>JBBMJY010000003.1:21337893-21365768 GCA_037833715.1 Toxotes lorentzi
TAGATAGATAGATAGATAGATAGATAGATAGATAGATAGATAGATAGATAGATAGATAGATAGATAGATAGATAGCTTTTGTCCATTAGTTATCCAACAGCTAAACATTTAGTAGCGGGCCATAAAAAAGATGGATGAGTGATTAGGGGAGTTTAGGGAGGCCATCTGCAGTCACAGCCTTTTGGAGCTCTGACAAAGTCCTTGGACGGTTTTATTTTGTAATTTACTCCTGCTTTGGTCGTGCTGTGACATTTGATTACATGCCTTGTCTTGGATCTTTTTGGAGCGGGCCTCCCGCCTGCACCCTCGCCTGTTTCATTCCCCATCAGTGAGCTCAACATCCACGCTGATGGATGTGATGTCTTCATATGATACCCACTCCCAAATGGAGGAACATTCACTTTTCCACCTAGGTTTTAATTTCATCTTTGGGAAGTGTGCTCTGTGAAGTGCTGACCCGGGGCCCCTAGCTGCTCTGTTGTAAATATGGACCCCTGTGGCTGTACAAGCCTTCGCCGACACTGCTAACATTAAAGAGCTACACAAATCTGTAAAAGGAAATAGGCTTAGTTTTCCCATGTTTTATGATTGTCTCCCTCTAACAGTTAACTACAACACAACTGCTAAATGATTTTCAAACAGGGAGAGATTCAAACTCTATTCAAGACAAGTCCTTCATTTTACAACAACAACAACAACAACAATTATACGTTTATCTTATTAAAAGTGAATAAAGTACTGAAGTGGTGACCCTTCCCTTTGAAGGTGTAAAAATACAGAAATGTACATTTATACATGTTATATGAGCTGTGTATGAACAAACATGTATTCTCGTTGTTTGCCAAAAAGTCCTTCACAGACAAAGAAATATACAGTGCATTATTCTGCAGATTGATATCCATGTTAGACCACAGCATCAGAGCTTAGTCCTCTGAGAGCCTCCAAACAGCAAAGTTACCGTCAGAGGGTGGTCTCAGAGGATGAAATCGTTTCTAAGTCACTTTTCAGATGAGGCAACGAGGCCAAAAGCATTTCACAGCAGATAATGAGATAAAAATCTGTTTCTGACCTGTTTACCCATGAATCCAAGTTTGAGATTCATGGCAGTAACAGAAGGGTCCATGCAAAGAAATGATCAGATGACAAGTTACAGAAATCTAAGCTGAAAGTAGTCTTCTCAGAATATGCTGTCTGTTCCTGACCTGAAGAAAGGCTCCTCAGATGTAGACAACAAATCAAACAGTCACTACCTGGGAGAGAGACAAAAGAGAGAGAGAAGGAGGAGGTAGCTACTGAGCAGCAAAGAGGAGCAGACCGCTCACTGAGTCAGCTTTAAAGCAGTGTCTTTACCAGCCTGGGTCCACGTCACACATGTCATCATTTCATTCAATGAAACACTCAACTTCCTGTTATTCCTCAAACTTTATCCTGCAGTCACATGTGTTAGCTTGGTGACCTGAGGTATGTTGGAGTGTAAGTCCTTTGGATATAAATGATTGAGGATAGTGTTTTTGTTTGTTTGTAGCTCTGAATGGCTCAGTGGTCAATGTACATCCAAGCAGCACTCCCAAGAGAAGTTAGGACTGATGAGGGAACCTCATCTTACCTCAACTGCCTCGTCCCTGCTGCTGTAAATACAAAGGGAGTTTTCCTGGCCAGATATCCAACTTGGGAAGAAACTCTCACAAGCAATGCCCTCTCGAAAAAAGATAGAATTCAGCTGCTTGTGGACACAGATCAGAGAAAAAGACGGAGTTGGGTTTACTATCTCACTGTGTGTGAGATAGTAAATGATTGTAATAACTTCCTAAATAACTGAGATTTTTTTATTATTATTAAGGAAATAAAAAATCTGCATTATGTAAATGTTGGGTCACTAAAGATCTGCAATGTGTTGGATTGTTTGAATGAATGCAGTGAAGAGATAACACCAAACACATACTGACCACCGTGGCTTCATTCTGGAAAATCTGACACATCTGACTGTCCACACGCGTGCCACATCCACGCAACAGAAGTGTAGGCGTAGGAAGGATTTGACTCGTGATGAATGTCTTGCGTTTGCAGAGGCTGCTGCTCGGAGCAGAGAACAGGACAGCTGCACCTCAGAGAGCTCTGAGCGAGGAGCTCCGCATGATCGATGGCACCACTTCCACCAGACAGAGGACAGGGTCTGGGGAAGGAGCACACATGGACAGACAGGAAATACAGACAGAAAGGCAGAGGGACACGATCTGCCCCCCACAGCGCTCTAAAGAGAGGCTGTGGAGCTGTGGATGCAGAATTATCTCACAGAATATTCCATCAGTGGTTTAATGTGGCTTCAGACAATCTTCAGACCCCTTCATATTTTTTTCCCATGAATCTAAATTCAGTGATCAGCACCGATAAAAGTGTAAACATGTTTTTAGAAATGTGTGCAAATTTATTAAAAACCAAAAACTGAATTAAAATATAAAACACACACGTTACGTATGACTTTTAAATGTAAATCAGCCTGTAGACACGCAAAAATACTCACACGCAGACAAATGTATCCAAAATGAATAAGAGTATGAAATAAAAATGCATTTTCAGAAGCAATGTAAAAGAAAAAAACGTAAAATAAAAGAAGGTATTCAAAAGCCTTGTGATAATGTGTTTTTAGAAGTGTTTTAAAATTATTTACTGATAGAAAAATAGGCTAAAACCCAGATATGTACTTAGACACTCATTTCCCTAGATTTCACCAGATCTGTTGCTCAGTGCAGAATAAAGCTTGACTGATGTCTCACAGTATTTTTTTATTTATTTTTTTAACCAGATGATCAGATATTATAACCAAACCTGAGTCCAATGAGCTGAGGTTAGGGACCATCTCAAAAGTACATGGAAAATGGCCACAAGACCTTTTCAGATTTTTGGCAACAGCTTTGTCAATTTTTTTAAAAGCTGAGCTTCCTCCATCATTCACTTTGCCCCAATGCATTTCTGATTTGTAATTTCCTGCTGTTAAAAACCTCCCATTCTGTCTCCACTATTCATTTCCCCTGCACCATTTACATTCACACAGCTTTTAATTAGACTCAACTTTTTTCCCTTCTTTATTCAGATGTAGGATTAATACAAAAATGCTGCTTTATAATTTGATTAATTTAAACCTGTGATTTAAATATGATGTTATGGGTTTTGTGAGACCTCGATTTTTTTATTTTTAACAACAGCCAATACCATCAGACTCTACACATGTAAATAAACGTTAAAGTGGTAGACTTAATGTGATCCCTGTCTGGGTCCTGAGCGGCAGGGTGAAGTCATGTGATCAGCCTGGCTCCACCAGACCGCTGTCCTCACTGACTGTGGACCATGACTAAAGGGATTTATTCATTACTGATGACTGATGACAATAGTTTGAAGTGTTCATTAATAGTGAGCAGGGCCACCCAACCCTTCCCTCTGCTCCCTCCTGTCCAGCTGCACACTGTGACAAATCGACACTTTGATGAGAAAAACTTGTTACTCCAGTTTCAGTGTTGAGTTTTTTCCCTTATCGACTTGTACGGCTGGATGTGAAAGGTGAGGAGATGGAGCTTTATGTTCCGGATAAGACGCTGGGCCCCATGAAAGTCTTTAAACAGCCAGTGGAGGAATATAAAATGATCTGTCTTCATCTGAAGAGAGAAAGAACTAAATTAGTGAATTTCAAAAATTTCTGATCTTTCTCTGCATTAAATGAAAATACAGTTAACTACTGCTTTTATTAGTTGGTATGCAACAGTGTAAAGAAGATTTTGCTTCTGTATATTTATGACAAAAATAATTTTGAACCATGTATTATCATATCTGACATTATTAGATTGTTAATCTAATCAAAATAATCATGGATGCTTCAGCAGGATTTTACTGTTGCAGCAGCTTGAGGTGGCTCTCCAAAGCCGGGCCCCTCCAGGTGATCACCAGATAAATCTGAGGGGCCTCAGATGATTAACTGATAGGAAAGGACTTTTCTCTAATCTTTGCTTTTTGGAGAAATATTGAACAATTTCACCTCTTTGTGCCTCAAACAGTGACTGAACTGAAACAGAAGACAGTAACAGGACTAGTCATAATGCAAACAATAACAATAGTAAAACTAATTATAGAACTAATAATAATAATTAATCAGACTAACTATGGAGGCATTAGGTTGCCCACAGACACTGCAGCTCTGAGGGCAGATGTACAAAGAGAGGAGCTTGGTGCATCATGGGAAGTCCCCTGGCAGTCTAGGCCTATAGCAGCATAACTAGGAGATGGTTCAAGGAAAGCATGAGCCAGCTCCAACTATAAGCTTTATCAAACAGGAGAGTTTTTCTAAGCCCACTCATAAAAATGGAGATGATGATGACAACATTGTGAACCATGATGAAGGTTAGTATCAGTTCCCTACACCCACACAGAGTTTAACAGAGGCACTAGGAGCAGCCTCCCATGCTGCGTTTGTACTTACTGTGTGACCTGAGCTGCAGGTGTGAGTTCTTCATGTCAAATGAAAAACAGACTCACTTTTTTTAGGCAGCAGAGAAACTTCGGTTTTTAAGTTGAACAAACTGAAAATAATTTGCAGTGTAAAGTCACACAAAGGACACGTTAAGTATTTTCAGTTCATTTTACGGAAAAATTGAAAATTGAAAAACTGAAAAAAAAATCATAGCCCACTGAACTGTGCTCTACAAAGGTGGTTGACTGAAATGTAGCTTTTCATTGTGTTTGTTGCTTTTATTTTCCAGACCACCACGGAACGCCAGACAGTCACAGTCCACAGGATGACTTTGGTCAACCATCCACTTTTCATGTGGATCCATCAGGAGGTTGATTTCTACTCTCTTCTACTAACTCTCCCTTCCTCCTCTCCTCTCCTCTCCTCTCCTCCTCTCATACCCTCTCCTCTCCCATTGCCTCCTCCTCTCCTCTCCTCTCCTCCCTTCTTCCTCTCCTCCCTAAGAGGTTCACTGCAGGGACAGCATGGAGTTAGGTGGAAATCACTCTTTCCATATGTCAGCCAGTGTAATGATCCAGGCCATTGTTTTCTAGCCAGTTGTGGTCAATAGGGTGTCACATCCAAGGTTGGGTAGTTAACTACCCGCTGCTGGGCGAGGACTTAATGACATTCAGGAGATAATCTCAAAAGGATGCAGTGTTTTTTTCTCTTTGCCTGTCATTAATATCAACAAATATTGTTATTGCTGGAGCAGGGTGCCATTTGTCAGAGAGAAGTGTGCTCAAGGAAAATCAATGTTTAATTAAAGGGAAGGTGTTTAGCAGCATTAGACAAAAACAGAGCCTCTTTAATGCACAGTATCAGCTGATCGCTGCCGTTTGACAGGAAGCTCAGAGCTATGATTAGCTGCATCTATCACCTCTGGACTCATGGGAAATGGAGTGCTACAATAAGGAGAGTAAATACAAGAGATTGGAGTCAGCATGGCTCTGCAGTCAGTTTGCCAGGTGTGTGTAAATGTAAAGGTGTGTGTATGTGTGTGTAACTGTGTAGACTGCAGTCAGCTCAGTTAACTAAACGATGCACATTAGTGAGTGGGCGTTGCATGACTGGAGTTCTCAGTGAGTGTGTTAGTGCAGGATGACTGACTGTGAATGAGAGGTTACAGCTGGGAGGAGACTGTGTCTTCTCCCAGCTGTAACCTGGTGTGGTTCAGACTGATGAATAAAAATCTCTGGGTGTTCTAATATTAAACTACACATCAGTCAACCAATCACCATCAGCCACCTCTTCAGTGGAAAATTAGTTCCAGTCCATTCAGTGATGCAGTTTAATTGGTTAGATATTTAGAACTGATCAATATAAAACTGAATGAGGCTCATTAGTGAAATATTCACTCATTTGACCTTTACTTGTTTCTTTTGTGGGATTAAATCTGTTCATAATTCATATATATATATATATATATATATATATATAACTCTGAAGGCTTTGCATCTGAAAAAGAATAGAGCAGGGCAGTGGGAAAGAACAAGAAACAGATGAGATACTGGGTGCCGTGGTTCTTGGATGCTGGTGCAGATGGACCTGCAGCACCTGTAGGTGAGAGACAAGTAATGAACTCCAGGGAGCAGCCAAGGTAAGAACAACACTGAGAAACTTTCTAAAGAACGTCGGCCGAACATCACTACCACTGAAGAAGATCTGATGACCTGGCAGAGAATGGACGGAAGAGACGGGCCTTAAGTGAAGCGGTTTGGAGGTGGGTTGATGACTTGATGACCGTCAGGTGTGTAGGTGAGTGGGTGGGAAGAAAATCTAGGTCACCTCTATCAGGCCAGAACACACACAAAAAAACACACAAAGAGGTGGAGAGACAAAACGGGGACAAACTAGGTACACAAGGGAGGGGACACAGAGGAGACAAGAGGGATGAGGGAGAGAGACTGTCTAATCCTGATACCATGTGCTCCTCTGCCTGTTCCTCTGTTCTGCTGTCTTACCCCTCACTACACCACCACAGATCCTGACCTCTTTTCCTGTTCCTCAACCAGGAACCTGGCCAGGTTTTTATCTCTGTGTTCAGTTGGTGTTTTGTGCACTTTTGTCAAACCTGGAATAAACATTTGAACATTGGATCTCTGCACACAGCTACATCTCAGCTTTTATTTGGCTTTAGTTTTTTTTTTTTTCAAAAGACTTTAAAAACACAACACATGAAGAGCTTATAAAATATGAATCTGTGTCATAGATGGAGCTACAAATCAGTATTTACAGTTAGAGGGGAAAACGTCAATTTATCAGTTGGAAAGATAACTGTCAAGTGTTTTAATGATTGATCTTTGTCATCATTATAATTATTTTATTTTACTTCTTTATTTTATCTTTATTTTATCTAACATGAAGGAGTCAGTCTGGGCTCAGAGTAACTGTTCTGAAGTTTTATAAACCAAATAATCAAATACTTAATTAATCAATTAATATATGAAACAGTTAAAAATTAGGACCTCAACCAGCTACAATAGTGAAATGATGTTTAAACATTAATACATGTGCAATAATAATAAACTGTTTTTCTGCACTGAATACTTTTAATACTTTAATATAATCGCAGACTTGTACATTATTTAACATTATCAATGCCACGCGAGTCTAATGTTGTAACAGAGTATTTTTGAAGTGTGGTATTAATACTTTTATTTAAGTAAAGGACTTAAATAAAGGGCCTGAATAATCCTCCACCACTGCATAAAACCACTCCTGTGTCTAGGAGTGGTTACTTACTCTATAAGTAAGCAAGCTCTCTCCATCCAGTGCTGTGGTCCACTACCATCAGAGGCTGGAAATGCCACCTCGCTCCTGCATTGATCCAACACCGGCCTCTCCAGATCAATGGGAAATAAAATATTCCTGAGGCTAGAGGAGAATTCAGGGGGTCGCGAGCTTCTAAACTCACACTGATTGGATGAAAAGGTCGCTCACACCATCATCCTGCCGTGAAGACACGTAGAGGTTGCTGAATTCAAGTTAGATGCAGGTATACACACACCGATGACTCTGCTGCTGTTAATAAATGTGTCGCTTCATTTATTCAAATAATATGTTTCCTCTGAACATGATCCAGCCAGAGATTATGTTTCCTGTGAAACACTGTAGCAGTTTAGTTGTTTGAGAGACAGTGTTGTATTTCCATATGTTTATCTATCATCAGTCATGATGACACTGTACCCACTAAAACATCTCAGATTTTTTTTAACTGTCCATTGTGAGTTTGACGGTGTTATAGGAGTGCAATGATAAATCTATGGAGGACTCTTTTAAGGCCTCAGTGAAAATAATACGCCTGGGTCTCCACAGTCCTCATGGTGTTTGCTTTCAAGCTCAGCTTTTAAGTTAATGTGGACAAGAAATGCTCAGAGCATCGTGTCACGACTTGAGCAAGGACTTGGACCCAAACGCACGACTCCAGACAAAAGTCAAAAGTAATAATTTTATTTTAACAAAGTAGCAAACAAGGATCACCCATAAAGAGGAAAAAGACACAAAAACAAAAACACAAAACGTGAACACAAAATCACTCTTATCGAGGAGAAAGACTGAACGACCTGAGGAGTGAAAAAAACAAACAAGACACAGAGTAACAAATAATACATAACCCAGGGTGAAAGACAAGAAGGCAAGATGAACTGACCCTGAACAAAGGGAGACGCAGACCCTATATACACTCAAGGTAAAGGGGAACAGGTGAAACCAATTAGGGCAGGGCAGACAATCACAAATGGAGGGAAACAAGACAAAGACAGGAAGTAGAACAAGACAGGATACACAAGGGCCGTGATTTCAAAATAAAACAGGAACTAAACAAGACTGAAAAGGTCCCAATGTCCACAAAAGAGTTCATAACATAAAAGTGTTCAGAAAACAGCCCCTCTTAGGGGCTACTCATGACACACCGACAGTTCATTGGCAACTGGGCAAACTGTTGTCTGATGAGGAATACCGTGTGTACAGCTAAGAGCTCCAGAAACTAGTAAGCAGACCTTGAGCAACCCTGGAAGAAAAAGCTGTTTTGCTGTCTACATGTGCATTTGTGTGTATGTATATAAAAGTAAGCAATCTTCTGTGTGTGTGTGTGTGTGTGTGTGTGTGTGTGTGTGTGTGTGTGTATGACTGTGTCAAGGAAGGACATGTCTCAGTCTTACAGTAGAACACACGCACACGTGTGCATATGTGTGCACTGCAACCCAAGTGGTCCATGCACAGAGAAAAAACACAAACACACACCCCATTTCTGAGCAGATGTGTATGTGCACACTGTTTGTGTGCGTGCACGACTGCATGTGTGGGTATATATATATATATGTGTGTGTGTGTGTGTCACACAAATAAATATCTGTGGCCTCTCAGATTGCTCCAAGATTTATTCCCCTGCCAAGGCAGCAGAAAATTGACTTGTTTCATGGAGGCAGGCTATTGACACACTACTGAGAGAGAGAGGGAGAGAGGCAGAGGGTAAGGGAGAGTGAGGGAGAGAGGCAGAGAGAGAGAGGAAAGAAAGAAAAGACAAGGCGCTGAGTTCAGAGCAGAGAACGATTAATGGAGCGCAGGTAAAGAAAGAATGAAGGAAGGGTGAGAGGGGTAAGCGATGCAGTGAGTGAGAGAGTAATGTAATCAGCAGTGTGGGAAATAGCTGAGAGTAAAATGGCCTGGCTGACATTTATATAAGAGGATATTGATGACATGAAGCCACCTCTCTGATAAAGCTGCTCATTTAACCAGTACATCATTCACAGCCTGCAGAGACACCACACAGACGCTGGCCCTGAGTGTGTGTGTGTGTGTGTGTACTCTTGTACATCTATCTTTGTGAGAACCAATTTAGGTTTTAGCCCTTTAGAGTAATGACATTTTTAGAAAGTGAAGACATTTCGTCTTCACCTCTTCAGCACAGTTACGTGGAAG
This sequence comes from Toxotes lorentzi, assembly GCA_037833715.1. Lineage (NCBI taxonomy): Eukaryota > Metazoa > Chordata > Actinopteri > Toxotidae > Toxotes > Toxotes lorentzi. The sequence goes on from JBBMJY010000003.1 coordinate 21,347,315, forward strand.
TAAATTAACTGAACTGAACACATTTAAGTGCAGTTCAGTCTGCAGATGTACATGTGAGAGTGTGCAGGACAGAGCGAAGGAGAGATGTGAGTGTAACTGATGTAAGCCTTCTGTAACTCATCTGCATCTAAGATGCTCACTCTCGTGTTTGGAAGTCTGTGTCCCTGGAACACAAAGCAGGACACAGTATGAGAGAGACCTGGGAGTATTTCTCCCCAAAGAACAGTGGGAAAACATATTGCCACAGTCAAGTTATTCACCTACTTGTGTTAGGGATAAAGTCATACTCAGTCGAAGATTTTATTCAGGTCATGTATAACCCAATACAAATTTTTAAAAAATGTGTTTCAGTGTGTCAGATTTGTGTTGGCACGGCTGTGATGGTACAGGTATCCTCAACTGTGGTACTATCCCACAGAAGAAAACCGTTTTTCATGTTATATGCTTTGTATAATCATCCCATCATGTCCCCTAGTATGTCTTTTGTGCAGTAAATAGAACATCACTGATGATGGAAAGACTAATTGCTCTGACATGTCTCAGTACCATACGAGAATACCATATGAGGACCATACTCATTCACAGGAGACTGAAAACTGCTTTAATCTGGAGACATGGCTTTAAAACTATTTGGATGCAAGCAGCTTCAGGAGCTGGAGAGTCTGACTGACACCTGGACCCTCATCACATCAACTGTGTTTTGAATGTTTTCCACGTCAGATAGATTTTACTTTCTTTTCATAGTTTCATACAGCTTTTTTCATATTTCACATAGTGTAACAGATGATTTTTGTTTGGTGTAAGCCTCTTGTATATCTGTATGTATCTAGCATTGTTCTCATCTTTAATTTAAAATTGCTCAGAAAATGCAGTGCTATAATGTGTGTATGTTATTGTTGGGTTTTATGTACATTAAGGGTCGTGTAGGGACAGCAAATTAGCTTAATCTATAAATTATGATGAGTGAGGCACTGGTTCGTGCTATATACTTGTCATTATACACACAGACTTAGAAGTAAAACAAGATGAACCTGGCAAAACCAGCTGGAGAAAGTAGACACATGATCATGATCATGGCTGTGTGGTCAAGTGATTCAGCTCTAAAAAAAACTCTGCCTGTGCTCTCACATGTCAAGTTCACTGTATTTATATAGCTCAGTATCACAAACTTTAAGTCTTTAAGTTCAACTTTAAGTTTTTAAGACAGGAGAAAAATGGAAGAGACCTCAGGAAGAGCTACTGAGGAGGCATAACTCTTCCAGGACTCAGGAATAGTTGATCTCTGTCTGAGCCTTGTTTATTGGTCTCCTGTCATACTCCTCCTGCCCACCAGATGTCCCCAAACATTCCTCCTGTTTCCACCTGCTCACCTGTTTTCCCTTTTCAGTCACTTGAACTTCCCCACCCGCCTACACACCTGTTCCTTGACTCCTTCATCTGCTCCCCAGCAGATGTAAAGACCTGAGCCATGCTGACAAGGACCAAATGACACTGAAATGCTGAGCTGCAATAAAAGCATGGACAAATGTAATTCAGTGACCTCATTAACACAAACACTGCCTCCTCACTCCTCTGTCTGTCTGGCTTCCTGTGTGTGATCACACAGATCTAATGATAAAGGAGCTGGTATGAAACCACAGTTTATCATTTAACAATCAGAGGCAATGGAGTTCAGTGGCCGATAGTAATCTGAGTGTGTGTGTGTGTGTGTGTGTGTGTGTGTGTGTGTGTGTGTGTGTGTGTGTTCTCACAGGTGCCTACAGCCTCAAGTTTTAAATTTTCAGGAAACTTCAAGCACACACAAACACACACACATATACAGTACACACACAAATCCCTTGGGGTAACGCTCAAAACATTGTCTGAAACAGCTTTTTGTCCCCACAGTGACACAAGTCCTCATGGGTTAGTGTGCAGTCAGAGTTAAGTCCCCACCAGACTATAGAAACAAGGCCACACATACACACACACACACACACACACACACACACACATAGACACAGACATCCAATCACTCACTACCCACTCCCCCCAGAGTGACTTCTGAACTCAGGAGCTGACCTCCATTAACCTCTGATAACCCCACACCAGCAGCAACTGAACTCTCATATTCTGTCCTGTTGGTGTTGGACAGATCTATGGCTTGTGTTTATTACTTTTAAGATTCAGTATTCAGTGGGATTTACGTCAAATGTTTTACGTATTCTAAAAATCAGGTCTCCTAAAAAAGACGTTTATACACATTTTTTATTCAGTTTTTCAGACAGTCAGTGCAGCAGCAGTCAGTGTGGACTAAACTGTGGATCACTCTTCACTGCTTTGACATCAAATGCATCCAAAGACCACATCTTTCAAAATTCATCATACTTTGTTCTCACTCAGACTCAGCCACCACCAAACCTCTGTGTGTTTACACTCCAGTTTACACATGTTTACATGCTGTTCTAAAAACTGTTAAAGTTACATTCAAAACCTAAAAACATAACGCAAACTGTAAAATGTAAATTGAAGTGCAACTTACTAAATTCTGCTACGTCTACATCTAAAAACAAATGAAAATTGAGAGGAATGACCACAGCTGGTTCTCAGTTGTGCAGAGCACCTACCAAGGTGAGAACACTTTTCAGTTTCATGCCATATATTTACTGTAAACAGGAAAATCTTTGGAATGAGTTCATCTTCCTATGGCAACTGCAGCATGATTAATATTTAAATACAGAGAAGGTTTAAACAGAAAAAGTTCCATGTCAGCATCATTTAACCAAATGATTAGACTGGATGTGCTTAGGAAACCAGATCTCTGTACAACACAGTAACACTTCCTGGACTTACAAGATTTGCTTATAGAAAATAGAAAGGTGTTATACGGACAGTTAAATTACCCAGGTGACTTAAAATGGACTCATCAATGTTCCAGCATCAGAGGCAGAGGGGCTGAGTTACTCACAGCAGACATTTGAACACATCACAACAGGAAATGCACAGGTGTTACCAACAACTAAAATAATGGCACCATCCCATTTAGTTTATCCAGTCACTGGGCCTTCATATTGTGCATTAGAGCTCACTGGCATGCTCACACAGATGAGCACACACACCCACAGCTCTTCACTACAGCAGGTATACTGACTTGTGATGGTAGGAAAAGCACAGATGGCATTAATACCGTTAATGTATAATAACACGGTCCAGGGCCGTGCTTTTACACCTGCTGTTTCACTGTTATGGCTACCTGGCCCACATAAATGGAACATAGCCTTTAGTAATGTTATCAGTTTTCTTACTGTGACAAGTCAAAATCACTTTATCTGTCACATGGTTCAAATATTTCAGCATCCTCTGATTTTTCATCCACCAGCCATCATCGGGTAACATATGAATTTGTCCAATACTTTGGTTTGACCACATACATGAACAACTTTGTGTTTATTGATAATTGGCAAATGTTTACATGCTAATGCACTAAGACGGAGACATAGTAAATATTAGCATATTGTGATACAACAACAGCTTCAAGCAGCATGTCTGTAGAGTGTTAGAGGAATATTTATTAAGGCTGTGTGACCTTTTTAAGCCAGTAAACAGTCAAATTTGGTTTGTCCTTACTCATTATAGGACTGGGATGAGCAGGTAGAAGAAAAAGCATGTTTGGGCTCATGGGGGATGTTTTTTTTAATGATGTTCCTGTTTAGAAGTGCACAATAGGAGAGGAGGGAATTAAATGTTTGCCAAAATCCTCAACATCTGATTCATCACCGCAGCAGGAAAGTGTGTTTGAAAGATAAGTTCTGCAAAAACAGGTGTGAAATTAAAAAAAGTAAAAATTAAAAGAAGCATTACAAAGGTACTGAAGTGGAGCTCTGTTCTCAGCAACACAAGACATAAGCTTTTTGTTTCCTTTTTGTTAGTTTGGTTTTCACACCATCAGCCAAGTCTAAAAAGTACATAGGAGTCTTTGTAAATGTGACTTATATCCTCCTTTTCTTTTGTTTCTCTTTATCAAAATCACCTCACAATAAGTTTGTTTTGGTGTGTGTGTGTTTTTTTTTTTTTCACAAGCACTGAGTGTTTCAGAAGTTGACATTTGGAGTTAAACATGAGCTGACACCTGGCCCAGTGTTAACCCTTTGTGCATACCACGCAGATACTGTCACGTTACAATGGCTACAGTGATCCATGCCTCTGGCAAGCTTGAGCCGCTGCAGGCAGGGAAAGTTTATCCCATCTTGTGTCCCTGTAACAGGTGCAGGATTTTGGCATTGATGGCTCAGCTTAGTGCTTGATAGCCAAGAGAGGTTGGAAAATAACATTTTTACTGCACACACAAAGAAAAGGTCTGAGAAAGTGGGAAGAACAGAGCAAGTGTTTTTCTGTTTTTATTTGAAGGTGTTAGCCAGTAAAACTGTAGAGGGAAAAGTGAAAGTTATCTCAGTTTAGTTTTCCCACTTTATGTAAGTTAACATGAATACTATGAATAAATTAGAGGAGAATGAATGTATTTGTCTTTTAATAGCTGGTACTACAGTTACCTCATGTAGATCAGAGTTCACTCACTGGTCTATTTATCTGTACACCTCTTTATACATGCTTAACAAGTACATTTACTACTGTGCAACTGCTGTCATCAAGAACACAACATCATTACAGCCAATTAAGTCCACACAACACATGACTCGAGCTTCTTTCAACACATAACACAAAGGATGCTTCTCTCATTTGCCCGGGTCACAAAGGCTTGAAGTTAAAATGAGCCAACTGCTTTGTCAACACATTAACCTCAGGCCATTTGGTTTGGGAACATTTGTCTGGCCTCATTCACATTCAAACATATCTCTGCTGTCGCTCTGTTTTACGAGCTGGCATTAAAAAGGATTCCAGTGCTTCCACAGTGACCATTCGCCTGCAGCTTGGCCTCTCAGTGCAACATGGGAACGTGAGGAAACCAAGAGAAGGCCACACACCGAGGACATGCGAGTTTTACACATCAGTAACACACATGGGGCAGAGGAGGGGTGGGGGCACTGCAAAGAGAAGGAGCTGGAGTGGATGAATTGAGAAAGTGGGCAAATTCACACCTGTAGTCCACATACACAAAGCACACAGGAACATACATGCAAACACATTTAAACACATGTGTAAAGACCCATTTACACTTAGCTTTGAGATCAAATATGGATCCAGGGCCTGACATGACATTTGAACAGGTGCAAATGGTGACAAATAAAACTGGAATCTGAATCTTTTACAGAGGCTCATATGGGATTACAGTGCAGACAGAAACGGAGTGGTGAAATAATCTCTTTTGTGACTTTGCTTTAATTTTGAGGAGCAAATCAAGAATCTGTGAGGATGTTCATGTAGATCCTGGACTTCAATGAGACGAGAACATTTCAAAATCCTTTTGGCAAGAGCTCATTCTGTAATGAGCTCAATCTGTCATATCCCACAGGTGCCATGCAGGTGCAGGTGCCCAGGCTTGCTGAGTAAGCACGACTAATACAGTACAGTACCAAATATGCATCAGACCTAATTAGTGTGTGCGTGCGTGTGTGTGTGTGTGTATGCTGGCAATTTAGTATGTTTGCAAAAATATGAATCTAAATTCACATTGTTACTATTTCCAGGTACACAGTCAACACTGTACAGCATATAGTCCCCATTTTGTATATTCAGTAAGGTTACTCTTGTATGGAACTACTCTCACTGAGCACTTTATTACAGACACCTGTACACCTGCTCAATCATGCAATTATCCTATTAGCCAATCATGTGGCAGCAGAACAGTGCATACTGTTCAGTGCAGCTCCAGGTCAGGAGCTTCATTAAATGTTCACATCAAACATCAGAATGAGGAACGAAGGTGATCTCAGTGACAGGTGGGCTTTTTTGAGTGTTTCTCACTAAAAATTTCTAGAGAGGCTCAGAGTGGTGAATAAAAACAAACATCATCCAGTGAATCAGCAGCTCTGAGGACAGAAACACCTTGATGATGAGAGAGGTCAGAGGTCAGACTGGTCGGAGCTGACAGAAAGGCTACACTAACTCAGATAACCACTCTGTACAACTGTGGTGAACAGAGAAGGATCTCAGGATGAACAACACGTCCAGCCTTGAGGAGGATGGACTACAACAGCAGAGACCACATCATGTTATAGTCTTGTCAGCCAAGAACAAAATGCATCTTCAGCAGTTTTAACCACCTGCAGACAAGCCACAGCTCAGGACTAGAGCAAGGGATGGAAAAATAACGATAATCACAAAGTGAGGCCACAAAAGCACGAATTAATTTTTATTTATAATAAGGACCCCTGGTTTAATATCCAAAAAATTGTGAGTTTATGATCAGAGACAAAAATATCCTCCAAGCTCAAGGAATTAAAACATAAACCGAGGGTAATAATCAAATCTCTCCTGTGAGTGCGTGTAGAGGCTGAGGTTAGCTGTTCAAGGTTTAAAGATTCGATAATGTTTAAAAATGTATGAGAAGAAGCCCTACCATCACCCAAAGTCTTAAGGGACTCTGCACAATGATGAGCTCGATGGAAGGCAGGTGTGTGTGATCAGCATGGAACCAGGAGCCAGGAGGGTCAGTGAAGGAGCGCCATGCCACTGCCACACAAGCACATACAGATACAGAGAAACAGATGAGGGAGCACAGGAGACACAGGGGAAGGGGGAACACAAGAACACATAAAGGGAAACACAGACACAGACAAACTCAGAAGTCAGGTCTTTTATGGATACAGGCTGGTACTAATGTTCCAGTGGGACAGAGGACCAGAACCATGTTCAGCGTGTACCCATGACTCCCTACAAGCCTTTAGATGAAAGCGACCACTGAGGGGTATCTGATATCAGCCTATGTAGGGATTATAAGGGGATCAGGCATTAATTCCTTCACCAGTCCAAACATTCAGCCTTAAATCACAAGCTGAGCTCCACGTTTGGCTTTTTCCGCTCAGTGTCAGCCCTGTTCACTGGAAACAATCTGAGTCTACAACTTCAACTGAAATCATCATGCATGACCACAGCATCATTACAGTTTTTATGGTTCTGTTCAGACTCTCACAGCTCTTGGTTAAGGTTAGGGAATAATCCTGGTCTTGTTTAACACAGAAAAAGTTCACAGTGACTTCAGACACAACCTGTTTATTGAGACTGGGGTGACAGTCGTGCACTTTGTACATCCACCATTCACCCCATATTTAAATGTAACTAGAGCAGAGAGGAAAGGAAAGGCCATCGAAAAGTTCTGCTACACACTTGGCAGCGCCCAGACACCAGCCATCACAGAGAGACCAGTGAAGTGCTTGGGAAAGGTGTTTGACAGCAGTCTGAGAGACCACACATTAGATGTATTGGACAAGTCAGGTCTACCAGGTAAGTTTAAGGCCTGGATAAACCAACATGACATCCCAGTTAGCAGCCCAAATGAAGAATTCATTGCGACCCGTACCAGGGTGGTGCTGCAATAGAGAAAATCCTGCAACGCAAATGTCTCTCAGGCTGGTATCCAGGTCAGGACAGGACAGAAGTGGATGTCACAGAGGCTCAGCCAAGGCTTGGGGTTCAGGAGATGGACAGGAGGTTGCTGATCTATGAGGTGCAAGTATCAAACAAGGAGGAGCAAGGCAGTAGGATGGTTGGAATGGGGAAGCAGGGACCCTAGACAAGATGGGAGCAGTTGGTGGAATTCAAGGTTTCATGGGCTGAAGTTTAGAAAGCAGAGCCCCACTGAATAAAGTTCTTAATACAGGCTGTCTATGACCTTTTATGAAAGCCCATCCAACTTGTTCTGTTGGGCAAAGGCAGGGGCATCAGCTTTTCTATGAAGTGTAAATCTAAAACATGTGAATGAACAGGTGAATGGTTGGTGCATGATGCCACTGAGGTGACACTATCTCACAGTGCCACCAGGACAATCCTGGCCTCTCTTGGTAGAAACTTTCGGTTAAAGGATGGTGCCCTCCGGACACACATCCACAACCACACACGTACAAACTTATGCACACACACATACATAGTAAGCACAAACATAAATACACTCTGACACATACGTATGTACATACTGAAATGCAATACTGAAACTGTCTCATGGTGTGCATTCATGTATACGTCTGCTTTTATGTATATGTACATATACACGCACACACGTATATACATACGGATACATATATGTGTGTGTGTGTGTGTGTGTCCGTAAATGGCCCGGACATGTATGTGGAAGTGCTTAGTACTGGTATGTCTATACTGTATGTGCAAGTGTGCAGTTTTAGCCTGGACAGTTTCTCACATTTATCTGCTCCTGTCAGCCTGTTCACAGTGTAAAACAGAGGCCAGTCTCCCCTTCACCACCGACAGCAGCCCCAGCTGCTCCACGAGCACGTATCTTTTGATATTAGCAACAGAGCTACACTGGCTCTGATCCAGGAGTCTCATACTACCAGTATGACCTTGAAACAGGGTTTAGAAGTAACACAGCAGAGGTAAACATTTGTCAATAATGCAGTTAATGTCTGTTAGAGTTTTTCCTTGGTAAGCAAACATCTTTCTACAGAAAGTCCAGTATATGTGATTTGAAAGATGCATAACTTAATAAGAAAAAGTAATTTTAGTCCTCAATAATGCACAAGGAAATACATCAATCCTAATTACTGCAAGTACTAAAAGAACAAGAAGAATTTTTAAATGATGATCACTCTGACTTTCTGCACTGAGAGCTCCAGCACCAGCTGACACAACTTCAGTAAGTCTTTACCTCCATATAGGACATGATCTGGATTCTTGTCATTTTTTCCATTTGTAGTAAATTTCATAGTTAGTAGTACGGGTAAGTTTTGTGGTAAGGGTTCTGTGGTTTTAGATGAATATTTTCTTTCACACAAGCTTTATGCAATTACACTGTTTTAATAAGAGATATGAAAAACTACTTTCATGAATGTAGAAAGGTCCAAAACCTGATTCATTTAACATACCTGTGAAGAGTTTTGCTACAAGTAGTAAGCAGCGACTCTGGGCCACACAAAGCATTTCTGTTTGACACTCAAACTTTATTACAGCATCGACAGATCACTGCAGTACGTACTACACAGTAGTATCCACGGACACAGTACAGTTCTCTCATTAGCTGATGACTCTAGTTGCTGAGCACTTTTCTCAATTACATAAGCAAGTTACTTTGTAAGATCAATAATTTCCCCCTCAGTTATGTTGACATGGTAAAGAATTAAGTCTGTTCCATGGAGGTTCAGTTTCTCACAGATGTACCTGTGAAGAGAAATGTTAAACACAGTGTTGTTAGCGGTTTGGAAAGTTTAAGACAGAGAGATATAAATCACAGTATTTACCTTAGGAAAACATCAGGGCTACCAGCCTGTGATCTTGGCGGCTGATGTTGTTAATTTCTTTTTTTTTAGATCAGACTGCTGCTCAAACATGTGCAGTTGTTTAGTTTTGGGTTTAGAAGCAGTTGGGGTGATATTCACGTTAGACGTTAGTTGCAGTGTTTTTTTTTGGCTGCAGAGACGCAGAGGACCGGAAACCCAGCCGCCTGTTTCAGGGTTGGTGGGCGGTTCCTTCTTAGGCCTGTGGGAGCTGACTGGACTTTTTGAGATGGGTGCCTTAAGGAGACAGGATATAGAACAGACCATTACTGGCAGAGGGGTGCTGCAGAAAAGTAGTGTCTTTTATGAACTTTAAAGCATGTAAATGTTTTCTTATAGACCCCTGACATCAAAATATATACCTGAAAATGAGTATAGAACATGCCTTTTAAAAAACACTCTGAATATAGAAGAGAAAGCAAGGGTGGCTTGTGAGTTGAAGAAGAAAGGGAACCAAAAAAGGAGGAACAAAAGGTTAATAACAGTGATGAGGAGGAATTGGCAGGGAGGCCATTAAAAACAAAAGAGCAGGAGGGTGAAGCCAGAGGCTAGAGGTGCACCGTGTGTGGAGCTGACAGCCTTAAATGGAAAGGTTTGACTTTACTGAACACTGCACCACAAGTGTCATAGGCTGCACCACATGATGCTTGTCTAGTTGCAGGGAAAACAATCACAGTACTCAGTCAAGCCATTAATAACTGTTTGTGAGTCAGTATGTGTGTGTGTATGCGCATCACATATGCCCATTTGTAAGAGTGTGTGTGTGCTCCAGGGTGTTAATTTCCAGCGATGGGATGAGTCCTTGGCATCCCAGCGTGATTCATATTAAAAGTCAATTGGCCTTAAAATTTGGCCAGACCCCCAAAGTCTGCAGCCGCAAGATGTAGCTGTCAGCTAATGGCAGAGCAGCCCACACTCATACTGGCTGAAATTGAATCTGACCACAGAAGCCAATGGGCCAGAGACAAGAGTGTCACAATGACTGACCATTACGCTGATGACATCCTCTCTGCTAACTGGCCCACACTTCCCTCCACTTCTCCCCTATACGCGCTGCTGCCACTGGTGGCCAGTTGGTAGTGTGTGTCTGCATGCTCTCTTGTGCGACACATTGAGATTTATGAAGAACAAAGCTCCCAAAAGAGCTCTTAGATCACACTGTACGTACTGCATTGGTGCAAGAATGTACCGGTGCTAAGTGCAAAGTGCATGTGTGCATGTTGCGTGTGTTGTCAGTAACCTCTTGGCCTGTAACATTAGTAAGAGCTATCAGCATCTCCACGCTCTTAATTTCTCGCCTGTGTGCCTGTGTGGTGAGGTATGTCAGCACTGGCTGGGAAATAGAAAGAGATGAAGGCAGAGAGGCTATTACCCTCCTGCTGCTCCTGTGATTTCACTACAACCTCAACTATAATTACAGTGCACGCTATTTGCAGCAACACCAAACTTTACCACTTAGGACCAAAGCGTTTGTTTCTGACTGGAAAACTTCTCTTAATCTTCTTCTTAGACGTGACATGATACTGCTTGATAAAGTTAACAGAGTTTCATTTATACTGACATGAAAGGACTTCTTTCATTCTGGTCTGATAACTGTTTAAAAGAGGATTTACATTTACAGGTGTGGACACAGATCAATTTCCTTTTTGTATGTTCACTCATGTACATCCACTTAACATACAGACATTACAGTGATGAGCACTTGAAGCAACACTGATGAATGATAAACAGGATCAAGCCTATAGTATGCAGTAGAGTCTGATGTACAGGATGCCACCAGAGTTAAAACCAGGTTAAAAATACAGAACAGGGTGTTTTCTTAGGTTTAAGTTGCTTGAATTAGAAAAGTTTAGATAATTTCTTTTCTAATTCAGTTTCATGTGTTGTTTGAAGAATAATATCCAGCTTTTTCTCAGAATGGGCATGATATCAGAAAAAATGTGTACATGTTTGTAGATCTTGTTAAACATTCTCCTTATCCCATATTCATAGCAGCTACTGAGCCTGAACGGGCATCTGGTGTAGAATTGGATGGAGAGGAGGGTACTGCAGATCTCCATACTTTCTAGACCAAACAGATCAGTGGTGCCAGCAAAGCCACCGAGTCTGCAGGTCTATATGCAACACAATACCAGGAACTCAGCACTGAGCTCCTCCTTTCTAGCTGAAGGTGAGACAGACTGACTAAGACAGACTAAGATGATGTTTAATGGACAGGTGACCTCTGTCAGATGTGTGAATAATGACACAGCTGTCTGAAACAAAGGTGGAAGAAGCATGACACTGTTATAGATCCACAAAACCTCACAGGGAAGATGAATGAGAGAACAAATAAGTCTGTGACCTTCACAGGGGAGTCTGCTGTTCATTTCCCATTTCCAACCGACAGTCTGGGTCAGTTTCTCTTATCCAATGGTTATTCTTTTAACCATGACAGCAAAGGGTTACCATCCTTAACAAAGTAATTGTTTTTAACCCAAACCAGAGTCTTTCCCTTAAGTTTCCAAGTTATTATTGTAACCCAAGCCATGATCTTTCACCAAGTAGAAAGCGAATAAGGAACAGCATATTTTGGTTTTTAGTTTGGAAAACTATCAGTAATCAGTAAAATATTGGTGAAATCAGCTGGGACATGCTTGTAACACACACAAACTGAACCGGCCAGTTCTGTTTTGTTTGAGTTCATCCAGTTTCTCAGAGAAATGAAGAATTTCAGGAGAATTAATTGAACAGCGTTGGTTTGGACAGTTGGTTAAAGAGGCTGCCTGTGGTCAGAGTGTTTCTGGTGCTCTGCCCGGTAACAACTAACTCCAGGGAACAATGTAAAAAACAGTTTCTCTGAAGGAAAAATCTGTGATGGCACAACTGGCAGAATGACAGTATTTTGAAAATGTCCTGGTAAAGATAGGAAAACAGAGAAGCCTGTATGTTTTCTGTTCCTCCATCCAGTGGCAACAATGCCCTTCATCACCATCCGCTGGTGAATCCTCTCTCTCTTCACTCTATCACTGCTACTCACCCCCCTCATCCACCCTTTTCCTTGCGTTCATTGGATCCATCTTGGTGGCAGATGCACGGGGCCCGGGGCAGCAGAGAGCCTTTGTTAACGTTTCATTCTTCTCTCCCCCCATGACAGCAGTGAAACCCCCTGGACTGTGAAGAACTAGCTTAGTCCCCCACTTTTACCTCCATTTTCTCCACATACACTGCAGCTCAGCTGAAGGTAGAGCTGATGGTTAAATTCTGATTTTATTCTTTTACTTTGGGATTGATCCTTTTTCATCTGATGTGTCTCTAACAAGAAAGCAACTTGTATTTTAACAAACACGTTCTATTTGTTTCCATAAAGTTTATTTTAATCTGCCTTGTAAAAAGAACAATTAGTCTGATCATTTCATGAAGACCAACTTTGCTACTAACACAGCGCAGCTAAGGTGTCTGTTCATCCATCATCCTAGCAACGTTACATGCTAGCATGTGGCTAATGCCAACGCCATCCATCACCCTGGCGCTTTGCTAGCATATGGGCAATGTATTTACCATTAATCTCATCAGTGCTGTCTTTCCACATCATTTCAAGGCCTTGCAATGATTCCTAGGACTAATTTGATGGTAATGAACCCATCGATGCACAGTACTTGATGAATACATTGATAAATTACCTTCTGCCTGGTTTTGGATAGGCCACATCTGATCTTATTAGATGATCTTCAGCCCTCACTCTGTTAAATATGTGTGCAGGAGCTGTGTAGAAACTGACTGATGATTTAGATGAGATGATAAAATAGTTTGGACTGCTATTTGTCAGCACTTCTAGTGTCTTGAGCATTGGACATCATCCAATCCTATGTTATTCATATAAGTTCAGTTGTTTTATATGGTAGGGTGGGAAATAAACAATGTCAGGTCCATATAAAGTAACAAAAACAGATCTGGCAGCTAGCAGTGTGCTAGCTGCCAGTGGTGGCTAGATGCTATGTTAACCTAACTTGATTTTCAGACTGAATTCCCATTTAATTTCACTTCCTCCATTGAGCCTGACAGTGTGTGACTGTTTGAATCTGGATTTTTTTTTTCTTTTTGTCATTTTAGCTTTTTTTTTGTTTGGTTTAACATAAAGTCAAAGGCATTTATGTGGAAAAAATGTGGAAAAAATAAGAAGCAACTGACATCTCACAAAATCAAACGTATGACCACATCCAAGATGTTGATTTCAACCCTCATACTGTTTTGATAGTTATTCCCATGTGACTGCAGCATTACTCCCATAAAGCCCAGCATATCAGCGGTGATTAGCATGTTATTCAGCCAATCACAACAGGTGGTCAATATCTGAGAATGAGTGGTTGGGGATATCATGTCGGGCAGTATTTCCTCTCTTAAGTGCTGCTCCCTGGGATAATATGTGAAATGGAACAGACTCATCAGGACCGCTTTTTCCATCACATTGTAGTTTAACGTGCTTGTTTCAGTACAGTAAAGGTGAAAATGTAAATCATTTTTCTCAGCAGTAAATTATGCTGTAAATTATTTAATACTAAAGTTGTATTACAAGCTTAGGTATACATTAGTGGTTCTGCACCTTTTTTGAACTGATGTGCCTCAAGGACATCCCTCATTTCCTGGGGGAAACTGGTACCTTTCAGTGGTGGATGAAGAACTCATACTAAAGTAAAAGTATGTAGACCTATACTTATATAGAGGAAAATCAAATCCTACTTGTACTTACCTGGGCCCAGCTGTGTTGGGATCCTGTCGACAACAAACACACCATCATAGATAGATGTCTATAGAGTGTTAAGATTCTGTACATTCAAATGTGAGATTTTCCAACATCAGTAAAGTCACTGTATACACCTTGGAACAGTAGTGAAATTTACACCAAACTGTGAGAGAGTATAGTACTGATGCCACTGTGTGTGACTGTGAAAATAAGTGTCAAAAGCAGGAGAGTGTAAAGTACACACACACACACACTCACCCACCCACACACGCACATGCACACACACATTCCCCAAACCTGCCACATGTATGCCCAGGCCCACTGCAGTTATTACAGGCAGAGCTTATTGGGAAACTGCTACATTTTGAGAAGTGTGTAAAAAAATCAGTTATGGAACTGTAATTGGATTACAGCAGCAGCCAAGTCCCTCTGTGGAGATCCAGCAGCCTGCATGCACACATGTCCACACACACGCATCTACAGTGTACAGTATACTGTGTATGTTTCCTTTTCTGAGTGAGTCTGTGTCTGTCTCTGGGTGTGGCAGCAGCAGTTCCTACAACGTCCCTGCTTCAGTCAACTCCACCTCCGGATTGCATATGCCCACACACCTGTATCACATCAACTCATCAGCCCAGCACTGTTAAAAGCCCAGTTCTCCAGCCAGTCTTCACCACATTGCTCAGCCTTGTTCAGTTGCCATATTTTTCCAGTCAAGAAAGAGTGATGTTTTTGTACCACACACACAAATTCTGGAGGTTGAGCTTCATCACAGCTCTTGCAGTCCCAACATGGTATCTCCAGCAGCACTATAGCCCCAATACATAGTTACATTTTTGAAGTGTGTGTGTGTGTGTGTGTGTGTGTGTGTGTGCGTGTGTGTGCGTGTGTGTGTGGTTGTGTGCGCGTGTGTGTGTGTGTGTGTGCGTGAGTTATCGTACACCGGGGGTAGAGTTAGTGTCCTCAGTTCTCTTAATAGATGAGTCCCAAGCTGCCGTCCTCTATCAGCCTCTCCACTCAGTTTCCATGCAAATGCAGCAGTTTATCGTCCAGAACATGTGATGCTTTTGTCTGGACCAGCTTTGACTGATCACAGCCTGACAGCTTCAATGTGAGTATGAGTGCACACTTCATTGTTATTGGTGGGAGGACCCAGCAATGGGCCAGCCCCCTCACCCTTGATGAGCAGCTGAGTCTGTCAACACGCACACACACACACACACACTCCGAGCTTCTCCATCCATCATCCTGATGTTAATTGTTACAGGCTTAAATAAACCTCTATTACCACCTCTTAACACACGTGACCTTGTGTGCTCTCATGTAATATGTGTGAATACTACAGCAGGGAGCCCGGCCACATCCCAGGAGCTTATTCTCTGTCAGATGTTTTCATACGATCTGCCTGAATAAACAGAGTGTGTGTTGTCGGCAGAATTAGGTGATTGCGCTGGCAGAAACCCACAGCACACACATCATAATCGCCATAACCACCATAACCACACCATTGTATTTTATGACTCTACTGACATGTGCTGCTACTAATAATACTCTCCTCTTCCAGCAGTCTGGCCCGTTTATATTGACACAAAGGAGGTCTGTTTCGTTTAGGGAAGATCTGTGAGACCACAATAATGTAACATTAACACTCATGCCAATAAAGCTTATTTGGATTTCCTCCATGTTAACTCTCAGTAAACTACTTTCTCCAATGAGTTTTCATTGATTTATATAACAATTCTAAATAAGTAAGTTGAGTAATTCTCAAAATGCTCCTTTCCCTCCATAGAAAATGTTTTTTTTATTTAAAAAGGATGCAAGTGAATGTTTCTTTCTTCCATCGTTCTGAAATTAAATATAAAGATAAGGTCAGTAGAACCTGGTTCTATCCTGGGTTTTTTTCCCATGGGGCTTTGGGTTAATTGATAGAAAAATAAGTAATGACTTGTGTGGCTGTTTTATTTCTGTCTAGAAATATTGTTGTAGTGTAATAAAAGGGCAGGTCAGAGTTTGTTTGAATCTATAAGATATTAAAAATGGTACTGTGAGAGAAAAGCGCTCTGTAAGGGTCATTTATTATAGGTGTGTGTGTGTGTGTGTGTGTGTGTGTGTGTGTGTGTGTGTGTGTGAACTGTGCACCAACATTTGAACTCAGTGCTCACATCTAATCAGTGTTTCCATTTTGGAAAGCAGCCTTTACTGAGACCCTGGAGGCTACACACACACACACACACACATCTAATACAACCTATAGTATATTAAGGCCTGCAGGCCTTCCCCTCCTGCCTGCGTGACATTTCCAGTGTGGATAGGAACAGAGAGCCGTCTGACCCGTCTGAGCTGTCGATCAAACAGCCACATGACAAAAAGAAAAACAGCTCAAGGTCATTTATTTATTCAAAGTCATTTATTTTGAAAATACTCTCAGTTGTACTGGTGTCCTGTAGATAGTGGTGCGTTCAGAGCTCAGGTATGGATGAGCCATACACTACACCATACTACATGCTCCAGTCAGGGCTGTTGTCTGACAGGGTCTGAGTCAAGACTGAAGCTTAACAGGCTCGAGACCAAGTCAAGACTGAGACCAGAAAACCTCCTCTCAGTTGTCAGTTTATTAGGAATCTCAAACTGCTGCAGTCTAAGACCACAGGCTGAAACTGAAACTGATTCAGAGAGTGTGATCAACTGTGTGATCATTTTGGAGAATGTAGTGTGTGATGCACAAAGAACATTCTAACCTTTGTGAAGAAAGATTCACTGTTTCATCTGCAAAACACAGAATAAGTCACAAACATTATGTATGAAGGAAAAGTGAGATTTCCTTCAACGTATCTGCAGACTTGCCACTTAGTTATCTCACCTGTATTCACACATTGCAAACAATACATAGTTCAAGTTTGGCAACTAAAACCAGTTGGTTGAATTTTACAGCTTCTCTCATCAGACTCTTGTCTGTCCTGGGGACTAAATGTGGTGGATTTAGAAGCCACCCCAGGACTATCGGATTCCCCTGCTCCCTCCACCCTTTCTTCTCACTCTATAGAGTTTCAGGGCTCTAGGTTTTTTTTTTTCCTTTTCTACTACATACTTTTTAAAAATTTTTGCCCGGAGAGAAGCCTCTGAACATGGGAAAGTAAAACTCAGAGATGGTCTGGAATGCCTGTATAAGCTCCACATGTCTAACTCTACTTTATATCCCACTCAGCATGTCTCTCTTTCAGCCAGTTGACAGAGCTCAGGCTTTTAGACAGACTAAGTGCATGTGTCAGCACTGGTCAGGTCTTCTGTGCTGTGAGTGAAGAACTCTATCTTTCTGTGAAACATCTACAGCTGGATAAATGCTCTTTCACTCTGACTGCCTGTACTGCAGGAATAATGAGATGCTATATCACTGCACTGAGAAGCCTGGGAGCCTCCTGATTAACACACACACACACAGGCTGTCTCCCAGCATAACTAATGGGAATGTTTCATGGTGGTGACAGCGAGCGGCGTGTGTGTGTCTGTCTGAGCATTATGGCTGTTACGGTAATAATGAGAACAAATGAGAGCCATCCATTTCCTGCCCGGCTGCCGATTGGTCCTGATGGCCAATATGGTGCCAGGTAATCCATCTTCGAGCCACTCCCCCTAACGACCGGCTGGCGACCTGCTGGGTGAGCATCAGCCAATGAAACAGCAGCTAACCCTGAGGAGGGGGAAAGTTCAGGGAGGGATTAAAGCTCAAGGTACAGACCAACCAAGCTAAACATAACACTGACTCATTAGAGTATTATCACTACTAGTACTACTGTAACTACTACATTTACTACTACAATTGCTGTTACTACAACATGTACTACCACTTTTACTACTAAAACTTCTACAACCACTACTGCTGTTGTTGCTATTATAACTTCCACTACTTCTACTGTTACTATTGCAACTACTCCTACCACTACTACTGCTGCTGCATTTACAACTTCTACAACTGTTACTACTATATCTACGTGGTGCAGGGTAGTACTACTACTACAACTACTGTTTTACTTTTTTATTAAATCTTTTTTAGTTTCGGTTCATTTCAGTTTAGACTGCTGCTCCCACCAACAGTGCTGCTGTCTGCTGCTGCATGTTTTCCTGTTGCACCGATCTTATCAAGGAGTGTGACAGATGTGTCAGTCTTCAGCCAGGACAGCTGTCTTAATCAAGCTCTCACACAGCCTTCCTGTCACACAGGTCAATAACACGGCCACCAGGGGGCCTCCATGACTCAATGTTAGCTTACTATAAGTGTGTGTGTCTGTGTGTGTGTGTGTGTGTGTGTGTGTGTGTGTGTGTGTGTGTGTGTGTGTGTGTGTGTGTGTGT
>JBBMJY010000003.1:21378446-21389760 GCA_037833715.1 Toxotes lorentzi
GTGTGTGTGTGTGTGTGTGTGTGTGTGTGTGTGTGTGTGTGTGTGTGTGTGTGTGTGTGTGTGTGTGTGTTTTCAGGAAAGGCACAGTGGTAAACACAACAGTTCTGGTGTTTATTGCCGGCTCACTCATGGGCTTCAGCAGGATCTGTGGTTCACCTGAGATGGTCATCTTTGGCCGCTTCATCACAGGAATTCACTCAGGTATACACACACACACACACACACACACACACACACACACACACACACACACACACACACACACACACCTCTACATCCACTACACACTGAGCTGCACCCATTTATTGCTGAATACAATAAGCCATGTACACTATATGGTCAAATGTATGTGGACATCCCTGTTCCAGTTTCCAGGGATGGCATTGTCTCCTTTCCTTTCGTAAAGGATGGTCTAGGCTAAAGGAGATTAAAAAGAGGAAGCACTGAAGCAACTTTCGTTAGCATTTAGATAATTTGACCAGCTCCAATCATGGCTGTCACTTAGAAACTTCTGGGTCATTCCACTCGGTTAGGAACTTTCCTAAGCAAAAAAGACTTTGTGACCAGCAGGTTGGATGGGTTGGCAGGTCTTGTGCCACTATTGTGTTCTTTTGGCTTTGCACAGAGCAGCTTCATGCCTGGTTTGAGTGTCCGCAGACATTTGTCCATGTCATTCCAAGTCTCACTATTAGGTCAGACACATATTTATTACAGTGTGATTGTATCATACTTTTAAATCTTCATAGAAGATTTTATCAAAGTGGATCAGTGCTTTGCAACATAGCTCTTCTTCTTCTGTGCTTTTGCTGCTGCAGGCATCTCTCTCAGTGTCGTACCAATGTACCTGGGTGAGATAGCACCTAAAAACCTGCGAGGCTTCCTGGGTCTTGTGCCGAGTATCTTTATCGGCACTGGAGTCTTTGCTGCCCAAATTCTTGGCCTGCATGAGCTTCTAGGAAAGGTAGGTAAACACTGCTTTCTAACAGCAGCCAGTGTCTGCAGGGGATTTAAGCAAAAGTCATGTGACCATGTGATTACAGTGTGGAGCAAAGGCTTGGCTCTACATCTCATCTCATCTCATGAGTTCCTCACTTCCACAAATCAATTATAAACCTCAAAGTCAAAACGTCAATTTTGCAACTTGTAAATTTATCAGCGTGTGTTCCCACTGATCAATAGACAAGGTAAAGTGACTGAAGAACTCACATTCATGCACTTAGTGTTAACAAGTTAAGAGCCCCAGCCGAGGTTGATGGATGGTAAGCTGAGCCTCAGCATCTCTTGGACTGAATAAAGCTGTCCTCTAGCTGACTTGGGATGTCCTGCAATGGCCACCATACATTAGAATTTATTCACATTTGAATGATTGCCAAAGACAACCAATGCAGGATTTAACGATGCAACAGGTATGCCATCAACCAAAAACACGGTGTCCATCCATGGTGTTGTCATTACATCATCTGCTTTAAAGGCTCACAGTGGCCCAGTGAGAGTAACATCCTCAGCATGTTTTTAAGTCTAACTGTGTTGGAACTGTTACAGGAGGAGCACTGGCCCCTCTTTCTTTCAGTGGTGGTGGTGCCCACCTTCATCCAGCTGATGCTGTTGCCATGGTTCCCAGAGAGCCCCAGATACCTGCTGATTGAGAAACACAACGTCCATGCCACCATCACAGGTCAGTGTTGTGGCACTGCTATACATGAGCAATGGGAGTCCAGTTAAATTAGAGTAGTAACTGGCCCAATAAAAAGAAGTTCTGATTTGTCACAGTTTAGTTTTGATATAGTTTGAGACAAGCATTCTTTTATTGCACAGTGGTTGCTTTGAGTTGTGTGTAGTTCACAGTAATAAAAGAGTGTGTCATCAGTAAAGCAATGATTAGAGAAATCAAAGCAACCCGTGATGTGGCAGAGGAGTGGCATGTACACAGAGAACAAGATGGGACCAAGAATTAACCCCTGTAACACACAGCTTATTAAAGAAGCTGATGACTGTCTGCTCACACCATACTCAGGCAGTTAGCTGGTTAGATCTGGCCTGATTGTCCAAATGTTAAGTTACAAAGGTTTCTTCCAGATGTTCATCTTTCCATGATGATCTTACCATGCTGCTCCCTGTCCCCTGTCTCTCAGCTCTAAAGTGGTACAGAGCAAAGTGCAACATCCAGGCTGAGATTGAAGAGATGCAGGAGGAGCAGCGCTCCTTGTCGTCAGTGGATACACTGTCAGTGTGGCAACTGTTGCTGGACGACACAGTCCGCTGGCAGATTCTTAGTGTGGTGGTCATCAACATCGGCATGCAGCTGTCTGGTATCGATGCTGTAAGTACTCTGGGTTTTTCCTATCATTGTTAGAGCACTTAAGCCTTTTTGTGCAGAATGAACAGAAAAAAACTACGCTGAGAGTTCTCTACAGGCCCAAAAGCATATTGCACTGGTCCAAATGATATTTTTCTCTGGAAGTTTGGTTTGAAATAGTGGGTATTTTATATTTGACCACAAGACAATTATGTGTTTGCTGCTGAGCGGGCAGTCCTCAGTCAAGTCCAGATCCTGAAGTTTCTCAGTTTATCAGTGCTAAACCACTGGTCATGAAATCAGAAACAGCAGCAACATTCAGAAGAAATGATTCATCTAATAGAAATCTGAGTGACGCCACCAGTCTCTGGTGACGAGTGTCTTCTTTGATTTTGTGCGATGCCAAGCCTAAAGTCACCAGATTTAAGACTTGTGTCTCACTCTAAGTCATGGGACTAAGTCCACACTGATCACACTTCTGCCAATACAACTATTAATGTTTCATACTGTGACCTGTTGTCCTGACATTTCCCCAATGGTGCCTCAAATTTCCCAGCTGTATAAAGGAGTATTATTGTGCAGAAGGCATTTCAAGGTTTAGCAGGTGCTTGCTTTAACGGGTATCAACAGACATTTTCCGTCTCTATAGCCTCTCTTTGAGCATGTTTACCATCAGCTGTTGCTGCCAAATGTCTGGTAAATTGAGTCTTTAGGCTACACTGACGAGCAGCACAAACTGGCACAGACTCCCAATGAAACAGCTTCAGATGGTGTTAGTCAGGTCTCGCTCTTCTCACTTGCACTATGTCTCCCTCACCAACATTTAATTTCCCCTCGTTCTCCTTTTGCCTTTTCACCCTCTTTGTCCACCTTGCCCACTCCCCCTGTTTCTGCAGCTCCCCTATCTGATCTAGCTTATTAGACAAAGACTCTGAGATGAAAACTGCTCTAAATGATCCCTCATTGTTTTAGAAGCCTTGAGTGGTCTTGTGAATAAAGCCAAAAGCCGGTGTCATCATTTTTCTGCCTATACAATTAGCCAAATTCCCTCTTTGAATTATGCCCTGGAGATTAATTAATTATTCAAATGATTACCGGGGCGCCCAGGCCAGAGAGCGCACACTGTAAGCTACGGAGCTGAACTCATTAGCACGTCCTTCTCCAGGCTGTATTTTTGCTGCTAATTAGCTCTGCCCACAACAGTGGAGCGGTGCTGAAACATGCACACACTGAGAGCAGCAACGAGGATGAGGAGGGTTGTTTGGAGACAGGGTGTGATGATGGAAACACCAATACTGGAATGAGAAGGATAATACAGTATATGGCAATGAAATGAAATCAATGCAAATGAAAATTAATCATAAGGACCATGGTGATGAAGATGACAGTGACAACAGAGATGGTGATGATAAAGATGATTATTGTGCTTGACAACAACAGTGATGATGATGCATACTGTGATGATGTGATTGTGATTGAGGTGATACCGTTTATGTTTAATGATGATGATGAGGCTGAGGCTGATGATGATGATGATGATGATGATGATGATGATGATGAGAAAAATGAGGATAAGCAAGCTGAGAAACATGATCCCAATCAGAGAGATCGCGACACTGATAGTGATAAGGAATATGGTGAAAATGATATTGATGACAGTGACCGGGGTGACAGGGGCAAACACTGGTTATGTTCAGGATGTTCTTCAGAACACTGATGTGATGATGAGGATGGCAGTAATGGTGAGTGTGATGCTTGAGGTGATCTTTAGTCCTAAGTGCATCTGACAGTTGGCAAGCCATGGCACAGCAGTTCCTGGCACACCACAGGACTCTGTGTGTGTGTGTGTGTGTGTGTGTGTGTGTGTGTGTGTGTGTGTGTGTGTGTGTGTGTGTGTGTGTGTGTGTATAAGAGTTAATGCCAGCTGTGTGTGTGTGTGTTGGTGTACTTATCTACCTGCTCCTCTAACCATCACCGTCTGCCGTCTCCAGTTAATATACCTCCTGTCCTGTCCTGCTCCCCCTGAAGCCTCAAATTGAATAGAATTGAATGTGTGCAAATGTCTGCTGTCTCGCTGTGGCAGTGCTGTACCACCTGTGCAGCCCCGCAGGTCCTAAATGTCTGCATCCCCATTTCGATTTTTACTCCACAGTTTTTTTCTTCTTGAGGCATACATATGTCACATTATGTTTTACCTGTGCCTCTCATCCAAACTGCTCACAGACGACTTGTAACTAGTCGTCTGCGAGCATTTAGCTAGTTTTTGTCGGCACACTTTGGGCTGAAAGACTGTGTAAAACAGAGTGTGTCTACCTGAAAATGTGTGTGTGTGTAAATTTGAAACACAATGAGAAGGATTTTAAAGGATTCATTAGCCTGCGTCTTTGTCACTGATGTTCTCCCACATCAAGGAACATGTCTAATTTCATTTGCTTTCATTTTTTAAAATGTAAAGCATCCACTCTGACTTCCAGAGTCTGTGTACAATACATACACAACTGGAACACGCAGGGCTTTTAGTTTAAAGGATCAGTCAGCCAGAAGGTAGGTATCTGTTCGATGTGCCGTCTGTTGTGATGTTGCACACAGCAGATGCAGTAGTTACATTTTGTGCAGCAAGCACCAGACAGTTACCACATAAACCTCTATGCTCATGTGCTTTATGTATTCAATGAGTCTGTGAATGTGATAGAAAGTGTTCAGCTTACCACAGGTGCACCAGGTGAGCTAGGGGGAAAAAATGCAAGGGTGCATTTGACTGTGGTCTGCACTGTGCAAATGAGTTCATTAAAACAGAGCCCACTGTAACTACAAATCCACCTCACTGATCTTTAAGTGCTTATTTGTCCTCCACAGATCTGGTTCTATACCAACGACATTTTTGAAAATGCGGGTATCCCACCTCCAGAGATCCAATATACCACAGCAGGAACAGGAATCATTGAGATCATCGCTGGACTCATTGGGGTAAACTCACAAAATAAAGAGGAGCAGCTGGTGTTATCTTTTTATTGGTGTTGTGTCTAAAAGGTATTTTATAATCGATTAGTTTGAGATACAGTAAGATTTGATAAGAAGATGGATATCAGTCTCATTTCTGTGTGATACAGAGCTGGAGTCAAGTCATGGTTAGCCTAGCTTAGCATAAAAACTGGAAGCATTACACAAACAATGTTTTTAAACAAATAAGATCAAGAAGTTCATGAGTGAGCTTTAGTGTTGGTAGGTGTATTCATGAACATTTGACAGAGCCATGCTAGCTGTTTCCCTCCACTTCCAGTCTTTATGCTAAGCTAGGCTAACCATGTCCTGACTCCACCTCTGGGTCTAACACACATGAGACTGATGAATCTGAACATCTCACTCTTGGAAAAAAAAAAAACAAATTAGTGTGTTTCCCAAATATCTACTTGTTCCTTTGGATACACTAAAGCTCACTGTACTGTAAGTGTGTATTTATTTAACAGCATCTGACCTGAGCTCTGTGTTTTCTCCTGTAGTGTTTCACCATAGAGAAGCTGGGCAGGAGGCCTCTCATGATCGGAGGGTTTACCATGATGGGCATCTGCAGTGCTGGAATCACGCTGGCGCTTATTTTACAGGTGTGTGTGTGTGTGTGTGTGTGTGTGTGTGTGTGTGTGTGTGTGTGTGTGTGTGTGTGTGTGTGTGTCTCCTTGTGTGAGTTTAAAGAGAAGTCACATAGAAATGATTGAACTTTTTACAGGACAACTCAGAACTGCCTCTTCAGATCTATGGTGGACTTTACTGCAGTGATTTTATTACTGTGGGAAAACAGCACAGCTGCTGTTAACTCTCATAAACACATTAAACAAAATGTTGTAAATCACACTCTTGGTGGTCTCTCCTCTGGACCGATGCATGTACCTCCACAGTGCTCAGCATGTTTCAGCAGCTGCAGGACTGCACACGTCTCCTGCTCCTTTAGCTTTAATCCAGCTTTAATCTAGAGTGTGGACACTATAATTTCAAGTTGCACCAGGTCTGATTATATATGAATATTTCATCTTCTCACTCGTGCCTGCAGCAACACACCCACATCAACCCACACCTCGAGTTTGTTAATATGCTGTTTCCAGTCTGAACACCCCAGACAGACAAACACAGCTAGAGGCTGAGGGATGGAGCCCCAGCTGACTCCATACTGAAGGTCTCCAGGTTGACTTAATATCACTCTATCTCTTCTTCCGACAGTCACCTTCCTCCCTTCCCTTCTTCACTTTCTACAAGTTGCTTTCTGGTAGGAGACAAGTGGGAAGTGAGGGAGGAAAGGAAACAAGCAAGGGAGAAAGACAAATGAACACATCCCAGATGTTCAGCAGAGGGATGAGTGTGGGGAGGAACAGCTGCGCCTGTTTCACTTTCACTTGGCAGAATGAACTCCTGCTTTGCCCCCGTGGAACAGTGGTTCACATGCAGGGCCTCAGAGCTGTGGGCTGTGTTGTGAAGCTGTGTTGGAAAAGGAGTCAAGTTTCCCTTCAGGGAAATAACTCAGTACAGTCAAACCCACGTCTTCATGTTGTGCCGTTTCCTCTCTCTGCAGACTCACTTAACATTAATGCGCTACGTCAGTGTCTGCTGTGTGGTCGGCATCATCGCAGGCTTCTGCATCGGTCCAGGCAAGTTGCTCATCACTACATGTTAAAGGGTTGTTTCACCCAAATAACAAACAGCATGTTTTCTCACTCACTGCTTGTGATGATATATTTATTCTGTAGTTATTAGTCATATCACATAATGTCAGAGGAGCTATGAACAGACACAGCATTTCACATTACTACAAAGTTAGACAAAGAGTCAGGAGAAGTACAGGTGTGCACGCTGTTACTGTAAATTCACCAAGAAAACAGGTTTAACGCATTATGAAAACAGAAAGAAAGAGCAGAACAGTGAAATACTTTCTGCGCAAATAGTCCCTAAAGCAGCAAATACACATCTGTTGGTTATTTTCTCATTCAGTCAGTTAACTGTTTGGTCCATAATATTGGTCCACAATTTCCCAAAGCTCAGGCTGACACCTTCAGATGTCTTGTTTAGTCAACCAACAGTCCAAAGTATTCACATGTGTGAAGCTGGAACCAGTGATGTTTTAACATGTTTGCTTTCTGTAGAGTCATTACTACAAGTCACTTTTAAATTTCTCTGCTGTTTGACTTCTTCACCTCCCAGGTGATAAACAAAACCACTGACAGGTTCAAGTTCCTTTGTATTATCGAATGGCGCCATCTGGTGGTCAGACCTTAAACATTTTTAATAATTCAATAATTCATTGACATAAAACGTACAGTTGCTCCATGAATACCTCAAGTAATAATTTATAATATTTACAAACTATGGTATAATACTAGTTATACTAGTAATAACTATGGTATAATATGGTATGTATGGCACAGGAGTAATGTTGTACATTTCAGAATGTAAGTAAGGTTTTCCACAGTGAGTGATAAATACGCCTGCTTATTTTTCTCTATGCAATTATGCATACTGACAAATCCATGCTCTGTGCCCCCCCTGTAAGAGAGACAAATAATGCAATTTTAATGATAGAATATAATAATAAAATATTAGTGATTCATTTGATATATGACTCTCCTGTCCACATGCTGGCCTGGCTCTCACCCCATTGGCTGGTTCCATTTATCTCTAATTAGCCTTCCATAAGCCTTATTGGTGTGAAAGATGATGAATGAACCTGAATAATCAAATCAGGAACATGAATTATATATTCTATTCACAGCCACTCATCAATAGAAATGTTGCTCGCTCGCCCAGACATATCCTGTTAGGAGACTCATTTGCATGTTTTTTATAACAAAAAAAAAGAAGAAATGAAAATACACAGTTTGAAAGATGTAGGTGTATGAAAGACACTATCAGAACAAGATCATGCAGCAGAATAGTGTGATTTGTATTTATGCTTTTATATGTTTGACTCTGTTCCTGCTCCAGCGGGGGTTCCCTTCCTGATCACAGCAGAGCTGTTTAAACAGTCCCACCGACCAGCGGCCTACATCGTGGGTGGATCACTCAACTGGCTGTCCAACTTTACTGTGGGCTTCGTCTTCCCCTTCTTACAGGTGAGAGCTACACTCAGCAAACTGCAAAAAGTATAGGTGACAGAAAATGACCTGTGTTTACTACGATGATGTTAGTCTGTTCTCCAAACCTCAGTCACTGATCAGTGTTCTATCCCCTTGTCTCAATCCTTCATGCATCTGCCACATCCAACCATCAGATGTCAGCAGGATCTTACTGCTACTTGGTGTTTGCCACCATTTGTCTGTCCGTGGCCGTCTTTGTCTACATCATGATCCCAGAGACCAAAAACAAGACCTTCATGGAGATCAGCCGAATGTTCTCGAAGAAGGAGGCAGTCCTAGAGACCCAGGGCCTGATCCACGTGGACCAGCTGAAGCTGAAGAAGATGAACGGTTACGGTGGTTTGGAACATGCATCTCTGGAGTTTGACAGCTCTTCTTCTGTACCTTAACCGAGCATCAGGTTCTCACTGGGACTACGAAACCACTCATCACTTCCTGTTCTTGATTCTTGTGTTGCAATGTGTACACATTCACCGAACACCACCTCGGCCTGGACTCAGCGGACTCTGGTTGGGTGAAGCTGGACTTTTCACTTGGATCACACTCAGGTTCCAAACACTGCTGAATATGCAGTTCAACATACAGTCCTGGTACTTGCAACTTCTTATCACTGTAATATTTTAGTATGTTTGAGCCATTAAAGGAAAATTCCAGTTAATTAAAACGTGGTTCTTGTTGTCATAGGTTTGGCTTTTCTTCCTCTCAGTGCGAGTGACACTGTACTCACCAATGTTAGAGCTTAAGTTTGGGACATCACTGGACAAAAGTCCAACAGGACAAGAAACAGGAGCAGTCAGAGCATCAGACAGTTTGGAAAGAAAACAACAGATTACACCATGTTGTTCAAAAAAGAAAATCCATCACAGTTTACACACCCACTTCCTGTATGTACTGTAGATGTTCACACATCTCTCCTGTTCAACGAAGGATTATTGGTTACATTTCAGTTTGACCTGCAAACAAACAAGTTCAGATAATCTGGATAAACTGTTGGTTTGTGCAACTGCATTATATCAGTGTGGCCATGTTCCCACAACTCAGCTGTTACTTGTGAGTACAATGTTATTATATTTGTTAAGAATAAACAATCGAAATGAGATTTTGATGCGGGCGGAAGTATTTTAAAGGAAAACTATGGTCTCTAACAACTTGGCAAATCTTGAATCAACATGTTGCTGCTTCAGTATCTGCCTCCATCTATCTGTAAACTGTGTGATGGCACACAGTCACACAGTCTGCGCAAGACAGTCAGACCCACAAAAATAAAATCCAGTTCATAATAAACTGGACAACAGGTTCACGCTGGGGGTGGGGGGTGAGAGGGGTTGAGATTATGGCACTTTTAGCAAAAATGTGACATTACTTTTAGTAGAATTTGTAATATAATGGTCACAGCTAACTGCGAGCCGCCACACACCTGCTTTCATCATCTGAATGCCAGCAGTGCTTAAGCTGTACACACAGGTGTCCCTCATGTTGACATGGCAACAAACAGGCGTCAGGGTGTGGATTCAGCAAAATGATCAGAGCTTGTGGACAAAGACGCAGCAGCTTGTGAGAAACTGGGAGTGAGCAGGATGCATGTGTGACAGAAATTAACCTTTTTAAAAATGCATTTTTTTAAATAAATCTTTTGTATATTGCACTAAAAAATAATCTATGATCCCAATATTTATGCATGTTTTGACTACATCATCTTCTTTCTGCTGTAAAGTTATTTCACTTGTTAATATTTTTCACTTGTAATTTAAAAAAATCCCTCTACAGTTTACAGACTGTATCAGAGTACTGTGCACTATACAGTAAGTGTGTTTTGTACAAACAGCAAAATCCAGTTTGTTTTGAATTTGTGGACAAATGTGTCTTTACAAACTGTTGGAAGATAACGACATAACTGAAATATACTTTTACTACTGTAAAACTGTCTTTGTGTGTTTTTATAACTTCTCTTTGAGTGAAGAATGTGGATTGGAAATGATACACTTGAGTGTTTGAAGGCCTCCTGATAACACTACAAACAGCAGAGGTGTAAACTTGAATCAGACTCATGACAGGCCTGTTTCACAGCAGCCATTTTGACTTGTCAAAGTAAGAAAAACCACAGGTGTCACGAGTCCCAGTAAGTCATGACAGTGTGACAGTGAGTCAGCATGAACAACATCAAGCCCCTGAAACTGAATTCACTCATCAGGTGTTTTATTACTAACTCTTTTACTCCTCTTACTGTGCCATGTCCACATGTCTGATGAATGAAATCATTCTTCAGTGTTTTGAAGCTATGGATTAAAAGCAGTTTACCTGAGGCTTTATCTGATACACTCAATTACACTTCTGAAAATCTCCTGACCACACACCACCAACACCAACCCTGACTCACTTCGGACCATCAGTGGTCAAAAAGGGAACGGTCCTACTACTCCAGTCTTTCTGAGACACACTTGGTTAAAGGTTGGTTAAAGGTGCCATGCTCCTTTTCTTATAAAACAAACAAATGTTTTGCTCACATTCAGCTTTACTCACCAAAACACACCGTGTGAATCCTTGAGGTCTAACAGACATGTCAAGTGCATTTACTTCCTTATTTGCAAAGCTTATTTTCAAAGTATTGTCAATCCAACAGCTCCATAGTTCTACTAGAAGTCTAGATATTTATATTTATATTCATAATATTTTTCTACCTAAAAAAAAAGTATAAAGTATAAGATAATATACCACCAGCTGCTACTGTGCTGGGATGTGAATAATCCATCATGTCATAAACTTCAGCTTCCTCATCTCTTCATAAGTGAAGCTCCTAAACCCAGTTTGTAGGTGTATTACTGGTTTGTTTTGAAATTACTTTACTTGTGCAGTCTCTCCTGTAGTCCTGTGCTTGTCTCTCTCTGGTCTCTCTCTCTCT
>JBBMJY010000003.1:21401507-21411994 GCA_037833715.1 Toxotes lorentzi
TGTGTGTGTGTGTGTGTGTGTGTGTGTGTGTGTGTGTGTGTGTGTGTGTGTGTGTGTGTGTGTGTGTGTGGCTGCAGACCCGCCCAGAGCAGCCTCAGCTGGGGGTTTTTCAGCTCTCTATTTATGAGCTCTTCTTTACATATTCATTCTGCTGCCTGTTAAACAAAGGCCACAGGTTGCCTTGCTCCCTCTGTGACTGTAGTGCAGTGTGTGTCAGTGTGTTTGTTGATAGCAGAAAAGAATGAGAAAAGCGGAAAGAGAAACAGGAGACCATGTTTCTCTGCCTTTTTGTCTTTCCTTCTTCCATTCATTTGGTGGTGAAGCAGATGCAGTCACCATTTGATCCTGATGTTTGCAGATAATGTTTTGGACCATAATTAATATCTTTTGATATCAGTTCTTTGTTATTTCCTAGATATATATTCTCTGCAGTGTGGAAGAGTATCTGTGTCATTAAAACTCTTCACTCATTGAGGGGTGAGATTTTAAGGTGGGTTATCAGATAGTTCAGTTTGGTCATATGAAGCCGTTGACAGCTGAGCATTTTAATTGGCAGGCCATTCATCCAACATCCAACTGTTTTATATACAGGCAAACTGATTTATGCATGTATCAGTGTTGAGCACAGTTGCAGCAGGGCATGCATGTACATACTAACTGTGCAGTTTTCTATAAAACACCTCAACGAGTCCTCAGGTGGACGATACAGTCGATACAGTCAAAACTAATTTTAACCGAATTTCAAAGAAATCACACTTGTCTCCTTAAAATTCTGTTCATACACAACTTTAGACACTAAAGACATTTATTCGTCTTTCCTGAACTGTAACCAAAGTACTTTTGTTGCCTAAACCACAGACAGGACTCTGGATGTGAACCATAGTCTTTGGTGTGACAGTTGTGTCAGAGATTCAGTTGCCATCACAACCTAATCTAATTGGGAAAATACCTTAGTTGTATGTGAACATCATTTCTAGGAGACAGGTTAGCATCCACCTCTGCAGTTTGAATATGAGCTGACTGGTTGATGAAGATCTGGTGGAGCTGATTCTCCAGTCAGTGCCATTAAACCACCGCAGAAGAACATGAACTTCGCTGGAAGTGACGAGTGACGTTTAGGCCACATGCTTCATAGACTTTGTCACATTTTGTTTTGTGGATACATCAAATATTCTACCTGCCAGTTAAGCATAAAAATGTTTGTTATATTTTGACTTTAGTGTTATGTCCATAGAGGTTTGCTGATGGGCAAACTGTAAATGAACAACAGGTGGATGGAAACTCTCTGCCACACCTCAAACTTGCTTGTCAGTTCAAGGTGACACAGTTTTGAATGCAGCAACGTGTGAAATTGACTTTCTGTAGCATGAAGTTTCTACATTCACATTCTGCTGATATGTTCCAGGCTTTAAGGTGTGTTTGATTAATGCTGCTCTTCACTACATGAGGGAGCCTGAAAATCACACGGCTGACTATATCAAACTCTTCATCAGATGAAACATTAACAACAACAAGGAAGGAGAAATACACAATCCAAGTCCTTTACCTGCTCTGCTTTATCATGCTGCATCAGCCTTGACAAGTAAATCTGAATCTCTTGGCCTTTTTTTTCCATAGTGTTCACACACAGGATTCAAATGTTCGAGTGTAGGTAACCCTGTATTGTGTCATTCACCTCTGACCTCCAAAACTGGAGACATTTCTCAGTTAACACACGTGAATATACTCAGCTGGTTATGAATCAGCTTTGTTGATTCATTCACCCAATTAGTAATTTTTCATGTTCAGAATCTAAGGAGTCTCATCAGACTTGCTAAGCCGTGAAAGGATATACAGTTTCTCACCACTACAATATGGCTTTTTCAAATGTAGACTCATACTAAGAACAGCTCTGCAGGTTAAAACAAGAGGGGACTGTGTCCCTTCTGATTTCTACCCATATTATCTGATTTTACTTTTAATCAGATGTTTTGTCCCAGTCAGGTCCAAACTCAGAGGGAGTAAGAGACAGAAAGAGCTGACAGCTATGTAGATAACAGGGCCCCGGTTGCCATAGCGAGGGCATTTGATTGGCGGCTGTGGGGGGGGTTGATTGATAAGGACCCCCCTGCTATTCCAGTGACAGCTCCTGTCAGAGAGCCAGCTCGTCTCACATCAGATGTATCAACTGGTACAGCCCGCTCCCACCCCCAACACACACACACACACACACACACACACACACACACACACACACACACACACACAGAAGAACAGCCAAAACATTTAGCTTACCAAGTCCTAACCAACCTATTATTTACCTCTGCTTCAGCCTGTCACTAAAATCACAAATCAACATTCAGACATGAGCATCAGTACTTTAATGCTTCAGTGGTGGAGGAAGTACTTGGATTGTCCACTTAAATAAATGTACTAATGCCACACTGTACAAATGTCCCCTGTCAGTGTTATACTCATGCATGTTATAGCATTACATTATTATTATTGATGCATTAATGTGTAAGTAGCATTTTATTGATATTATTGGTTGAACTGGAGCTTAAAAGTTTAACTCAGTTTAAGAGGCCAGAACCATGAAATGTTTAGCTAGTTTAACTAGTTTGTTTCAGCTCAACTTGTATTTACTGTTGAGCAGTTTAACTCAACAAAGTATCATATAAGAAAAGTATCCAGTGTCTAAAGCAGTAGAGAGGACAATATTCCCCCTTGAAATGAAGGGCAGCAGTAACATGGAAAGAAGCCTCTCAAACTCGTACTGTTTTCTTCAGTAAAAAAAACTCACAATGAATGTTACATAACTGAATGGGTTTTCAGTTCATGCCTGAAGTAAGACAGATAAAATAATGTGTTCACTGGAAGTCCACGCTGTGTATTTCTGTTTTAGTTAAATAATTTTTCATGTTACTATTTTCTGTTAATACTTTAAAATGTGTTTGTACAGGACACAGACCATCAGGGGACACTCGTACTGTCATACTGTCCATTAAAACAAGGGCCACTGAGACTGTATTAGAGCTGTCAGGAGGTGACCATCACGGTGAGGGACACTCACCATCACACACTGCTGCATTTAAATCAAGGTAAGAGGACTGTACACTGCATTTGTGATAAGTGCAGCAAGTGAAATGTTTGCCACGCTTCCTCGAAGATTCTGGGTGGTGGGGGGTAGCTCAGACATATCATAAGTGAATAGTACTGACTGACCAATAACCCTTGTCCAATAAAAGAATCGATTTTCACACAGTCTCTGAGTGCACTGGCTGTGAGTTCAGACAGGCCAGGTGTCAGACTGAGCTCCTTGTTAACCCTGGTAACTATTTCAGTCTGCTGATAAGCGCAGACACATGCACAGGGTCCTGCAGCCTGTTCTGGTGAGGTGAAAAGAGTTCACTGTCCAAATTAGAACAAACGGGCTGAGTGAAGACAGACTCAGTCCCACTTACTCGACTGGCCACATTTAACGTAACTCTGCCCACTAATTAATTACAGTGATCATTACCAGCTTCATCTCTGTACGTACAGTGTGAGAGGAGCAGGTTGTGTTTAAAACAAGACAAAGAGCTGGCAGTCATACAAGCATCTCTATGAGGCTGGACTTAACCACAGTGGTGCTTTGAGTTAAATGTTATTGCTGGCATGCTAACAGGTAGGCCGTGTTTAGACCAATATTATCAACTGCACCTTTTTCTCAGTGAGACCACTATCTTAGGTATGGAAGTTAAGTAGGTGAATGGGTGTGTTTTCACTCTAACTCTTGTGTATTTGTCCTAACTGTGATCTTTCTCTACCTGTAATCATACTGTAGTTCCCATGCACAGATGTAGTAGGAAGAACTTGTAGGAAGATCCACAGTTTCACTGAATCGTCCAAAGTCAGAGACAGAGGTTGAAGTTTTAGCACTTTGAAATATCTGCATGGAGCTTTTACAACAATATAGGTCGGTCGAAGCCAGACTACTGTTCCGTCTGAGCTCTCCCACACTGCGAAGAAGAGAACGATGAGAAGGTGTGTGTGGAGGAGTGAATGTGCTGTCATTCCATCTAGCTGGACATAGAGGGTCTCTGCTGTGTGGGTCCTCAGGGTTATCAGCCTTTCTCAGATATGAGCAACCTCCTCTCGTCACCACCCAGGGGTGATAGGCCCGCCAACAGGGAGGAGCGGAGATAATGCATCCGATTGACAGCCTCATCTTCCCCCGCTAAACTGTCGCCCTCCCACCCTGTGAACTTCCCACAGCCTTCAGGCATCAGTCCTGCCGTGGAGTATTCCACTGAGGCTCTAGTACTGCCCAAATACAGACTGCCAATGGAAGAGGACATGTAATGTGAGGGGAAAATGACTGAAAACACTGTGAGCTTATAGTATAATGGAGGCAGAGAGGTCCGTCTGATGGTTACAGCACCGAAATTACACCTCAGTTTCCAGTGGGTCACATCAGGATGTAGGGCCCAAAGGTCAAGGCTGTGCAGGATACTGCATCATCGTCATCTTTTATTTCACTTCATCTTCATTTCTCACCATCATTTTATTTTATTTAGTTCTTATAAAACAAGTCATATCAATATGCAACAGTAACAGGGAAGAAGAAGAAGAGTGCAGGCTGGTGACCATGGATTTAAATAACACTGCTTTTAACTGGATTTTTACCTTTAAAAAACTGGCTTTGGTTTATGTGCAAAGAAACACATTCAACAGGTGTTAAACCTCAAAGACTCACACACTCACTTTGGTGAGAAACAGTGACTTTAAAATGAAATTTTGTTTGCAAGAAAACTAAACAATTTTTATTTACCTTTCAGTGACACTGCTACCTGTGTTAATGTTCTCCAGGGAAACGCTGCTTCTCACAGGTGATGTCTGTTTTGTAGTTTGATTGGAGTAAAATCTGTTA
This sequence comes from Toxotes lorentzi, assembly GCA_037833715.1. Taxonomy (NCBI): domain Eukaryota; kingdom Metazoa; phylum Chordata; class Actinopteri; family Toxotidae; genus Toxotes; species Toxotes lorentzi. The sequence goes on from JBBMJY010000003.1 coordinate 21,406,399, forward strand.
GAGTAGAGTGAGCCAGGTGGGTCAGCCCACAGGGAAGTTCTGAGCATACGAGCTAGCTGCCTCCTTTCTGAGTGTGTAGACAGCTTCATCACTGATGGTTGACAGCTAACCTTATGTGGACTTGTTGGGAAAGGGGTGCATATACAATAACAGTCCAAACAGTGTGTAAAGTGTGCTGAGAGGCGTTACGCTCCATTGCCAGTTAACCAGTCTGAGCTGTGAGTTTCAGGTTATCACTAAGCGCCATGGCTGCTTGGTATGACACCTTGTCACCTCTTCACTCGGCTCATTTTGAAACACACGCTCAGTCTCTCTGTCACCGGCAGGCAGGCCGTCAGTGTGCTTGCCAGTGTGTGTCTGCAGGTTCACCTGCAGTGCCATGCTGGAGCTGCCTGCTAAGCCCCGTCCCGCGGCTCCAGTCCTGCAGGTACCGCGCGGAGCCGTGCTCCAGCTCTAACCCCCAGAGCAGCGTATGGTACAGTCATCAGGGCCAGCGTCCCTTTGAAGAGGGGGGACCGAAAGAAACACAACAGCTCTGAACACGATGCCGAGTCTCCCTTTTCCACCAGCCCCACTTTTTTCTTTTCTTTTCTCTTTTTTGAAAAAATTCCTACAAGACCCCGTACTACTCTCTGCTTTTTCAATTTATTCCCCCTCCTGCTCGCTGCCTGATCTCTCTCTCCCTCCCTCCCTCCCTCCCTCCCTCTCACTCATTCCACTTAACCCTAACCTGCCTCTAGATTCTGCTCTCACTTTCTGTCTCAGTACGTTTCTCTGAATCTTTCCTTACAGGTGACACAGACCAGCTGATTTCTGATCAATGTAAACAGCGAAAGGCTGCACGAGCCACGGGTTTTCTGCTGACTACGTGTTCTGTTCTGTTTTGTTTTTTGTGAGTCCTTAAAATGACATGTATGGGACAGGTAGTGAGTGATTTTGTTTGTTCCATTTTTAGGATTTTTAGAGACTCAAAGCTCTAAAAACATGCAGTATTTCATGAGATTTGTCCCCTCCAAATAAAAAACTTTCTTTGCCCATTAAACATCTTTGACTTATACTGACACCACTGGTCTGGAAGCCCAGATTTAGGCGATCACAGAAAACTAAAACCCCAAGCACAAGCCGATGGCATTCTTTTTAGAGCAAAGGCAAATGAAAGAAAGAAGGACTGAGAGACACATTTGTGTTTGTCCGTGTGTGTGTGTGTGTGTGTGTGTGTGTTCGTGTGTGTGTGTGTTCGTGTGTGGTGCGTCTGTCACACATGCTGCTCCACTCAGCATCGGGCCCATTTGGTGGTCGTCCTCTTAGGAATGTGAAGACTGCAGTCTCCTGATGTTGTGCTCACTAATGTCATTGTCATGGCACACAGCCATATTAGGTTACTCTTACAGTATATGTCAGTGGGTAGAACATAATGAGAAGTCACATCAGTGATAAAATGCTGCAGATTACTTTTTCTTTCTTGTGCTGATATTCACTGTCATGCCAAGAAACATCATTCAACTGCTGTTCATTACAAAGAAAATCATGTTTTCTCTTCACTTTGGCCTTCCACCCACACAAATACTCCCTACAACCCCAAGCTGCTATTGATATTCATCACCTCCACTATTTCAATTAAGTCTCTTCCATTGAGAAGTCTGAGATATTTAAGTTGAAAAAAATTGCCAGAACTAGACCTCAAACTGCACTGTTCTCTTCCACTGGAGTGAAGGCAGATATTTCACAGACAGATAACCTGGACAAGAGGAAACCAAAACTATCTGCACGGTGGTAACTGAGCAAAACAATGTTGTTGTAGAAATGTAAATGATGCTGTCACGTTAGGAATTTACAGTGGAAGCCACTGGAGGCTCCTGAGGCCCAGGTAATTGTGTATCAGCAGCAACTTTTTAGCCATTTTGCAGTGATGTGCGCTGAACCTTACCTACTGAATGAGACCCTTTTCTGGCAACATACTGCAGCAGCAGCTCATAAAGCAGCAGAACTGGCATGAGTCTACTCGTCAGGATGAAATGTCCTGTTTCTCAGCATTAACAGTGTGAGCCATGCGTGTTAAATGACATGACACCTTGCAAAGTGGCTGATGTATCTTACACTTTGGTCACTGACCTGTGTGGTGGACATAAAGACAGCACAGTATCCTGATGTATTACATCCATGTTGGACAACTCTGCACCTCATAATTTACACCTTGTGCCAACAGGTTGGTATCAGAAAAAAATATATTATCATACATTACAGGTGGGCATGGTAAAGTCTGTGACAGTCATGACCAGCAGATTCACGACTCTCTTCCCCTTTAAACACAGGACTCTCTCCATCATGTTGCACAGTTTGAGAGTCCTGTGCACAGCTGTCAGCCACGTGTCTACCTGTGTTCTTATTAAACATGCAGAGCTGAAGGTCTTACCAAACTCCGTAAGAAGGTGGAGCACAGCTGTTGCCCCGGTTACACAGTGTTTTGAATGGGATGGAAAGGGATGGATAGTGCTGACAGAGTTATTAGTGCAGAGTGAAGTTTCAAGTCTAATCTTAGACTTTTCATGAGACTATGTGAAGCTTGGTGTCAACATAAGCACAGAGGTTCCTGTGGTTATTTTACAACTATCAGATGCCAGTTGTACAAAATGAAACCAGTGGATCTGCAATGTGTAATTGTGGTTTGACAGTGACAGTTAATTAATAGTGTGCAATAGGGCTGTAGTTTCCTGACCACAGTCTGACCACATTCTCACTGGCCCAACAATCACAGGGTACCTGTGAAAAACTTGTCTGTGTTAGGATGCTCCATCAACTTTAGTATGATCACATCACAACTGGTATATTTCTGTGCGTTATACTGCAAATACCAGCTTTTTGTGTTTATTTATAAGTCAGTTAGGCCAATGAGGCCACCAGGTAAAGTGCAGTCAGTGCTATGTGACCGATTACGTTAGTCTTGGTTGCAGCGTAGGTACGATTTTCTTTGGTTGTCTTCAGCCCTAGAGCGCAATATCAGTCCGTCAGAAACAGCAGATGGATCAGATACCTGCTGCCTTCAGATGGCTGTAAAACAAAGGCACCAGAGTAAAGGAGGGGTCATCAGTATGGAATCAGTCCTTATCATTCTTTGGTCTGCCTGGCATCGATGCCATAATCAGAATACAGAAAACATTTTTTTTTTGTCTACAGGAACACGTGTCAGCTGGTTTAGATTGTCCTTAGGTTCAGCAGGTTAGTTGTGTTCTTATCTTTTTTTTAACTCTGACTTTATTTCAGACCCACATGGAGCCCAGGTTCTTATTTGAGTACAGGTCTATGATGTCTTACACACACAGGTGTTATGGTGTTTGATGACCTCAGGTGCCCCATGAGGTGTCCTCTGTCCTGGACACACTTTAATGTGATTTCACACACAGAGGACACGCACAGAGGTGCTGAGCTGCAGCTGACAAAATTCATCTGAAACCCAATTATCAGTGTCCTGTTCATACAAAGGCTCCGTGAATCGATTCGAGTCACAGACGAGTGTGTTGATCAGAAAACAGCACACCTCCACCTCTCTCCCCCTACAACACACTACACACACGTTTTGTAGAGGCACAGTGGGCAAATTTAGTACCAGTTGGGATTCAAATCAATTGGATAGACCCCACCTCACACCCACACACACATACACACACGCACACACATGCACGCACACACTCGTCACACCATGAGTCCATCAGTGTGTACCGAGCAGCTTCCGCCTTAAACCCACACAGCTCTATAGTTTCCCACGCTGTTTTATACACGTCTTCCTCACCACCTCGCCCACGCCTGCACGTGTGTGTAGGGGGTTGTGGGGCATAGAGGGCGCTCAGCATTATGTGTGTGTGTTTATGTTTCTTAGTTCTATATTTAATAGTATTTAAGAGCATATGTGTTTGTGTGTTTTAACTGAATTTGAATATATGTGTGGGGATGATTATGTTTCATTTGTTATTGTGTGCAGATAGTGATTTTTGTGTATATGCATTTCTGTGTGCATGTAAAGCTATAGCAGTGTATTATACAAAAATTTGCACATGCATGTTTTTGTGTTTGTGAGTCTGTTCATGTGACTGTGCATGTTTATGTTTTTGAGTGTCTTTGATTATGAATGTTCATTCTTTCCCACGTATGCACTTGTGTGACATGTATGTAAGTGTGTGTGTGAGAGAGAGAGTGAAAGAGTGTGTGTGTGCATGTGCCTACAGTCTGCTTGCTGCAGCGCTCTCAGACGTTCACTCAGCTCAGCTAATTCTCAGCAGCGGCAGGTTGCCAGGTATTTTTACTGCCTCACCTCAGTGTGTGTGTGCGTGTGCATGGATGGTGTTAGCAGAGCATGGATGCGAAAAGCAGACCAGCGACGTCCAGCGGACTGAAGTGAAGGCACAGAACATGGCAAAGCCTGGAGCAAATCCAGAGGCAGCACTCTCACCCAGAGCCATGGTGGATGGAGTGTGAGGCCCTGTGTGGTCACTGATCACTGACATGAGTACATACCACAGTACAACACACACATAGATGCTCTAATTCAAGTTAAATTGTGCAGATCGCAGTCCAGCTCCTGGACTCTGTCTCTGATAGTAATGTCAGCTAATGTTAGCGGTTCTTGGAGGGAAGTCTGTAACCGATTTATGGACTAAATGCATCTACAGTCCACTGAGAATTAGACCAGAAGCAGCTGGAACAAACCCTGAGGACATGCAGGCAGCACGCTGACAGTTAGAGACGGTTGATGTGACATCATCATTTTAACAGGAAGGTTACTGTTACTCTCAGCTGTCTGTCCTCCATGTTTAAAGGCTGTCGGTAGCTAAAGGAATATTATTGCATTAACATTATCAGACATTTAGCAGCTTGTCTCAGGATAAATCCAGTGAACGGTATTTTAATTAACAATCTGCTCTGCAGTGCAGAGAACAGGTAGCTGCAGTAACAACACCAGAGCAGTGTGACAGAGAGTGAGCAGCTCTTTCCCAACAGCCAGCGTTTGGTAGGGAGTCCGTCTGCTGAGTTACAGTCTGGTAAACAGGTCAGTTGTAGATGTGTTTGTGTGCTGTAGTCTATGTCGTTGAAGCAGAAACACTCACAGTAACAACTCAAGTCATGAAACACATGTGAGGCTCTCTGTGGAGACTCTGAGCTGACCTCTGCTTCAACATGAGACCCTGTGCCACCAGGTCAGAGTCAGTCCAGCTCAGGCTCAAGTAAACTCTGTGTGTGTGTCAAAGGACAATGTCCATTTGAGGCCAGCATGCGGGTCTGGGTGTGTCATTAGATGAGTGTGTGTGTGTCAGAGAGTCACTGTGGTGGTCCTCAACCCTCCTGCCAGGAACTAGATGACACCTACAGACTGGAAGAGCATCACAAACACTTCAACATGCATTTATTCCTTTAACAAGTGGCCAGTTTCATTATTATTATTATTATCAGCTTATTATTAGCGACTTTGATGAGAAATGGACCTGACTGTTTCAGTCTCTTATTTTTATTTTAACATGCATAATATATATATATATATATATATATATACACACACATATATATATATATATATATATATATATATATATATATACACACACAT
>JBBMJY010000003.1:21433172-21458397 GCA_037833715.1 Toxotes lorentzi
CTTATATATAGTCCTGGACCATCACAGGTTAAATATGTCCAGCTTCACAGAATGAAGTGAGGTGATTTGAGTGGCTGTAGCTCGTCCAGATATGGACTTAGACACAGCAGGACAGAGAGGACTAAAGAGTGTGGACTTTTTAGACAGAACAGATTACAACTACATAGTTGGAAGGTTGGTCAAAAAGGATTCTGGATATGGAAGAAACCAAGTTATAAGTAACAGCCATTCACAACTTTTTAAAATCATCAAGATTTCACATTTTTCATTTATCTTCAAATATGGATAGAAAACTTCACAAACATGTTTCACCTTTCTAAAAAGACACCTTCATTGAGAGATAATCCATCATTTTCTTATTCAACAAACCCCACACATAGACCCAAACCTACAGTGTGTGTGTGTCTCTGTCTCAGTATTTTCTCATTTCCCCTGTTACTCTTTCTGTGGCTCTCAGCTCCAAGACCATTGTCCATTCCTACAGCAGATGGACGTTTTTAGCTCCTTTAAACAGAGAACCTGCTATATTGCCTTGTCTACAATGAACCAGACAAAGTCGACATGATCTTGCCCCAGTGTGTGATTTTAAATAGCATGCTGGCGTTCCAGAATCAGAAGCATGACGCGTAACACAACAGCGTCAGCGTCTGTCCCGCCATCCCGGCTCTCTCTTCCACACATACATCGATCAGAGAGAAAAAAAAAACAACAAATGTATAAATATATAGTTTTGGCTTTAACAAAGGTTCAGTAATTTCTTAAAACAGCTGGTCACTCTCACTCAGGAGGAAACAGTGCATGTTTTGGGGACTATGTTCAGCAGTGGATTAATCCACATTTGGTGCTCTAGTGAGTATTTGGGGCAGCAGGACGGTGTGTGTGGGACTGAGTCAAAAAAAAACTACAATGTGTGTGTTCATGGTAATGAAGGAACATGTCACCCAGTGCAACAGCGTGGCTCAATAATGTTTTTTAACAACAACAGAGCTCTATGGCACAGAGGAATAAGTCAAATCAGGAACTTGTTACTACTACTAGAAGGCATTCATATTCATATTAATAAAGAAAATGGAAACTTGCTCATAATGATCTGCAAACTGTTATATGCATGGTGGCTGCTTATATGAGTCTAAACACCACAGACAATTAAATAATGCTGTAGTCACTCAAAAGTGGATATTGTGCTGAAACATCCTATTTTGGTGGAAAACCAATACATGGTCTGTGAACATTTTACTGACAACTGACAAGCACCAAACTCATCAATAACAGCAAACATAATATGATTTTCAAAAGTTGCAAATCATTTGTATGTAAACATCATATCTATGGGAGGAGACTGTCCTCCTGTCTGTGCAGCAGCTTATCATAACACATAGTTTTATGGTTTTATTATTAGATGATCTCTAGCTGAAGAAGTAATTATGTAATAAAATTAAAGGAGGAAGTGGTGATGTAATATAGAGAGCGGCAAAGTTCACAAGGGGGACACACAGTCAGCGTTGTTTATTTTATCCATGACTGTTCTATAACCTCAACCACATGGTTATCATTGTTACCATGACAACAAAGGTCCTCTAATAACAATGAAATACTTACGTGTTAGTAGTTATTCCTAACCAAACTGTTTCCATTCTATAAATTTAGTCACATGTTTATTATTATTATTTACTCTGGACAACAAAGAGATTCAACAATAATCAGTAAAAAAAAAACGTGCAAACTTCATATGGGCCAGGAGCATCCATCAAGACCACTGAAGTCTATTCACTGATGTTCACTCAGTTCAAATTAAGCTATATGCATGGTGGTGCAGTGGTCTGTCACCTCACAGCAAGAGGGTTCTGGGTCTAAACCCGCTGGTCAGCCAGGGGCCTTTCTGTACCTTATACAAAGGTCCAGGCTGAAGGAGCTTGTCTGTGAAAGTTGGCCAGTTAGATTTTGTCCACAGAAAGATAAGATTTCAACAAACCATCATCACTAACTCCAAGATGAAATAAATCTGTTTATATATTTTTATATTTTTAACAGTTCGTGTATATTATTCAAAGTATTCCCTTTATTTTTTGAGTATTATTACTATTACAGCATACGTCATCGCGCCCAGTGACGTGTCGCCGTCGTCAGCAGCTGAGTGTGAGAGCTACTTCCTGTTTCCTGTGCGCGGCTGCTCAGTGAGAGATGGTGCACAGTTTGTTTGGTTTAACTCCCGTTTTTTACCGAGGAGCAGCTTGTACGGGACAACACACACCGAGAGCCGGATACAAAGTGTGTGAGGGGGAGCGGCAGTGCTGCCAGCGGGCAGACCATGCTCTTACTCCAGCTGCCAGAGGATGTCCTCTATCACATCTTGTCTTATTTGGACTGCAGATCTCTCAGTCGTCTCTCTCAAGTCTGTAAAAGCATTTACCGCTTTGTAAACCGGGACGCTGTGTGGAGGAGGATCGCCAAAGAGTTTCTAAACACTGGGATCAGTCGGGACGGCACGGACATGTAAGATGACAGTGCTGAGAAAAGCAGCTGTGTGTTAGCCTGTCAGCGTTAGCCTGTCAGCGTTAGCCTGTCAAGTCTGTGAGGAGCCACCACTGGCTGCACCTGTAGCCCGGGTCACACTTAACCACCCTGGCACACCAGTCTGTGGCTGTATCATAGCCGGATTAACTCCCCAGAGGCCCCCGGGTTAGGTTTTGTTGTTGGGCCCCTGTTGGCCCCCACTGTATGTCACAACTTCATTAATTACGCTGGCACCCAGAAACCAACCAGAACTCTAGAGCTGAGAGAATTATTTGGATAACTGAGTAATAGTTTGGACATTTTTGAGATAGAATTAAAAAAAAAAAATCACTACTTCCAGCTTTAAAAATGTAAATAAACTCAAGATATTTGGGTTTTTAACTGTTGCTCAGACAAAACAAGACAGCTGAATGTCTTTACTTTGTCCTCTGGGAATAATGATGAATATTTCACACTATTTTCCCACATTTTATTCACTGACGCATAAAACATAAAGTTATTTAATAAAACACAACTTAGAACAAATTAAAACCTCTCTCTTAAAACTAGATTTTGACACAGAGTCCCTGTACAAGACTGGGGATCACAGAATGGAGGGTGGAGGACCTGTCTTTGTGGATAGTATGATGATATACTTCAGTGTGTGATTAATCAAATTATAGAGACCCGAAACATGCAGAGCGAACCTGGGGCTTTTGGGGCCCCTGAGCAGTCACCCGCTTTGCCCAGCTTGTAACCTAGCTTTGGGCAGTGGTGCCTGATTTTACAAGAACCAGTCCAGACCATCAGACAGGTCAAAAGTCCCAGGTCAGTCAGACTTATTAGGAAGAGAACATGAAGAACAGTAAAATCACTTCCCATAAAAGTTGTAAACAGACACATTTCAGTTTGACCTCCAAATAAATTTGTTTAGAACATGTAGATAAAGTGTTGGTTTGTTTCCAGTTTGTCTGATGGTCTGACTGCTCATGTTTGTTGACCTGTAGTTAACTACCGAGGACTAAGGTTTTGTTTTTGGGGGAATTTTATGCCTTTAATCTAGGAGACGAGGGTAGAGAAGACATAATGTCAGATATCCCCAGCTTTATGCGAAGCAGGGACTTTGGGTTCATGGCTGGGATCTTACCCCCTAGACCACCAGGGAACCTTGTGAATATTATGATGTCTAGGTATTATAAATCAGAATTATCCTTTAGGAGCACTCAACAGCCTGAGCCACACTGGCATCCCTGTGTCATTCTGCAGGCCTTTCCCCCGTTCTCTGCTCACCTCAGAGAACCAGGTGGTGGTGTAATGGCAGTTGTCGGTCCTGCTGAGACATCCTGTAGATCCTCACAGTGAGACAGCTTCAAGCTGCTTCCTCCTGTTCTCTGTCCTCCCCTCTGGCATGGGCTCACTCCACACGAGAAGGATTACGCTGTTCTGGATGAGTGTCGGCTCCTTTTGCACACAGGCCCGGAGGCCTCATACAAACGTGGCATCAGAACACACACACACGACCCGAACCCAGCTTCTGCTTCTCATGTCATCATCCTTTCTGCATTAGATCATTTTGCATCAATGAGGTGCAGAAAAACAGTCAATGTTTTTCTTCCAAATGAACACAGGATAGAACAAGTGTTAGGGGTCCTTTAACAACCTGGGAGGCTTATTTGAAGACACATCCTCAGCCTTATACCCTACCACCACAACACACTGTCTGATGCACAGTGAATTTAAAATTGAACCTTTTTCATGAGGTGTGTCTGCATCTCCTGATCCAAACAACATGATAAAAGAAAATGATAGCTGCTGATTTGTCCCTTGTTTGGTCTGTAGTGGAAAGAGTCATGCAGATAGATTTTGGTTTATTTGTTCTGAGTTCTGAGTTTTCTACCTTTACAATTAACACCAATGTCTATATCCTCATTCATGAATGTTCTCTTTTTTTCTCTTCAGTTCTTTTTTGTAAAACCGGAGTCAAAGAAAGATAAGAAAACTCCTCTGGTTCATGGAATGTGTGCAGAGCTTTGATTCCCACCTGTAAATGTTTGGGAATGGGGATTGTTGTTAAATTGGATGTGAGTCATTAGCATAAGGAAGCATGAAATGGTTCAGCTTTATTGTCATTTATACACATTTCACACACACACACACAAATATATATTTAAAATATACAGTATATTTATGTATATTATTCCAACAGTGGGGTCCCATTCAAGTCAAGTCAATGGGAAAGTGATCTCCAACTTTTAGACCTCACTGTACATACATACATACATACATACATACATACATACATACATACGTGTAGTATATTTAAAGTAGAGTGATGGCTCCATGTAAAGTAAATACACATGGCAGTAGATTATCATGGCAGCAGGAGCCTGGTATTCAAACTGATGAAGAGATCTTATATAATCTTATACAAATTTCAAACAGCACTGAGCAGCTTGTTCTCCATTATGTCCTAAAGTTAAACAGCATAGATTAGCTTATGTCCACCTTATGTGGTCCTGCCCAGTGTATTCAAAACCTCAATGTTGAGATCAGATCTTGTTTCTCAGATATTCAAATTCAAATCGAGCTTGAATCCACCTCATGGTATCGGTGGTTTTAACTCCCTGGATCCTGATTCACAGAGCTACAACAAACTTCAGCTGCTGTGGTTAAACAGCATGGCGAGCCATCCTCCAGGTCTGGATGGATCAGACAGCACCCAGACCACTGCACTGGTGGAAACATCTTTTGTATAGTTTTTCCACTGGAAGGATTAAAGATAATGATAAATTAAATAATTATATTAAAATGTAGCAACCTGTGCTTATCTGTTTGGGACAGGACTATGGATGCACAGAGGATGGGCTCTGTCTAATTAATGAGCTTGCTGAGGTTTGCATGTATTTAAATTTGGGGCTCTGGCTCTAGGAGTTGAGGGACAATGTTGCTCTTGTTACTATTTTGTTTGTTATAAATAGTCTGGGAATGTAAAATAAGAGGAGCAGATACTAAATTATTGATAATGTGGCATTTTTTATTGCTATTTCTCTTTCTATAGTGGCCTTCAGCTGTATATATATATATATATATTTTCACATATTCTTACACACTTTATGTTTATATTGTAGTAAAGTTATTTAGCTGGTTTTGTTTAGATTGTTTATTTATTATTGTATGCACACTGCAGAGAGAGAGAAACAACATTTCGATTCCCCTGTATGTCTGACATATGGTGAAACTGACAATAAAAAGCCTTTGAATCCTTTGAATGTGTCATTGCAGATATCCTCACATCCCACTGAAGGAGAGAGTGAAGACTGCTCAAAACTGGTGTGGTGGGATCTGCAAAAGGGCAATTCCTCTCAAATGGAAAACAAAGTAAGTGAGTCATTTTCCTTTTTTTTCCCCTCCTGTGGGGCTAAACTACGCTAACCACTAACGTTGTAAACACACAGACATGAGACTGACTTCCATCTTCTTATTTAACTCTTGGAAAGAAAGGGATTAAGTGTATTTCTCCAAATGTTGAATTATTCTTTTAACAAACATCATTCATTAACTCTCGTTATTTTAAATGACTCTTTTATATTCTTATATTCCTTTTCTCCAGACTGTTGCCATGGTTGCAGCTGGATGGGGATGTACTGTATCTATCTCAGGCCTCGGAGATTGGAGCGTACCACGTGCGCCGAGACTCTGGGAGACTCCAGCGCAACCCATTTGAAATCTACTCAGGCCACAATGGTGATGTCTGTCACTTTGTCCTGACGGACTCTCACCTGATCAGCGGTGGAAGGTAGCTCATGTTCTCTTTGTTCTGCTCCTGACTTTGTCTGCCATAGACAGCATGCATTAGTCATTTTGTAACAACCAGATGTACTCCAGTACTCTGAGCCATCCATAGTGTTGCAGTCAGGTGTGTGTTGCTGTTGGATCGTCTGTGTCTGAAACTATGAAAACTGTTGATGCAGCCCCCACAACTGTGACTTAAGCACCAGATTTATTGCTGCAGCACTAGCAGTGCAGCAAACTACCATTGCTCAAGTTTCACATAGTTCACTAATATTCACGATGAGACATCACCACCACAACCTCACCGTTTAACATTCCAACACAGGCTGTTCACAAGTGCAGCAGCTGGATAATACCTGCTTATTTCACATTAATTACTGAGGTTGGGCATCTAATTATATTATATAAATTTAGGCTCATACCATTTTTGAGAAATAAAACATTAACATTTTAAGCACAGGTCTATTATATCAGCACCCCAACACCCAGATGACTCAGAAGGATTTCATTCATTTGGATGTCGGTTGTGCACATTTTGTGCAAGTTACAGTTATTTATCTGACTTGTAATGCTCTTAACATGAGAATTAATGAAGCAAAAATATTTTGCCACTTTGGAGTCAGTTGGGCCTTCATGGGCTGCTGAGGCCTGTGCTGAAAAATGTGATGTTACATTTCTCCACAAATTTTTATGCTGTCTGCACAAATGTGCACAAACAATTTATCAATATCCTGATCATGTGGGGTAAACTGGTGGTGTCCTGTACAGTTATCTTGTCAAAGTCAAATTATCTGAAAGAGAAGTTTATATCATCCTTTATGTTGCAAGGAATTTTCTTTGTTGATGCATTTCATTCTTCAACATTTGTTACTACAGCTATCTGGAAATTAACACACACATGACAAGTGAGGTGACTTACTAAGTATTGATCTTCTTTTACCTTGTTACAATAGTGCCAATGAAGGCCACGAAATGTGGTGAAAGTTGAAAAGTGAAGTAAGTGGACCTTGCGTTAAGATTATTTTGGCAAATGTTTATTGTCCTTTACCTAGCAACAGAGTAACAAGCCACTTTTTAGGTGAGAACCTTAAGGAATTTGTAGGCATTTAGTCCAGTGTATAAGTAAAGAGTTCAACTAAACAGTCGCTAATGAACATCAACATCGTATGAACCAAAGTGTTTGGGGAATACAGCTGGCTGAGGGACAGCCAGACTGAAAAGATGAGGCTGCTGAAGTAGTGACTGTTTCATCTAAGGGTCTTACGCCACGGCAACAAGTCACGAGGTGTTCAGCCAGGCAGAAATCTGGCAGCAGAGAGGTGTTCCCAGATGTGCTGTCTAAGAAGGACACATGCGAGGCTAAGGATTGGAAACAATGGGAAAGTGTCCATCAGAACTCACAGAGACCAGTGGGACCCTGATACGCCATGTCCAGTTCAGAGAAGTCTGGTCAGAAGTGGTGTTTATGGAAGACTTACAGCCAAAAAAACATTCCTCCAGTGTGGAATCAAAGCCAGCAGCCTCACCTGTGCACCAAAACACATGAACTGGGCTGCGGAAAAATGGCAGCAGGTGCTCTGGACCGGTGAGTCAAAATTCAAAATATTTGGCTCCTACAGGAGCAATTTGTGAACCAAAGAGCTGGAGAGCACTACAAGGATCATTGTCTGCTGGCAACGGTGAAGCATAGTGGAGGTTCTTTTCAGGTTTGGAGCTACAAATGGGTCTGGGGATTCAGGGAGCCCTATGATCAAGCCCAAACACACAGACACAGGTCATAAAGAACTATTTTCAAAGACAAGAGGAACAAGGAGTCCTACAGAACCCTGATCTCAACATCACGGGGTCAGTCTGGGATCACATGCATAGACAGAAGACAGTGAGGCAGACTAAATCCACAGGAGAACTGTGGCAACGTCTCCAAGACGCTTGGAACAACCTACCTGCCAAGCAGCTTGAACAACTGTGAGCAGGTGTACGAGGAGGACTGGTGCTGTTTTAAAGGCAGAGGGGGGTCACAGCAATTGATTTAGTATTTTTTTCTCTTTCCTGCACTTTAGAAGTAAGGAGTTTACTCATAAATAAAAACTATTCATGGCATTATTAATGAAACAATCCTGACTTGGCTTTTAGTCCCTAAAACCTTTGCACAGTGCTGTCCACATTAAGATATAGTATATTAAGATGAGGTTAGTCCTAAAAATGACTCCACTTTGTCTGTCAGTGACGGCAAGATCCTGGTCCACAGCAGGACGAGTGACACGTCGGTGGAGTTATCAGGTCACAACCAGGAAGTCAACTGCCTGGACTCTAAAGATGGACTCATCATCAGTGGATCCAGGGACAGAACAACCCGGGTCAGAACACCTCTACAATTCAGATTTACTAATGTGATGCACAGAGCCAGTGGTGTTTATAATCCACATTACAGTCAGTGCTGTAAACATTTACCATGTTATATTTCACTTAAGATTCAATTCATCATAAGTTTCACTGATGTTTCACCACTATGTGACATATAATAGAATGTCTGTCTATACATGCGTTATAAATTGTGCTTACTTGGGACTTTTATTTCTCTAGATCTGGACTTTGACTTCCACCTGCCCCAGAGACACAATTCCCATGTATGACAGAGTGTGGTCTGTTGCCATTAGTCCCACAATGAGGTAAGCATTTGCTCAGAATCACTCTCAAACTCATGCAATTTAGACTGGGAGAGTATAACCCAGGTTACACCCAAGTAGCTACAATTGACGGATGTCCCCTGAACTCCTCATGTGCAGGGTATGGGTAGTTATTAGCTGGACAACTGCGCACAGAGAAGCCTCTAGTTCCCTCTCAGTTACTGCAGTGCACCGAAGTCAGACAGGAGTGTGGCCAAAACTTTTGTTTGAAAAGAGTGAAATAAGGAGCTCTAATGTAAGATTTACCTAAACCAAGTGATTTTATCTACCTGAGTGGGTCTCGATCTACCAGGGCAGGTCTTAATGTACCTGGGCGACCCACCTGTCTGCAAGTCAGCAAGTGTGCAGTGTGATCTATCAAGCATCGATCCCAACAGATCTCCTTTCATAATCACCTTAGTTACTAGGTAATGGTGTTAATATTAGCTTCATCCGTTTAATATGTGGACTTTGCAGTTTGATATAACACCAGTCTGGCTGGTAACCCATGTCTGGCTGCTAGGATATTAAAAAAAAATTAGCAAAAATGTTCAGTTAATTTCATTTAACTCTTTTTATTTTTTCATGATTGGAATTCATCCAAATGTTGTAGTTAATGTACTGAAACCAACCCAGTACTGGTGACTGATTTTCTCACAGGTAGTTTGAATGTTTCACACTTTGCCTCGAGGTTCCTCAGTTCTTTGCTCCGTTCAGCTCTAGCTTTTTATTTGTGACTTACATGTTCAGCTTCCTCTTAGTTGCATTGCACACACACTTATGTCCCACAGTGCTTTAATTTGCATTTTAATTCTAAACAATTCTTGCATTTATTGTTAACTCCAGTTTGTAACGGAGCGTTTCTGGTGAGTCCACCTGGTAAAAGGTCAAGTTATATAATAAGACTCTGTACAAATTAGAGGGACTGAGTTAACATTTATAGGAAATAGCACAGGCTGGAATATCCATAAAGGGACTGACTGAGGTGGGCTTCAGAGAGCGGAACCTAATTCTTTGTAGTGGTGGATTAGAAGAGCCTTTGATTTCTCAGCCATGTTTACACTCAGACACTTAATAAGACACACTCACACACCCTCGCTCACATCACTGATGACATGCAGGCAGACAGATGCAGAGCACTGTAACAGGATCCTGACTTCATCACCTGCTAGTCCAGCAGAGAGGACAGGTGATCGTCCATCTGGCTGCAGAGTGGAAACATCACAGGTCCGAGGTCGGAGGTGTGTGTGTGTGTGTGTGTGTGTGTGTGTGTGTGTGTGTGTGTGTGTGTGTGTGTGTGTGTGAGAGGAGGGTTTCCCATCTCACCAAATGCCTGCTCTGTATACAGCTTCAGGATTCATTAAAACACAGTACAGTAGTTAATGGTAGCTCCTTTGGTTTTTGTATAGCAGGACACTGCTTTTGTTAAATATTCCTCTTTTTTACTGCAGTTTGGCGAGAGAATGATCTCAGCAGGGTTTCTGTTGATTCAGTTAAGTCAGTGGCATCTTTGCCTGGTCTCCCAAACTGGTGAAGCAGGCTGCTGCTTTACTCTGCCTACAGTACTTTTATACCATTATCTTGTTAGGAGACAGTGAAAGACAAAGACAGCTGTTTTCTCTTCATAGAGTTAAAAATTGTTCAGAATAGTTTATGTCAGGAGTTTTTGCAGCAAGTGCCTGTCCTTTGCCAGGTGTTTTCAGCTCTCTGTTCTTCAGCAGATGCATATGGTTTATGAAGACATGATCAGGAAAAACAAGCTGCCCTGTCACCAGGCAGAACATTTCTGGAAAAACTCAGATTGTGTTAATGACGTTTTCATAACATTCAGTGTGAACATTCTAAAACTAATTTCTTTCCCTATTATCTGTGCTGTTAAGTCAAGTCCAGGGCAGGACCACGGTTACTGTAAATGGTTCGGGTTGGGCAACTAAAGCACCATGTTGAGAGACAAAGGATGCGTTCACTGTGAGTTGTAAAATCCTGTCTCATAGCAGGATAAACCAAAAACTCTAGTGTCCCACACTAAAGTCTGATGCACTAGCGCCTGTCCACCTCCACACCTCTACTTACTCTTCAGTAAAGACACACTACTTCCTTCAGTGGCTCTGAGTGTGTGCTCTAGAGTCGTCCAGTATGGACAGAATTACTATGATTCCAGTCTTAGTCTGGTCATAGTTTGATCCTTAAACCCAGTAAATAAGTGATGAGCAGATAAAATATCCACTTTTCTGTTTAAAACTTGTTGTTGTTGCCCCCAAGGAAATACGAAATTCAGACTATAAGCATACATGCATGGTGGCCTCGTCTGTCTGGTCCAGGCCTCTGAGAGTGTCTCTCAGATCTGAGAGGAACAGGCAGATTATTCACATCATTAATTCTCCAATTTGCTGGCTGAAATAGCAGACCGTGCCTCAGCCCGCTGCCCCCTCATAATGTAAACCTGCTCCCTAACTCTCACTGACCAGCGGCCTGGTTAATTAAAACTCCTCTGGAAACCAGGTGTCAACTCACTGATATACATATTAAACCCGCTTCTGCTCCGCACGCCGAGTAACTCGCCCCTCCAGCTGGTTCCTCAAAGGAAAATAGAGTTTTTTTCACCTTTTTTCACCTCAGTTGTTTCAGCTAAAGTCCACCTAAAAGTCTTAGAGAATATGAAAGAAGAAACCATACTAAACCAGACTGTTGAGACAGTGCTGTGTAACAAGGAGCGAAAGACCTGAAACACAGTCACGTCTGACCCAAAGCAGTATGGGTAGACTAGACCATTGATCCATGAGGTGATAGCCATCGTTCTCGTCTGATATTATGATACAGTTAGAGTAATTACATGTTCACTGTAGAACTGATCAGTAATCAATATTCATATTACACTTCCCGTGAATGGTCTGTACACCGTGTCCCAAAAGTCCGTGCACCCCAATGGGCAACATTTTTGTCCGTTCGTCTCCAAAATGGGTTGCACCTGGTCAGCCAGGTGTTGTGAGGTTGTTTAATTAGTTCATCTGTTTGTGATAGGCCTATAAATTTCTTGGTTGACCATGAAGCATGTCACTGAGAGAACCTTTTTGGTAGTGTTGCCACGATGGCCAAACAACAATCTGGAAAAGCTGCACTTCCAAAGCCTCAAGTCTGTGCTCAAGCCATTGCCTTGCACAGGGCAGGAAAAACTTGCAGGGAGGTACCTCAGGACCTTGGCAGAAGCATACGATGGGTGAAGAAGTGGTGGCAGAGATACCAGAGTTGTGACTCCCTTGAAGACATGCCCCGTGCAGGTCGCCCCTCAGTTCTAAGTTCGAGGGCCAAGGACCTCATCCGCAAGGCCAAGGGAAAGAGACACCAATCCTGCCGCAGACTCAGCCGAAGACTGAAGAATCTTGGGGAAGCAGTCTCTAAGAGTACCATCCATTGTTTTTCTGACTGAGAAACTGGGTCTGAGAGCGTACAGAAGACAGCGGATTCCTCGCCTTACCAAACTGCAAAAGGAGAAGTGGCTTGCTTTTGCAAAGAAGTATGCTAAAATGACCCCAACAGACTGGGAAAACTGGGTTTTCTCTGATGAGTGCCCTCTCTACTTATTTCCAACTCCCAACAGCCGACCACAATTACACTGACAATCAAATGGAATTACCACCTTCTGAACAGCAGACCCATTGCATGGTCTGGGGGGCAATGTCATCTTCAGGGCTGTCTGAGTTGCATTTTGTACCCCAGGGCACCACCATCAACGCTGAGTATTATGTTAAGAACATTCTCCAGCCAGTGCTACTTCCCATACTCACCAGAAAGAAGAAATCGGGCCCCGTCACAGCTAGGAAGATGTTCAACAGGCGTGCGGAAATGGTCTTCGTGCAAGATGGTGCCCCCGCACATACTGCTCGTACAACAGTGGTGCAGTGGTGTACTGAGCAGCTTCCTGGCTTTCTGCACAAAGAGGAATGGCCACCCAACTCCCCGGACCTCAACCCGATTGAGAACTGCTGGGGTATCCTGAATGGTCGGGTCTTCCACAGCCCACCCCCTACCACCATGAAGCAGCTCAATGCGAGGGCTGTGCGAGAGTGGGGCAACACTGAGCCTTCCGTTCTAAAGAATTTAGTGCATTCTATGCCCGACAGGCTGAGGGCAGTAATTAAGATGTGGGGGGGATACACTGGCTTTTGAATAAATTCTGTTGAATATTCA
The DNA here is from genome assembly GCA_037833715.1 of Toxotes lorentzi. Classification (NCBI taxonomy): domain Eukaryota; kingdom Metazoa; phylum Chordata; class Actinopteri; family Toxotidae; genus Toxotes; species Toxotes lorentzi. The sequence goes on from JBBMJY010000003.1 coordinate 21,446,312, forward strand.
CAATCTGAGTTGACTTTCTGTGGTGCACGGACTTTTGGGACACGGTGTAAATGTTATTAGTGTTTCAGACAGTATCGGTTTCCACTGTGAGCCATGGCTGGGTGGGTGTGAGGCCCCTGTGCGAGCGTGCAAACACAGTGGGAATTTCTATAAACTGCACACGATAATAAAATACTAAAACAAAGGTAACACACACGCAGTGTGTGTGTGTGCGCGCACATGTGCAGCCCCTAAAGCAGCACACGGCCCAGTCTGCACCATACATACCTTCACCTCTTTCAGAAGCTGGTTCAGATCTGCCTGTCTTTGTACCTCCATTTAATGCCCAACAGCTTCTCGAGTAAACGCCACAGAACCATGGTGGGCCTGGGTTGTAGAAGACACTTGTAGCATTAAATGCCCAAGCATGAATTACTTATCTGCATGAAAATATAATGTAAATAATGTAAACCTCTGCAAAACGGCTAAAATGTACTTTCCAATACTCCAAGAAATAATCTTCACACATCATCTGCCAATATCCATGTATGGCCCAATATGGTTATGGTTGGACAACTAAAACACTTTGTTAAGGTTAACAAACAAATGCTGGACACGTGAACCTCCACACTCATTAACCTTTCACCTGTATAAGCGTCAGCATGGCTTTGGATGTAAATCACGTGCTACATAACTGTCCAGCTGCATGACTGTCTCAGTTCATGACTTAATGATATTAAAGTCAATGTAGAGAACAATGTCACTGTCTATAACAAACATTTTGGATTGGACATTTTTGACATATTGCTGAATAACTGTTAGTTTATAATGTCATTTTATTCTAAAAATATATTTTAAAATTGTCATCGGCCAGATTTAGACACAGTGCTGATCCTTACATTGTCCTAAAAGCCTTCATTAGTTGAACCATGGTCTCCAGCTGCGGTGGTTTCAGGTCAGGAGGCTCATTCTCTTCCCAGATGTGCGACCCAAGACAGACGTCGTAATTCACTCTCTTTAACAGTTTGTGGCGTTTGCTTGTGCGTTGTGCCACTTTGACAGATTTTGTGAGATGTTTAAATGTTAGTTCAGAGTGAATGAGGGACAGAGTGGCTGCTTCCACAGAACAGGAGAGAAGCAGCTTGTGTTAGAAATGCAACTGTCCCTGCTTCGCACTCGAACCTTTCCTTCTAGTACTTACACAGACTGCTTGGTCTACAGAAACAGGTTTTTTTCAGTTTTGTAGGTTTGTGTGAATGAAGCCATTGCCAAGTTTAACAAGCAGATTTTAGCACTTTGTGTGCATCAAATCCCTGATTACAAAAAAAACAATTACAATAAAAAGCTACGGTCAGTCAGTTAGTAAAGTAAGATCAGCTGTTCCCTCGGATGCTTCTGATAGTAAAAGTAAGTAAACTTGGTGGAGCACCCCGTTAAAAGTTAGAAGCACCAGTTTCTGACTGACAGTGATTACATACAGTGTATCATCTACCAACTCGAGGCAAATCAGTTTGCACAGACCTGATAATCTGTAAACTACTCAATCCATCTCACACATACTGTACACACACACACATCTCATCCCACCTCTGTTTCCATCTCTTTGTTTCTGTTGTTCCCCTGGATATCATCTCAAGGTCTGTTAGTGAGGATTATTGTGGCTGCGGTGAAATGCCAAGGCTAGTGCAGAACGCCCGCCCCCGTTCACTCTCCCTGCCACCTCGGAAAAGAGATCGATCCCATCAGTGGCCGTGGACCTTGGCTTCTTTTTTTTCCCCCAATTCAGTTTGCTTTTCTCTCTCTTATTCCTTTTTCCACACCGTATTGTGTGCTCACACTCTGATGGAGCTCATATTGGACAGGGTTAGTGAAATATGATGAGGCACTACAGGAGGCAGCAGGGGTAAGATAAGGTCAGACAAGTTTTTCTCACACTGTTATCTGTCTGTTTTTGTCCCTCTGTGGGTAAATCTTCTGCTGTACATGGTTTTCAGTGGTTCCCTCGACCACAATCATTGCAATCATTGCAATCATTGCATTTCTGTCTTGTAGTTTTCAATAAAATGAAATTGAGGATTCAGACATGAGAATGAAATCTGGTCTCAAGATGCTGAGTTCCTTGCAGAGGTTGAGTTCTTTGCAGAGGCCAAGATTCCTGCAGATATCCTAGCTGAGGGTCCTGGCTGCTCCCTTGCTCTGAGGAACTTGATGGCCAGTTTTTAGGGGTGGGAGTCTTGGCCTCACCCAACTCTCACAGGGATAGCTTCTGCAGTAGCCTTTAGGACTTGACCATGGCACCAGCAATACTGCCCCTTTCCTAGTGCCTTATGGGAGCATCTCAGGATGTGTTCTGGGGTTCCATGTTTGGAGCTCAGCTGGCCAGAATTGACAGGCTGGGGAGCATGTCATACACCTTCTTGGACAAGGAACTTGATCCAGTGGGACTCCAGTTTTTCCACAGCTCAGCCCATGTCACTCTCTTCTCCAGCACATTGTCCCACCATGACCAGGTAGCCCCTCTGCCCCACTGCCAGCATCCTGGATGACTTCTCCCACACACTGCTGATCTGCTTCTCCTTGGTAGTATCAGTCTGGGAAGTTGGAAAAGATCTCAACCCCACTCCGCCATGAATCACCTATCTCACCGGTTTGTTTCTGTACAGCACTGACTAGGCTTCCACTGCATGCCATCTTGTCTCAGTGTTCACCTGGATTCCAGCTGTGGCCACCACTCAGACCTTTTCCAAAGGTCTGAGTGGTAGTTGCAACTCGTTGTTGTACCCATAGAATGTGATGCTGCTCAGACTCCCATTCAGCCCCAACCATCACCTGAGGTGAGAACTTTGTCTCCAAGGCCTCATGGCAGAATGCCTCGAAGGCACAGTCATGCTTTAAACTTTCCTGGCAGCTCCTGACCGCTCCACTGCTCTCAGCCAACTCTCCAAATGAATGCAGGTGGATCCGATGGATGATGTATCCCTCAAGGTGCTGTCAGACACCTTGCCAAGGTTCTTTACTTGGCTTACCTGGCCTTTCAGTGCTGGTAGGGATGGTAGAATCAGAGCAGAGTGGTGAGTATGACATGACTCTGATATTGTACTGATGGAAGTAGTGCAGTGGACATGGACACAAATGGAATTCACCATCAGAGCCATTACAGTAAACCACTGCCCCTGTTTACCTGGCCTTTATTTGTTCATGCTTGCTAATATTTGAGACTCAGCCATAAGAATTTACAGTAGATTCTATTAGCGATGAGTCTCCTGCTTGTTTATAGCTCTAATTCTCTCCTCTGTGTCTCTAGCTTGCTCTGACTGCTCTCTCTCTCCTGCTGTATACCTTGTGTGTGCGGGTCCAGGCAATAGGAAGAGGGGCAGGTGGTTAGCTAATAGTTGACTAAGGTGTTTCCTGAAGACTCTGCTTGCTTTTAAACAAGACCCAACAGGTTGAAGTGTGGGCTGGGCAGCTGCAGATGTGGAGCGGCAGGTCACGGCTGATAAGGTTTCTCGGACCAGGCTGGCTTTGAGCTCAACGCTTGGCTGGTTGCATGTCCAGCTCATAGTTATCTTCTGTGGACATGAAGTTTGGGTTTGGGCTGGAAGATCTCTCATTAGCTTTTTTTCTTCCCAATAGCCAGTTTGCATCCATGGTGCAGGTATAACAGTGGTGGAGATGAATTTTTCACTGAGAAATGGTGCAGTCTTTTTCATGACAATGACACAGAAGCAGGTTTTTGCATGTTAATGCAGCTTTGATGGTTCCCCGTGCTAAGTAGCAAACAACAGAGCCAGTAATGAGTATTTTTACATGAATGTTAAAAAGGAAATCTGATTATTCATACCCGTGTGTTTATGTTCTGGCTTATGTATCTGGTGTTAGTAAAACAGGGGGAAACAGTGGTTTTTCATTACTGTGTATTGTATCAGCTTAGTTACCCTGACAGCTGACTATGAACGATTAACCTCTCCAGAAAACAAGAGTGAAAAATAGACTTTCACTCCTGTGTCAGAGTTTTGATCATCGATACATTGTTTATCATCACATTGTTGTTGTGTAACTAACTACTTCATAAAGCCGCTTTGGGACATGCAATCCCTAGTTCTGCCTTTATGAACATCACTGTAAAAAAGTAACTCTGACTCAGCTATCAGTTATTATCACTTATGCACAAGAAATTGTTTACACTAAAGTATGGAAAAATACTTATACACATTACAAGAAAAATCCTACAGTCAAACTTGTTCTCAAGTAAATATATTACCAGCAAAAATGATTCAAAATGTTGTCGCTAAGACTACAGATAAAAATGAGCCCAGCTGCAATTCATCATTTTAACATAATATCCTGGTAAACAGCATCTGATTCAGGGCTGTTTAAAGGTGCGTTTTCCAGGCATGTCTGGAAAAGAATGGAGCACAAACAAAAGTGTGATCGCGTGATTGAAAAAGTTCAGAAAAGTCTGCGGAACTCGTTGGAACAACTTTTAAAGCTCCTTTTGGAAACTATGACTTAAAAAAACAGCCACAGATCCTCAGTAAAAATCCCCATTTGAAGCTACAAATGAGTTCATTTGAAACATGCTGAACCCTTGACACAGCCTCCCTCAGACACCAGGGGCCACATTTAGCACAAACATTGTGACCCTTGGTGTAACAGCCTTGTCATCTGTATAAATTCAAAATGAGCATTAATGTACGGTAAGAAGTCATTACTTTAACAGACAGAAGAAGCCGGCAGTGTTACAGCCCTGTCAACAATAAACACTGAAAACCTTTTCACAATAAGAAACCAAGAGTTTTGCTGTTAATCTGACTTTGATGGCCGCTCATGCCAAGTAACACAGAGCCAGTAATGTCTGCACATAGCCTCATGCCAATTTCCTGCCAGACTAGGTGGGTATCCTGACGTGGAGCTGGGGTGGGGTTTGGCGTCGGGGGTACGCTACACTGACCACTAGTGTAGAGAAGGGGGGGGGGGGGGGGGTGGTGCTGGGCAGAAGCCAGTGAAGGGAGAAGCTACCCTGAAGAGAGGTGAGAACAGGGAGGGGGTTAGAATTGTTTTGTCTAGAATTCCTCAAGCACAACTACAAAGATGTTGCAGGGGCCAAAAGCGCTTTTGAAAGTTTCCAAAAGGAGAACATGATTGTTGGATAAACCATCCCCAATTCGCCACTTTCTCACCACCGCCGGGGGAGGATGACCTCTGACCTCCAGTATGAAAGTACAGGGTGACGCCACAGCAGCCACCCAGCCAGCCAGAGCCGGCCCTCTCTGACTGCACCCCCACCGCCGCCGCCACCACCCAACCTCACACACTCCAATTTCACCCCCACTGCTCTGCCCCACTCAACTGCAAGAAAAAACCCGAAATTCATGTCTTTCTCTTTGGTCTCTCCCGAGCCGTCCCTGTGGCTCAGGAGTCAAGAATTCAATTAGTTAAAAAAAGAGAAGAAAAGAGCGAGGCTGCAACAATGCAGCGATAAGGGGGCAGAATGTGCGTTCCCACACGCTAAATACAGGGCGCTTTCCCTGGGGCCCACAGAGCCAGAGGACCCGCACCGCAGGAGGCGAGAATAATCACAGCTCCCTCTGAACCCCCTCATTACACACACACACACACACTCTCACACACACACACACACACACCTTACATTCCTTACTCACATAGATAGCTTCATGGGGACACGCATTACAGGCAGACATTCCCTTGAAGAGAGACACACCTTTGCAGACACACTACACACATAAACACACACAGAGAAAAATTTCCAGCACACGCACGCACGCACGCACACAGATTCACACCACAAACACACACACACACAGATTCACACCACAAACACACACACACACACACAGCACATAAAGACCTCTCATTACATGCTGGCCTCATGCAGGTGTTCTCAAGTCTCAGGTTTACCAAGGAAGAGTGTTTTCATGTATTCGCTTTGCAAGACACACTCTGCCTGATGTTAGACAAACAGAACTGCAGACACACAACTGTCCAAGTCTGTTTCCCAATGTACAAAACAACTAATACTTGCAGAACAACATGTGCTAGAGATGTATTTTTTCTTCCGTTGCCTTGAGCTGTGCATATACAGCATGTCATACAAAAATATACAGAAAACATCCCGACGTGATTTGTTAATCTGCTGAGGATTTTTTTTTTTTCCGGACTAATTATTTTGTTAGTGTGGGAGCTGGGTAATATAGCTGAGATTAGTACTAATATTAGGGTCTAAAAGATTCATTGATTAGCAATTCAAGAGAAAACCATCATCAACAGTTTTCATGATCAGTTAATCATCAGTCTTGTAAAAACATAAGTGGTAAACATTTGCTGTGTCTTTTCACAATGTGAGGATTTGCTGCTGTTTTCTGCTTATCACAGTAAATTTACTTTGTGCTTTTGACTGACATGTTTTGGGCTCCATGATAATCATTATTCTTAAAACTGATGGACAGATTAAGGGAGAACGAGGTGGCAACGTGGTGCAGTGGTGAGCACTGTCGACCTGTCCAGGGTGTACGCTGCCTCTCACTCAGCGTCAGCTGGGATTGACTCCATCACCCACAGCCCTCAGAAGGATACACGGTCCATCTGATGGATGGACTAAGTGAGATTAAAGATAATCATCAGCTGCAGCTCTTATCACAATATTAGTTAATATGTTTCTACTCTCAGTATGTAAAATGATATGGTAACAAAGTAAAAACACTTGAACATAGTGTGTTATAAACCAGGTATTAAATCGGTTTATAATTGGTTGCTTATGTTTATAAATACAGTATCAGGGGGTCAACTTAAAGTGCTTTAAACCTAAAGTGTTTTAACATATTTTATTATAATTTCATTTAAATAACACATTTATTGGGATATTATTAGTTTTTCAGAGCCCAAAGTTAGAGATAAAGGTGTTTTCACTTCAACGATTATTGAATGATCAACGTTGTTGTAGATTAATTTTCTGAGATTTATTTATTTATTTATTTTATAATACCTTTATTTAGTGGAGGTTTTACATTCTGATTTTCAAACACAAATCACAGTACCCACAGTGTTAAGGTGTCCGTGTGCAGATTGATCCAGGCACCGCGGAGCATTAACAGCGTGGGAGTGTGTGTTGTGCACCGGCAGCAGTGTTATTCATACAGCACATTATCCTAATGAGCGTCACTCCCACCACGTTTTGAGCAGGAGAAAGCTCTGTGATCACTGAAGCTCTGCTTCTAGTGGATCCCAATTTAAAACTTGTCAGTCGCGCTCCTTGCCGACCCCGACTATACAGACACTTGTCACAGAGACCTCCTTTCACCGACTCACAGCAGAAATGTCACAGAATTATTTTGGATCGGTTTAAAAAGGCTGTTTTCTCATTCTCAGGGTTTGAAATGGTCTTTGTTGTTGGTTTTTTTTGTTTGTTTTCTTTCTTGAACAGAATCTTTCTATAGCCTCTATTAATTGAATTGCTTGTTCAAAAGGACTAATTCCACATAGTTTTGCTGTCCTCTGGTCCTTAAGGGGAAATAGCTCAGTGCAGTGAAGTGTGTCACCTCCTGATGAAGGTCTTAGCACGGCCACAATGTTTTTAACAAGTCATCTCTCGGTATCCATTAATTAGGAGACATTCATCCATCGGCCCATCAAAGTATCCACTTATCCATCATCCAGTTAATGACATAAGATTATTGATTTATTTAATAACTGGTTAATTTCTATTTTGTGTAATCAAGTAAAAATATCAAAGATGGGTGGATGACACCTTCAAAAGTGCAAAACATAAAAAATATAAAATGAACACAGGGTTTTAAAAAGTATGAACATTTAACACAAAACGCACAAATAATGTAACAACAATAAAAGAAATAATAGATAGATGTGATTTTTAAAATAATGTACTAATTTATTTGTCTAAATGTTATAGTTACATTAAGCTGTTTAAACACAGAAATGGTTTCACTATTTATCATTATACTTTGATAGACCACAGTCCATGATTACAGTTACGGTGTGGCCACTCACAGCAGTAGTTCCCATTTTATCATGCATTAAACTCACATCACAGATATCTGTAAGGCTTTTTTGACAGATTGAGACATGTGTTAGTTCTTTCTCACTGCTGAGAATTAATCTCTTTTTCCTATAAATGTATGTCGAGCCTCTAATTAAAGATACCTACAACTCTACAGTTTTCATATGAATTGAAAATATGACTTTAATTAAGACCAGTCAGAACTCAAATTCAGTTTGCTTCCAATGAGATGTTTCCAGCAGATGTCTTTAAAGAGAGGCATAAAACTTAATATGTATAGAAAAGGCCTGTGTTTCCAGTTAAAATGCAGGGAGAGATATGTTAAATGAATATTATGATAAATGAATTTAAGACATCATGATGTGAATATGTTGATGCAGTAAAGGCTCACAGGCAGTTTGTGAAAATGCCCTGATAGATGGGTTCAGAGTGCCATTTAAGTACCAATCAGCCTTCAGGAGTTCACCACTGGGTTTGGGCTTCGACAGCATTTTATTGAATCTGGATCCAGTATCAAACTAGAAATAGTGGTTTGGTTAGATTTAAGTTATGTTTAGAGAGTTTCAGATGGCAAACGAACAGCGACCTGAGCATGTTGAAATCCTGTGATTTGTTGATGCGTCCACCCACCCCACCCTCACTCACTCATTTTGTCACTCTTTATACAACATCACCTGACTTCCTCCTTTGCTCCTGTAATAATTACCTCATCCGCAAGAGGTCACCCAACAGGAAGACGGAACTCTGAGTAATAATAAGTTGCAGAAGAAGCTTAAGAAAACATAATCAGATCCTGTTCACGTTTCTTACTAAATGTATTTGTTGTTGCAGTTGTTGTTGTTATATAGAAACATAATTTCTAGGGGACATGGTTGTACACACACACTATGTTTCGGCATTTACAGTAATATTATCCTGTAAATATCACTTGTGCCATCAGTAGCTGCTGTTCAGCCAAAGTTACATATTCTTTCTTTAACAGATGTATTGTATTTTTACTCCACTTACAGGAACCTGTTATTGTTGTTATCAAGATACCGTTGACAAACAGGATTTTAGAATCAGCTAGCTAACATTAGCGTGTTGTTGCGTCTGTGGTGTGTGTCCAGTGGGGACGGTTGTGTTGGGTCCCCGCTCTGTTCCAGGCGGCTGAACAGAGCCGAGGGGCCGGCTAAGGAATGTCCTGGTGACCCTACACACAGGAGACACAAACAGAAGCCAAAAGGGCCACAGGGGGGGTGGGGATGGGAGAACTGGGTCCAGGCGTGTGTGTGTGTGGGTGTGTGTGTGTGTTCATGCATAGCAGTGTGAATTTGTGAGAGAGAGAAAGTGCATGTTTGTGTGCATGCATATGTTTGCCCATGCATATCGGTGTATAAGAAAGGGCTAGAGGGAGTGAGGGCGAGGAGGCTGGGAGTGAAAGAGAGAGAGAGAGGTGTGTGTGTGTGTGTGTGTGTGTGTGTGTGTGTGTGTGTGTGTGTGTGTGTGTGTGTGTGTGTGTGTGTGTGTCAGCGGGGATCAGCACTTGCACCCTTTGGCCATTGTCTCCCTCCCTGACCGATATAAAAGCATCATAACCCTTTGAGCTCAGACATATTTAGAAAGCAGATAAAAGCACTTTTTACAAACTAGATACACGTCAGACACAAAGCCTGGGGTCAAGCGCAACAAATTAACAACCCTCTTTCTGACGGGAGGTAGGGTGGGGAGGAGAGGGTTGGAGAGGGTGAGGGCGGGGGGTTGACATGGCAAAGCTAAACCGCCCCTGGAGTCCAGAGCCAAATGCCTCCACATTCCTAGAGTGGAGATGTGGGCTGTTCTCCTGCATTAATGTGTAATTGGTCTGAGGGTCAGAGAATAAATATTAAAAGATAAATACTGTTTGTGTCTTATTAGAAGACTTGTTTGAAATTCCCTAATCCTAAAAAATAAAACAAAACAAAAAAAATATAGCCATTTTAAATCATTGTGCAACCACAGCTTTTACATCTGACAAATATATGGCATATAATTATTATAGTTAATATTACTGCGTAGGAAGAGGATATAGATTCGGTCATACCACCACCACACCAAATATCAGGAGGCATTCAATGACTTCTTCACCCAAAACAAAATAAAAGGCTTAATACCTCAACCCTGGTGGTATCCAGCCATGCAGACAGTTTATGGCTGCAGATTTTGATATACATCTCCACTGTGTAACAGACCTCCAACCACAAAACAGTGGAGGTAAATTCAGTTTAATTTGTGCTTTATCTTTCCAGAAAGTGTCCTTGTCTCTCAGGATAGTCAACAGACCTCACTGTTGACCGTTGTCATGGGAACTATTACCTCAGTTTCCGTTGCAAAATTCTCTATTGTCCAAATGAATTATATTTTTGAATTCCTTTTGTGTGGGTAAAGAAGTCTTGGTCAGAGCTGCTGCAGTAACCAGCAGCTGAAGGAAGCTGAGCAGGTGAGAGTATTTTAATGAGCTTCATTTGGTTACAGAGATTTTCTTGCTGAGTTGCTGCAGACAGGTAGCTCACACATACTCAACAGAGCAGCACGCTTGGCTAGTTGCAGTTTCATTTCCCTTTTGTAATGTATTATTATTTGCACATTATCTGATTGACATTATATATTTTTTGATGAACTCTTTACTTAAATTTGCTGGGGGCTAGTGGTGCAGTATTTTAGCCCTCCTGACTGTCAGCTAAGAGGTCCTGGGTTTGAATCCTCCTGTGTGCAGTGTGCATGGCTTTCTTCTGCTTTCCTCTGATAGTGCACAGACATGCAGGTCAGGTTAACTGATAAGCAATAATCATAACATAGAAAGTGGATGGATGATTGTTTTTCCCACATTCATGGTTTACTAACTGAAATAACTATGGGTCTATAGTTGGTTTTATCTGAGGCCTCTCTACAGCGTGACTGTTTGATATCATCATTGTTAGGGGTAATCAGGTGCATGAAAGTAGCACACATGAACTGGTTTGTCATTCATAATATAAGGCACAGCTATATCTTTGCACTATTTACAGTGTCGCTGATTTAATTTTAAACTGATAAAAAAATTGCCATACGCTCAAGAACCCATAATGACAAGGTGAAAATGTGTTTTTAGACATTTTTGTAAATGTAATAAAAATCAAAAACTGAAATCTCTTGTTTACAAACGTATTCATGGATGTCGTCATGGATAATTCTGATTTAGGTACATCCCACAGTCATGGCCAGATTTACCTCCTAGGGGGCCCAGGACAAACATTTGCTGCTGTGCCCCTATTATCCCCCAGCATACATATCTTTTTCATTATTTTACCAGTCTCCCAGAAACCAACCAGTACTCAAGAGTATTGGATCGACTGAAAATGAATTGGCAACAACCCTTAAGTCATTTTTGAAGCTAAGCTGTTGGTCACATAAGAAAAAGAAAAAGTATCTGAAGTTGGTCTTCTGGGACATTATACACTGAACAATCAACGTTATTAGAAGTTATTAATGAAAATAACGGCCAGATGTATTAATAGTGATAATACAACAATCAGCAGCAACAACAATGATAATTGTTGGCTGCAGCCTTACACTTCTACTGTGATGGAATAATTCACATGATGTCACAGATTTCTTAAAAATGTTTATTTTAGGATCAAATAATGTAGATCTGAGCGATACAGGGTAAATATGGGGTTTTTAGGGGTCTGGGGCTCCTGGAAAGTCGCCCACATTGCTTAGTTCGTAATCAAGCCTTGGCCCTAGTTGTGCATGATACTATACCTTGGAAAGCCACCTGTAAATACATGTAGTGAGGCTTCCTGTCCTGTAGAAGATGGTGTTGGTGTGTGCTGAGCTGGGATCAGAGAATGGTGACAGTCTGGACAGCAGCAGTGTGTTGGTGGTGGTCTTGGGAAAGCGTGGTGCTCCCTGTGCGGTCAGAGTGTTGATTTGGAGCTAACAATGTTGGTACTGTTGGACTCAACTCCCAGCAGGGGCTCTCACACTTTGTGCGTGTGTGTGTGTGTGTGTGTGTGTGTGTGTGTGTGTGTGTGTGTGTGTGTGTGTGTGTGTGTGTGAGGGTGTGTGTGTG
>JBBMJY010000003.1:21458497-21483739 GCA_037833715.1 Toxotes lorentzi
GTGTGTGTGTGTGTGTGTGTGTGTGTGTGTGTGTGTGTGTGTGTGTGTGTGTGTGTGTGTGAGAGTGTGTGCGTGTGTTGTTGTTGCTGCTGCTGCTGCCCATGTCTGTGCTTCTGAGTGTGTGTTTGCACACATGAGAGAGTGTTGTGAATGTGTGTAGATGTGTTTCTTCATATCTGTGATTTGTTCTTCTGTCTGTGTGTCTGTGTGTGTGTGTGTGTGTGTGTTTGGGGCTGGGTTCCCACTGAGGACTCAGTGAGTTTGTGTGACCCTGCCACACAGGCCCTTAGATAATACAGCCAGCTGATGAGGTTACCCAAACGGCAGCGGAGGCCCAGCATGCTGCTAATGATGAGAGGCGGAGTGAGGGGGGAGGCACAGATCGGGAAAGAGGAGGGTGACTCCGTTTGGTCAGAGATATGACTGTGTGTGTGTGTGTGTGTGTGTGTGTGTGTGTGTGTGTGTGTGTGTGTATTAGTGTGTGCATGCATGTGTCTGTGTATGTGTGCATGCGTGAGTGTGTGTGTGTTTAGGGGGGACATCTGCCCCACATTAGGCGAGAGAGGCTCTGACCTTAGCAGCTATAATATCAGTGCAAGCTCTGACCCCAGATCAGGCCTGGTTGGCGCTTCAGAGGGGTGAGAGAGCTGGGGGAGATGAGGGGGTAGTCGTTCTTTCATTGTATGGCCAGAGTCCCCCGCCCTGCCTCCGCCAGTGCCACGGCCCAGTGAGGGGTGAGTAATGTGAGTAATGGAGAGTAATAGGGTCCAGATAGTGAGTGTGACCGTAACCCTATTGTATCCTGTGTCAACGGGTCAGAGGTCACCCACCACGCATACTGGTCCCGGCCCTGCCCGACCCATTTGGGCCATAAATGAGTTTACCCAACACTAATTACTGGGGGCCTGCCAATGGGCTGCACTGCTTAACGGACCTGACAGCTGCCTCTATGTCCCTCTACCCCACCACCACACCACCCCCCCAACAGCCCTGTCCTGTGCTGCCACCCTTTTAACCCCCCCAACACACACACACATCCCACTCATCACCACTCCCCTTGGCAGTGCATGCATTTGTTGATGCCAGCAGCATCCCTCAGTCAAAGCTCTGTCTGGTACTGTCTGGACGGCTGCGTGGACTTTTTACGTAACAGCCCTTTCAGAGAACTCATCTGGAGCCCTGTTGGTTCGATTTGAATTTACAGTCATCTGTCAATGTTTTAATATTACATAATAATAACTCCACAAGGGACACTTTGGATAGAGAATGTGCACAAAATATGACATGACAACTTTTGCTCCAGAGGGTACTGAGTGGATACAGTCCAGTCTACAGTCTCCAGACCGTGGCTGTCAGCAACATAGGTTTTTTTTTTTTTTTTTTAGAAGGGCTTGGACAAAATTAAGATAGTGGTTTGTGCATTTATCTAGAAAATAACATATTCCAAAATTGGTTATTGAATAGTTAATTAAATTGATTGATTAAATGATGTCATGCAGTATTGTGGGTAGATCACCCTTTATCAGTTGAGGGTACACTGGTGGCCTAGGGCCTGAAGGTGCTGAAACTTTCTAATAACATTCATTGTTGGAGTTTAGCTTGTGGCACAGTTTCCACGCTCAGGGGACGATAAGAAAAGATGCAGTGTGACAACAGGGCAGCAGCACTGGATGTCTTGTTAGAGTAGTTAAATGAAGGTGTGGACTCGTGTCAGATTCCAACAGGGATCCTAACCTATCCTCCACCACAGCTGGAGCTAATAGCTTGCTTCCCTTCACTGTGGTTTACAGGCAGGGAGTTAACCTTGGGGTCAACATAAATGTGGTTTCTGGTTTGAATATACATACGCTCAGTCCCTGAAACTATCTCTGGAATTTTCTTATACCCTTACCAGTACCACATCCACTGAAGGCCATCTGGTTTATCTGCAGGCTGCAAATGACCTGTTAGCAATGTTGTCAGTTTTGTCTTTAATGCCCTAAAGATTAATCTATAGGTTTAGGGTCTATAAACAAGAGATCCAGATCAATATTCAACAACCACTGTTGTCTTGTGGGTAGGCCAACAAAAAGCTATAAAAAAGATTTGGATGCCCAATACCTTAAAACATCTTCAAATTAAACTTTGTGTGTTGAGAACAGGTGTGTACCTGAGCAGGGTGTTTATTATCCCCTGTAACGTTCTGTGCTTAGCCCAAGTGTGTGTGGATTAGTGCTGAAATGATGTCAGTGAATGGTTTAACTGCATGACAAAAAGTAAATCAATGATACTTCTGATAACCAATTAATCATTTTTAAGATTCCATTGGTTTCTGTCTGATAATTAGTGTTTTCATTATATATTAATTAATGCACAGAATAATTAATGAATAATTAATGATTTTTGCTCAAACAAATCTTTCCTGAACCATGTTTGTATTTTCAGTTCCACAGTCTTTGTATGAATTTTGATTTTTATGTCAGTGAAATCAGCTTCTGTATTTCTTTTGAATCTGATGTGCTCGTCCCTCAAATCGGTGTGGGTTACCATGGCATCCTCATCCTTGAATATTGGGACTCGGTCTGATTAAATATAATATATAACCTTTTCCTTTCTCCACCCTCTTCATGATTACACAGAAATGCTTCTGTCTCTGTGTCTCCATCTACAGTACTCACATCCAGCCAACAGCATTTGTCAGTAACTACCTCTCTGTTTGTAAAAGGCGGGCCCTCCCCCCTGTCCATCAACCCTGTAGGAGGGCACTAAGCCCTGAGACTCAGGCCCGGCTCAACAGAAGCCCCCCTACCACCAGCTCCCCTGGTCACCACCCCACCCTCTACATAGCTTCTAACAGCCAAACACACCCCGTCAGCCCTCTCCCACAGCGCTCCTCCCCTCTCCTTTCACCACTCCCACACCTCTCCACATGCGTGGCATTCACTGTGCATACCTAGGCTGCTAATTCCAACCTGCCACTCCAATCAAAGGATCACGAGTGTTGTAGTTTTCTTCTTTTTTTTCAGCTGGGAAACAATGTGTGGTGGATGGAGGCAGGGGCGAGGGTTTGTGAGTGCTGCTATGTGACAGCAAGGAGAATCCCTGTTTTACACTTACACTTCATTTGATGGACAGATGGTAGTCCCAGTGTGATTTTGATCTACTGTCCTTGTGTTTTTATTCATTTTTTTACACAACTTTATGAAGATTCATCCTTTTCCAGTGTGAAATACAGTGTTAACTACTGGTAAATGAAGTCAGTACACTGAAGACCAGGTGGCCTTGATAAATCAAAAAGTGAACAAGGAAATGTCACCTCAGACTCAACAAACACCACTATTTTTTGAAAGCTTTATAGACCAAATGACACATCTATTGCAAAAAAAAAAAAAATGCAGAAATAAATGACAAAATACAAAATAATCAAATAATTGCCAAATACTAAGAATTATTTGTTGCAGTTTTCTGGAAAGGAGACATGCAGTTAACAGTTCAGTTCACCAGCTCAGGTTCTGGTGGTAAACGAGGCTGTGTAGACGTTAAAACCAAAAAGTGACACCTCTGTCTGTTTCTGTTTGTTTTTATAGCCACAGTTTGTCTGAATGAACATATCTGATTTTATTTGTGGCACGCTGAGTTTTAGTAGCAGGCTGCTGACTGCCCTGATATATTTGTTAGCCACTACACAGGATTGGATTTGTCTGAATGATACATATTTATTCTACTGCTGTGGGTTTCACTGGAGAATTTTAGTTCAGCTCTTTTAAATACCTTTGTTCTCTCTTTCTCTCTTTCTGTGTTTACAGCTCCTTTGTCACAGGAACTGCATGCTGCAAGAACTTCTCCCCTCTTCGCATCTGGGATGTTGAACGGTAAGTCAGGAAGCTGCTCTGACACGCTACAGCTCGGCCGCACATTGTGACGCCTAAACTAATTACTCTTCGCTGTACGTGAGATGTTTTGTCATCCCAGGTGCTTCTGTATGTTCAATTTAGATCTTACCAATTTAACAACGTCCTTACTAATACAAGAAGATAGGCAGCATTTAAATAACAAACAGATTCAGCAGCTCTTCAGCTTTTACTGCTGTTTCCTGAGGTTTTTACCTGGAAACAAACTGTGCACTTTGAGACGACTTTAGCTTTGTGACATGGAGCATTATCCTGCTGGAAGTATCCATTAGAAGATGGTGAACTGTGGACATGAAGGGATGAACATGGTCAGAAACAATACTCAGACACACTGTGGCATTCAGACCATGATTGACTGGTAGAGCCCAAACTGTTTCAAGAAGCAAGGCAGGTTGGATCCATGGATTCATGCCATTGACACCAAAGGTTAAAAATGATAAATATTTAATAAGTATTACATAGTTAAAGTGCATATTCTTATGTTTATTTATGGAAGATGCTCAGATACTGATGCTCTGACAGAGATCATCATCCTAATGGAGTGAAAAGTCTCTCTGTACTGGATCAGAGGAGTGTGAGTGTAGAAGCTGGAGTTCTCACCATGTTTGAGGACCATTTCAGACACATAGCACATAACTGTATCTGAATCCAGTTCCGAATCCAAATCCTTTCAAGTCCTAAGTTTGTTTGGATAGAGTATGTTTTCACTCAGTAATCAGATTAGCTGCATGCTGACTGGACATGGGTGGATTGTGTGATCACTGGTTTGTATTGAGATGATTTATGAGAAGACTCAGACAGAATAACAGTGGAAGTGCATTCATATATTCTATATCCAGTCCACTGTGATTATCAGTTATGGACAGGTTTCACCTGTTCTTTTGTCCTGCATCTGTGCATGAACACTGCAGCGGTGTGGCCCTTTATCTATCCAAAACACAAACGAAGCCCAGGTTTGAAAACACCACAGAACACACTAGTCTTGAGGAAGGAGCAGTTGAAAATGAGGGGCCTCTGAAAATTCCTGTCTTTGAAAGGCGAGGCTTAAACCTGATACATCTTTGACAAGGCGGCTGTAATTCCCAGCTTTACCTGAGCCAATTAAAACAGGCCGACACGACACAACACAGGCCCGGACACAAAAAGCTGCTTCCTGCTTCCAAATGGCCTCGAAATCTGAGGAGGGGAGAAGACAGGAGACACACAGGGAGAGTGAGGGAAGGGATGAGTGGGCAGGTTATTCTGGAGTTTGCAGGTGTTGAGGGAAATTGACGTGCTTACAAAGTGTAGTGGTCCTTGATAATGCAAGTGTCCTCTGAAGTCCAAGAGATTTCATTTTCTCCCTGACCATACATGAGAAATTGCCCCTGCCTGACGTGGCAATGTATTCATAATGGGGCAAGATGTTCACAAGATCTTTAAACAGATTTACAAGATGTTCACATTTAGTTTTAGTGGGAAAATGACACAGTTTCATGCATGTGGCCCCAGCAGTCTTCATCAGTTGTGTTGCTGTCCAGCAGAGACATCACTCCATCCCTCTGTGGACCAGCCAGCTAATATGGTGCGGGCACTGTGGGCTGTTTCTGCCACGGTCCTGTCATGTTGAAATAAAGATAAAACACACAGACATCTCTGTCTGAATGCCAAAAAGACATTTCTGTAACAGATACATGAAGCCTGCAATGTCTGGAAGTCTGCAGTCTGCTCGGCCTGTCAATCATCCACCACAGCAGTCTAATCTGTGAGAACTGAAGGCATGAATTAGCCTTTCTGCATTATCATTCACTTAATTTGACTTTCAGCTGTCTGATAAATATGGACCCTGGTCTCTGGCCCAACTACAGGAATGTCCATCTGAGTCTTAGTCTTACCGTTAGGAAGTTGTTTCTCATCCAGATGTTAATGGCAGCTGGGCAGGTTCACTGTGGTCAGAGGCAGAGGCTGAGGGTGAAATGACTTTGCTGCTGTCGTCCTCTCATAGGTCCGTAAATACAGGCACCTGGAGAGTGTCACACACAATGCCCCGCTGTGATTTTCCATCTGATAACCGGCTGAGAGCAGCATACCAGGCTGAGCGTGGCTGCACAGGCAGATGGGTGCAGGGTGAGGGCGATCAGGGTGCATTGTTCATATTTACTGTTACTGTGTACTCTGAAGCTTTAATCAGCACTCACACTGCAGTCACATCCAAACATTGTCGATGTGTGTGGTTGTTTTTTGTATTCTTACTCTGTAGTTCACTGATGTGCTGCTCTAACAGCCTGTGCTCCTCTGGCCTCAGTCTTTCCAGCAGATGTTGAATCTGCTCTAGGGATTTGCTGCCATTCAGACACCAGAGCATCAGTGAGCTCCATCACCGACCGTGGTGGTGAGGTCTGGCTCACAGGTGTTGGATGGGTTGAGGTCTATGCAGGACAGTCAAGTTCTTTCTTCATGGAGCTGCTTTGTGCACAGAGACCTTGGTCAGGTTGGAACAGGAAAGGGGACCATTTGTATTCATCTGAGATGAATCTTTGAAATGAATGCATGCTAATGTCTCAGTCGTGAGGAACAATAACTTGCATGCACTTGTAAACACACTGGCTCCGCCCTCAGTTCCAGTAATCCCTTCAGACGCTGCAGATAGTTTCTGTCTGCCCCCACCCACCAGCATCAGCCTCAAGCCCTGTGCATTAGCGCAACCGCATGTCCCTTTGATTCACGACCCATCTGAACCAAAACATCACAAACAAGACACTGTTACACCTGCAGCAGCAAACAACGGCCGCAGCCAGATCAGAGACAAGAGACCGCAAGCTGCCAGGAAGGATTCCAACAGTCACTTCCTGTCTCTGTGGAAAATAGTGGTGGTGCTGTGAGAAATATTTCCAAGTGGAAGGACGTTAGTTTTGTTATAAATCTTCATTTTAATCAAATCAGATCAAAGAAGAAATGTTATTGGTCACACGCTGAATTTAAGACGTTTGATGTGGAATGATTAATATTTTTACACTGAATGGAATTTACAGATCAGAAGAGATTGTGTTAATTATGTCTCAACAAACTGTAATAAGTTGACTGAGTATAGACAACAACCATCAGCAGTAAGAACTACTTTAGTTAGAAAACATATTTAGTTGTAATAAAAAAACAAACAAACACTAAATCTATATGTTTAGTTTACTAGCTTCATTCATTAATTCCCTCATATTAATCAGGAGAATATTAATCATGAAAACTACCAACAGGCAAGTTTGATGGACTCGCAAGCCTTTATGGCTGAGATTGGTCGAACTGTGCATGCGACGGCAATCTCAAAAGCTTTTCACAAAGCTGGCCTGTGAGGCAGAAGCCTCCTCTGAAACACTGAGTCTCATTTGCACTTTGCAGAACAACACATGGAAGACTCTGATGCCATGTGGCAAAAGGTTTTATGGTCAGGCTAAACTTTTTGGACTCAACTCCGAGCGCTATGTTTGGCCAAAAGCAAACACAGCAGAGCACCCTAAACACACCATACCTACTGTGAAGCATGGTGGCAGCAACATCAGGTTGTAGGGGTGTTTGTCTTCAGTGGGGAAAAGGACAAGTGGTCAGGATTGAAAAGAAAATGGATACTGCCATGTAAACCCAGAACTGGTGAAGATGAAAACCTGTGACTTTCTGCTAGACAGCTGAAGGTGGGCAGGTGATTCACTTTTAAGCTAAATGCTAAACACAACGCCAAAAAAAAAAAAAAACATAACAGAGTAGCTTAAGGGTAAGAAGATAAATGATGTCCTTGAATGACCAAGGCAGAGCCCCGGCCTAAATCTGATTGAAAATCTGTGGATGGATAGTGGAAAGCAGTCCACCGCTTATCACAGCTTTTGTTTTGTTTTGTTTTTTAATGATCAAATTTTTATTTTCCAACCCTGGAGGTTAGACACAATATATCAGGAGCATTCTTGTATCCTTATGATCCTTATGCAAATCATCAATCTCTGCATAAATCTACAACATAGAGTATTCTGACTTAATCTTACATACATGATGCTACATTCTATCCATGTGCATGTAACAGTCGTTGGCTGCCTACAAAGGACTTTTTTCTTTTTGTTCCTCCAGTCTCCCCCATCCCCTCCCACACCCTGGATGGCACTTGGGTACGAGAAACCTAAAACAGACAGAGGTTAAATACAAAAACACTACACACAATTAAAAGAAAACATCAGACATTAGTTCCAAATCTGGGTTATAGAGATTAATCTGACTTTCCCAGCTGGCTTGGACACCAGTTGAATTCCCCTTTGTGTTGTGTATCTGAGCTTTGGCGAGTCCCACAGTAAGTTTATTTAATACAAAGACCTAAAAGTAGTTTTCTCTGATATTTAGTAAGATTAATGAATAAGTCCTCACACTGGGTATACTAGGAATATGAATTCCATATGACAACATATGATTTTCAAATGGTCTTAGAAAGTGTGGATGCCACCTTTATGATAGGCAGGAAAAACCATAGGTTTCCCATCTAAACAAAATAATTTCAGAAACTGTTGTGTGCCATTTTACCTCCCTGTTTCCCAGTTTTTCAACTGGCTGCCACATTTGGATAGAGTGAGATATAACCAAAGTTTTCCTGGCCATCCCTGTGAGATTAAACCATGGAATAAAACTTTGTCTAATTTTTAAGTAATAGCTTTACTACATTCAGTCAGGAGCCATAGTGTGTTTTTTTTTCAGGAGAACCACTTTTCAAATACTGAATACAAACCTCTACCGTCAGGACAAAGACTCAGAGTGCCAAAGTGCAAATCAAACTGCTTGAATTTATTGTTTGTACCAGCCTCCACCAGGCTGCTGAATGCTAAATCTAATGCAATGTGCAATCGAGCAGTGTGTATTATATACACAAGTATGTAGCACTTTAGCTCTAGTTCCTTTTAAAACCATTGTGTTGCTCAGATTTTCCTTCTGTGTGAAGCAGCTGTTTAGACTGTAGCACTGTGCCCAAGACATATTTCCCCAAGGGAACAATAATGTTCACTTCACTAATAATGTTCTCACCCCCACCCCCCACCCCGGTGTTTATTTGACGAACACTTATGTTTTTCAGCTTTGATCACTTCCCTTTTCAAATCAATTTAGAAACCTGTAACCATGTAACCTGTTTCAGTATCAGGGGAGTGTGGGTAATGGAAGCATGTTGGATGCAAAATTAATCTTCATTAATATATTCATATTAATAATTAATATTTGACTGCATAATGGCAATTTGGGATTGAACCATCTGTCCTTGGCCACAGAATTGCATAAACCCTTATAATTAGTGTTAAACATTTAAAAAAAATACAATAGTAACAATAGTAGAAAAGATATGAAAACACTAAATTTCAGTTTCTAGTCCTGAATAGTTTGATTTGATCAAATTTATTTTAGAACCTGGAAAGCTACTGAATAATAAAAGAAAATCTCTGTAACCTGTGGCAGATTGTGAGATGCTTTATCCAGAGATAGCAGAATATCATCTGCATATAGCAAGATGAAACTATGTGTATTCTCCACCACAGTGAGGGCTACATTCTGTGAATTCCATATTTTCTGTGCCAAGGGTTATAATGATACAGCAATAACAATTGGGAAAGGGCCAGCACTGACCAGATCATCTGCCAACTGGGAACTGGGAAGAGAAATAGCTTCCAGTTAATACTCTTGGACAAAGATTGTGACATAAAATCAAAAATCCGATCGAATGCCTTTTCCAAATTGATGGATATTATAGCAGGCAATGAAACTCAATTAAATGCAGTATGTAATATGTAGTAAACTTCTGTAGTCTGTTTGTCTCAAGACCAATTTGGTCTTGGTGAAATAATTTATGGATAACTAGATCTAAAGTGAGAGCAACAGTTCTTCAATTTTTTTTGATGATCTGATAACGTCATAAATGCTACTATTTTTTGAATCATGAAACAAATATCGAAATCTATCTTTGAGAAAGAATAAGGCATGGGTTCACAGAACAGCACTATGGGAAACACAGTTCCACACCTTCTTTAAAAAAAATCCAAATGCTGTTCCTCAAGCAAAGTCTACAGTTATCTTTCAGCTTTTCTTTTTTTCTTTTTGTGTAGAGATAAGTTTGATAATGCTCAGTGCAAACTCCTCTTGTTTAATACTACGTAGACAACAATCAGCCTGATTGTTCAGCCCTGCTTGATCCTCTGTGATTATTCTACATTTGTAGAATCATTTTCTTTTTCTTGGCACCAGCAGGCGAACTACAGGTTAAAGAACACCTAAAAGGAGTGGGCGTGGGGGGTCATAAAGCCCCAGGCTCCCATTAAACTCTTGGGGGTTTGATTTTAATTTCATTTAACACTTTCTCTTTCTCCCTCCGTTGCAATTAATTCTGTTTTTTTTTTTTCATCTCAGTGACACAAAGGGGTCTTATGATCAGCCATATAGAGGGAGATCCCACACAAGTGGCGCCATCAGAGCAGCACCCCAACTTTTCACACTGTCTTCGCTCATGGCTAAACACAGAGGGGGGAAAAAAGCATCAAAGAGAAAGGACCCTGACCATCACTCCCAACTCCCAAGATTCCCCTCTGTTCCTTCAGAAAAGGAGCCCTCCTTTTTTCACAATCAAATGGCCAGGCGAGGATTCCTGACATTCCTGACACTGAAAGGAGTGGGGTTAAATGTCTGCATTGGGCTGGACGCTCTGTTATACAAATTGCAGCTGTATTGTCTTTGCAGTGCACACGTGTATGTGACATTTTGAAGGTGGTTATTGTTGATGGGTCCCAGCAGCCAGTGCCCCTCCTCTCTGCTGTGTGTGCCATGAAGGCTCACATTCCTGCTGCAGTTGTGCTGCAGTGAGCTCAGAGGTGCGGGGTAAAGTGGGTGGATGTGCAGCAGGTTGCATGGCTCCCCTCTGTTTGTTTTAGCCAGTAAAAACCTCAGCAGGGCTCCTTTTCTCTACCTGTCTGATGGCTTTTGACGAGAGGGCCCGTTTCCCAGTGCGTCCCCAGGCTCCTGTTTAGAGCTCAGACTTAACTTTACAAGAGCCTCCAACCACTTCTGTCACAAAAACACACACACTGCTTTTCTTTGGCTGTCCCCACACTAAAGGATAAAGCCCTTAGCTTCTTCTATGTTTTTTTTTCAACATTGTCAATTCATTAATGATTCCTTTCACAACCTGCGTGTGTGTGGCCCCTAAAGCCAACCTGACTCCTGCAGTGAGACCAGACAGGCTTAAATCAGGACTTAGACCCTGTGTGTCACACAGCCAGTGGCCTCCTCATAACAATCACTAAGTCTGTGCCCCCTAGGACCACCAGTCTACCCATCTCAAAGTAGCTGCCACACTGCAGCTAAAACCGCTTCGTTCTCAAGCAGCAAAATTATTCCTCTCAAAAACCAGTGACTTCCATTTGAATCTTTGTCATTTTAAAGGCAGTTTTTACATTAAGCTTAAAGAATCATTTGGGTTGGAGCTGGAGTTACAACCTGGGCCCTATTTTTGTAGTGTAGTGTTATGATTAAATAAATAATTTAACATTAAATGCAGTGCACAACAAAACTGAGTACACCACTGTGCAATATCTCAGAAATGCTAAATAAATTACTTTTTTAAGAGAAAGTGTAGGATATTTGAACTTAAGCTGAAATGCAGTTACAGACGGGTTACTGCTTCTGACCTGATACAATGAGTGCAAAAGGTTTAGGGGAGATGACATTTATAGATGGAACTATGGATACCTGTTTGTACCCAAATAATGAACGAAAAGACAACTCCCAGTAACAAGAAGCTGAGCTGGAGAGGAATTTTCCAACATGACAATGATCCCAAACACTCAGCTAAAATCACATGAGAGTTTGTAAAGAAGGAAAAAGTGAAGACTGTGACCTGGCCAAGAATGTCCCAGGACTGCAATCCAATTGAAAACCTCCGGAGTATCTTGAAGTGGAAGGTAGAGAGACAAACCCCCTCCATCAAAGAGCAGCTGAAAGGAAAGACAGAGCATCTCTCCACTTAGTTATGTTAGAAACTGGTATGTTAGACTGGTATCATACATGAGCAGAAGGATGGAGTCTGTCATCAAAAATAAAGGAGGACATACAAAGCATTAAAAAAAGAAAAGAAAGGAATCTGACTAATGAAGTATGTACTGACTTTTGTTGCAGTTGGTTCTTAAACATGAACCTTCCTTTATAGTTTAAGTCTCCCTCCTCATTAGAGAGGCAGTCCAGGTCCTCACCCAGGTGCTGGTCATCTCCCACCTGGACCAACCTCTCCAGATCTTCTACATCTGCCACTAAAACCTCTGCAGCTGGTCCAAGATGCTGCTGCCCTTCTGCTGTTTTCCCACATCATTGCTCTGTTCACTGTACTGGCTCCCTGCTGCAGCTCACATCCTGGTGCTGCCTCACAGCACAAGCATAGGTGTAGATTTGGTTGGGGACAGTAGGAATGTCAAGGCAATACTGAATTGTCCCTATTTAAAAATCTAAGTACATAGAATGAACTTGTAAGGTTTGTCAGGTTTGTGTGTTTGCTGTAAAAATTATGAGGATTGAAAGAGGGAGTTATGGGGAAGACTAACTCCATGATCTGGTGAATTCCATCAGCGAGCAGCAGCACTGAGAGTATGTGGGTGAGATGAACAAAACGATTCTACTGATATATGCAAATATCTATTGCTCTTTAATATTTGTCACTTTATCTTAAACTCTTATGTCCCTGTCAGGATCCTGTAGGAATGATGACTCAGTTTTCCCAGTGATTGGTCTGTAGTTGGGCTGCTTATTGTCTTGTAAATGATGAGTGCAGTGCTCGTCATTTTACTGTTGGCCCTTGTTTTCTCTCCCAGATAAGTTTGACTAACCTGTTTCCAACTTGCATGATCTTCTGGCTGCTGATGTTATGTGCTGTGTTCCTTCATCTCACCAGTTAACTTGGTGTGTATAATATTCATATTTCTGGTAGAAATCATGGCCAAAAGTTTCATATTTCTTTATTTATTGAAGGGAATCACGACAGCACTGTTGTGCTAACAATAGTGGGAGTGGTGTTGCAGATCATTCATAAAAGTCACCGCCCCCGTCTTCCCCTCCTCTCCTCTGTCAGCTATACCACCTGTGTGATGTCTTTTGCAGGTTGACTGTGTCCCACGAGTCCCTTTCTTGTCTGCCAGTGACCTTTGAACCTCCCACTTATCCAAATGTTACCTCACCCTCAGCAGCATATCATGACAGTAAACCAGCCTCAGAAGTGCTCACGTCGTGTGTTGATATCACTGACCAGAGAACTGCTTCTTCATTTCCACAATACGCAGATAATACATATGAAAGGAAACACACAGGCTCAATGTGTTATTCAGCATACACATCTGAGCTGATCAGACTTGTGTAGCAAAAGAAAACACACTCTTCTTCTATTTTAATGAGAAAAATGAATTCACATATCAGAGCATTGATTTTACTCTGCTAAGTGGAAAACCAATAAAACCATTTCAGGTCATGACCCTAAGTTTGGCAAAGACTGATATAGAACAGCACCTGACTTATCCTTCAGATAAATCAGGTCAAACTTTGCACAGAGTTTTGGCTGAGTGTAATGCTCTGTCTTACGTCTCTGTAAAGCCCTTTGAATTGCCTTCTGTCTGATTGGTTGCTATATAAATAAATTCTCCTCACCTCACGACCCTGAGACTGAGGTACATAACTGAGCCCCTGCTTATAACATCATCCACATGCAGTATGACATTACTACATTTCCACTGATTTGGGCTTGATGACTTTAACAGTACCTCACACCAGCCACCCTGTGATTTTTACAGCTTACAGCCCGTGATGGTGTGTTCTCCTGAGTACATTGCTAACCCTTTGACGACAAACCGTGTGATGGTTATGACTCAGCCAGTCAGGCATTCCCGAGGCCAGACTCAGGTATTTAACATTATGGACCCAGACAGGCACTGGAAAGGACGGTCAGATCAGAACATTGTGCCGCTGCTCGCTAACAGATACAGTCATTTTGACAGATTATATGCTTACACCTCCATCCTGTAATCACACCCGGCCCATAAAAGCCAGTGACCTACCAATTTGAAAATCCCTGCTGTTTTGCACTGTGCACCAGCTCATCGCATGGTGCTATTACTGGGTTTAAGATCCCTGCACAGATGTCAGGTCCATTTTATGGAAGCCCAGTTTTTATTTTCTTCTCACATATGGGTGTTTGTGTTTTTTTTTTTGTTTTGTTTTGTTTTACAGTTAGATTGTGATCATGTTGTTTGAAGGATTTCAGGGGTTAGGGTTATGAATTGATGATCTCTTTTTAGTTAGAGTGGTAGTGCTGAGATGGAGACATCATTATTTAGTTATGAATGAACAGGCTCGCATCCCTTTGGCTTGAATGAGTTTCTTTTTGTGTGGCATGTGCTAAGCTCCTTGGTTTTAGTGGTAAGGGGAAAATGAGGGGTCACTACCCCACACAGACACAAACTCAGCCTCATCACAAACTCCCCATTGGCCTGGGCTTAGTCATGAGATCCTGGCAATGAGAGAGCTCTCACCCAATAAGGCGCCCTGTGGGGAAAACCCTGGTCCAATAAGAAGGCCCCCTGGGGTAAGGCTGGGGGATTACCAGCCCGAGTCTGCAGATTGAGCTCCAGGGCGAGGGAGGGGGGCACGAGTCGAAGCACAGGGCTGCTCTGTCGCCAAGGCCAGCGGCCTCGTTTAAATGGTTGCTACGGGGCAGGTATCAAACGCGCAAGAGTCGCACAGAGTCACGGTCATGGAGGGTATTAAATGGCAACAAAGAGACAGTTATTCTGCAATAATCTGCCCTGCTGAGTGCAAGTTATTCTCCAATAATCAAGAGGCGAAGAGCGAGCGGCACAGAGCTGTGATCACAAGAGCATGGTGCTGCATGGAGCTGGATCTCACACACACACACACACAGGTCACACCACATCAACCCAGACAAACTTTATTTGTCACTTGCACATACACACAGTTTATATGTGTCCCCAGTCCCACAGTCAGAGCCAGATTCACTAATCCAGACTGAGTGACACACAGACAACACTCAGCGCTGATTCCAAGTAAACACTCTTTTTGTTGAAGATGGAAAATATATATTGAAATGTTCTAATTAAAAACATGGCAAAAATTCTCCTTCTCTGACCATGTAACATTAGCTCAGTTCATCAGAGTATATGATGGCATCTGTATTTTCCAGTATTTGATCAGATGCGTCTGGGCTTTTATGAAGGATTCACTCAGTGTGTGGTGAGTCAGTCTGCAGCCCTCTGTGAGCCTGAACAGGAGGAAGCATGTAATGATAACAAGGACACTAAAAAAGTAGGAATTTTCGGTCCAACATTAACATGAGCTGGGTTTAATCTTGGCACTAGGAGTTAATGGGAGTCCCATAGTAGCAGCCTTAATTTAGCCCTGTTTCAGTGGGTGTTGGCCTCTGTCGGGGTTGGCTCTTGGCACAGGTTCTGTAATCTCTCTGGAGTGTCCAGTTTGGGGACCTCAGAGCTGTTTCTCTGCTCTTTGCAGATGATGTGGTTCTGTTGGCTTAATCAGACTGTGACATGCACCAAGGTGGATGCAGGAAAATGGGAAGTGGTCAAGGTGAGAGTTAGCACCTCCAAGTCTGAGGCCATGGCTCTCTGCCGGCAAATTAAAACAATAGTCACTGCCCCAGGTTCATGAGTGATAATGTGTGGTGTTGGTAATGTGTGTGTTGTACAGGACCATTGGGGTGAAGAGGGAGCTGGACCTGAAGGCGACATCCAGTCAGTCTATATTCCATCCCCTCAAATGAATGAGATCACAGATATAAGCGGCCAAAACAAGTTTCTTCCATGGAGTTCAGGAGTCAGTTGATATGGTTCGGGCATCTGATCAGGGTCCATTCGAAGCTTTTCAGGCCATGTCCAACTGGTAGGAGACCCCAGGGTAGAACCAGAACACGCTGGAGAGATTATATACTTCATCTGACCTGGAACACCTTGGGACCCCCTAGGAGGAGCAGGAAAACATTGCTGGTTGGACATCTGGTCTACCTCACTCAGCCAGCTGCCACTGTAACCCGTCCCTGGGTTGCGAGTTGCATCACAATTTAATTACAGACGAGTGACAAATTAAAGGAAAAACTGAAAAATGAGAGGAGAAACAGGATGACACTACCCCT
Source organism: Toxotes lorentzi (assembly GCA_037833715.1). Classification (NCBI taxonomy): domain Eukaryota; kingdom Metazoa; phylum Chordata; class Actinopteri; family Toxotidae; genus Toxotes; species Toxotes lorentzi. The sequence continues at coordinate 21,474,569 of JBBMJY010000003.1, forward strand.
ATCCACAGGACACAAGGAGTCACTGAATGGTTTGATGGGTATGAACATGATGGGAATAATATGCTGTGACCTTCACAGTCACCAGATCTCAACCCGGTTCAACACCTGTGGGCACTTTATGTTGGTCTTTCCTTTCATTTGTAACCCGTCTGTATATTTTTCAAAGTAAATGTGTGTACGTTCTTTGTAGTTACTGTGAGATATGAGCAAGTTCAGCCTTATCTCATTGAATATGGGACTGTTCTGTTCAGTCTCCATGCTCATTCACTGTGACAGAGAGCAGGACCCACAGGTAGCAGAAGGTTTGCAACTGAAGTGGTTTCACTAGATGTGTGGTTCTGAAAGGACCTGTACTGAGCCTTTTTTTAGACAAGCAACCCGTGCTGACCAATCATAGTTCTTGTTCTTCACATGTGGTCTCTCTGTAGTTCGCTTTGCCCAGAGGTGGAGTTACATTTTTGAGGTGGTAGCATGTGGCAGGTACCTGCACCTTAGCTCCTTAGTCATCATGACAGGGCCATATAATCCTCAGCAATAGAACACTGGTTTGAACTCAGTCACCGACAAAGAGTCTCACTAATTAAATAGGTCAAATGTTTAGGTTTAGGTTACAGATATTCAGAGAATGGGGCAAATATACTGAAGGTTTCAAGGCAGATTGATGAGGGAAAAAACCAGCCATCATCACACTGGGGACAAAACACAGTGAAATAAATTTGAAGTAAAACCAAACTGCAGATTAACTGAATGATTTAGTAAAGTTGGGAAAACATTTTGAACTAATAAACATTTTGATTTGTATCTTTGAGTATTGATTAATTTCTATAGATGTTCCCAGCACTTCACATGTGATGAATTCACTCGTGGTTCTTTAAACACGTCACATCTGAAAACACAAATTAAATTTTTTTTGCCTCTCTTTTTGTTCTTCCTCCATCCCTCTCTCCTCCACCAGGGTGGAGTGCGTGTGCAGTCTGGGCTCAGAGTTTCGGCGCGGGGCCGGGGTGTTGGACATAGTGTTTGAGTCTCCGTTCCAGCTCTTTACCTGTGGCTATGACACCTTCATCCGGCTGTGGGACCTCCGACTCAGTCCACGGTACGCCCCCATCTCTCTCTGGTTGAGTTCAACTTGAACAGTCAGTGCAACAGTCAGTGCTTCTTTAGGATTTTATATTTTAACCAGTGGTCCTAACACTCTGTCAGCTACAGACTTTCCCCAGTATTTCCTCTGGGATTTCGACCACTTTCCCATTCGAGTGAGTGGGAAATTATGGGATATTTTAATATACATACTTTTCAGGCATAGACAGAAATTACAGAATGTTCCATCAAAATTGACTTAAATTCATGGAAGCCTATTGGCCGAAATGTGTTTGAACCCTGCCCATAGTTCCCTTGTCTTCTTGTCAGGATGGAAAATCTCCATGGTGTAAAAATCCTTCCAGGCTTACTCTTTTCTTTCCAGCAGTGTGAGCACAGGGAGCTAACCAGCAGCTCTGTGTGGTGTCCATATTAATGCAGTAGATCTCACTTCAGTATATGCCGACAGGGTCCCCAACATGATCGGGGAGGGCAGCATTTATTTAGGACAGCAGGGGTTAGTCGGGTTTCAGGGCCGGTTTTCAGGGGGATCAGTCAAGTAAGACAAATCAGATGTGATTGGCAGATCGCTCTGGGGACTTTGAAAGGGGTTGCGTTGGGGTGAAGGTTGGCAGAGGGGGGTACCTCTTTAGATATCAATAATTCATATGGTCAAACCTAACCAACCTCAAAAGGCTCCCAGGGTCATCCAGGAGGCTCAGGTTGTCTGGAGGTGGGGCTCACCAGCAGAGACAAATGCTCTGTGATAGACAAAAAACCAAATGCAGATTCGGTTTGGTCCCATGGTGCTTAACAGATCTAATGAATGATCAGTTTGACAGTCACCTTTTTGATAAGAAGAATTCACTAACAATTGGAGCAGGTGATATGGATAAAATTCTCTTTCAATATATGTCATTGTATATTGAGATATTAATATCAACTCAACTACGAAACTTATAAAATATGGTATAAATGGTATATGAGGTTCCGTAGTGTTCAGTGTTCCTCCTTAACTTTCAGTTCTAACACCTAAAGTAAAACTGGCCAATAATTCAATATTCTTTTTTATCAACTGTCAGCTAAATCATACTATGACAGGACGATGTTATCATGTTTGTTTTACACACAAGAGCTTTGACTTGTGTATGGCATGTTTCATGCCGTTGTCATATTAATTATATCATTTACTGATTAACATAAATCAGTAAATATCCTTACTAACATCATTCATCCTGATGAATGTGAATGGCTGAATGGCTGTTACGACTTGCTTTTAGGGTTAGGGTTAAAATTAGGGTTAGAGTTCAGTTGTAGTGGTTAGGGTTAAGGTAAGGGAATGCATTATGTCAATGACGGGTCCCCATGAATAGTAATAAAAAGTAAAAAAAAAAAAAAAAGAAAAGCTTTACCTTCCTACTGTTTGTATTTTTCCCTTCCAGGACGCAGTGGCAATGGGTGACCTTCCCCATAGAGTCTTACTAAATTTAGTGTACATTTGCATGTATTATCTGTGTGTATGTGTATGAGTGAGAGAGAGAGAACCTCCAGACATCTCTGCTGCCCCATTGTCTGCCCCTGGTGTCTCTCCATCACTTATTGATGAGGCTGCTCTAATGGAGGATCGATGTCTATTGGCAGAAAATACTTATCCCCAAAATACTTCCCCTCTCTCTTAACCACAGCCACCACCACCCAGCCTGCTGCTGCACGCACTCACACACACACACACACACACACACACACACACACACCTCCTTGTTCACTGTAGTATCAGGTTTTCCTGTAAACAAGAGATAGAGTTTGAGCATTGTCTCCAAACCTCCACAACACACACACACACACACAGATGTAATCTCACCTGAATTGTTGCATTTGTGATTGTTTCAGACCTTTACTTTTCAGTTATTTCTGTCTCAGTAATTTCAGTTTGAAGATTTTTGATTTTTTTAAGGTTTTTAGCAGGTTTACAATTTTTCCCAAAGCCCCAGATTCAGACAGACAACTAGAGGCTTTTGTTACTGGTTCGAATCATGACACTTTGACGGGATGTTAGGAAGCTGGGTCAGCTGGTATTTACTTTATTTCATGTGTCTGATACTTTCCTATAATTCCCTATAAAGCCACTTCTCCATAACTGTAAAGTCACTGAAAGTTCCCATAAAATACCTTTGTAATTTGGCTCTTTAGGGAAAACATCATTGCATTAATTCCAGGTACTATTTAATATAACCTAGTTCCTGAAAATAAATGTGTAATTAATGAATATTTGTCAGAGACAGAGACAGAGGAAGAAAAAAAGGGGCCTTGTGAGTAATGAGACGGAGTTTAAATTGGATGCGTTAAGTCAGTGAAGGTTGTTGAGAGCAGGGGTGATGCGGTCACAGCAGCAGGAGTGAGTGCTGTAAAATACTGCGTTTTTTTTTGGAAGAATGACAAAACGGCTGAACTTGTGGATTTGGCTTCATCAGACTCTATACTTCCTTGGCAGGCTCATATTGCTTTGCGTTGTTTGTGTGCACTGGCTGTGCCTTGTTCACCTTCAAAATAAAGCTGACAGTCAGCACTTGAACATCAAGGTCACTGTTTCATTTGAAATCCAATGTTCAGGAGCACACCGTCACCAGAATTTAACATGTTTCCACTGTAAATAAAAAAAAACAACAACAAGATCCTGTTCATCTCAGCACGTGTGTAAACTCTCCATCCTTCCCAACAGGAAGTGTGCAATGGAGTGGGAGGAGCCTCATGACAGCGCTCTGTACTGCATCCAGACTGACAGGAATCACATGATAGCCAGCGGCTCCTCATACTACGGTGTGGTACGACTCTGGGACAAACGGCAGACTGAATGCCTGCAGGTATGCACAGTATATCCACAGGATGCAACAAATGACTATGATACGAACGGTGTGAGTTAGGTTCAGTCCCTCACATGTTTTAAAGAAAAAAAATACAATAAAAAAGTTATGTGATTTCATGTTCTGTTTGTTGTGCAGTTCTTCCAGCTGAGCTCAGACCCAGTGAGCAGCCCAGTTTACTGCCTGAGGTTCAGCAGCGCTCATCTGTACGCAGCCCTGGCCACCGCTCTGCACTCACTGGACTTCAGACAGAACCCCATGTCCATGAGATGATACACAGACACACACACACATACACACACTTCAGATTCATCAGTTCAATAAAGGTGTCTATTTTCACAATAAATGTTTTCAAATTTTGAAAGGAAATGATTTATCTTTGTGTGTTTTCTGCACAGCTTTTGGTTTTAGAAGCAGTGAAACTATGTGTTTAAAGAGGTAAAGTGTTTCATAAAGTCAGGGGACTCATAAGAGACAGAAGAACGGTCAAAGAGGCAGAGACCGAGAGATCCTGACTTTTAGTCCCTGGTGTTATTTAAGCTCCAAAAAACACTGGATCCAACATTTCCCATGTGCAGCTGGATGGTAAACTCCACAGCCTGAGTGTGTAAGCCAGGCTTTATGTTATAAATAGGTAACCCTAATGACATCACTGTGACATCCCAGAGAGTCCCAGAGTCCAGATGTCACATCCAGGCTAGCTATTGTTTTTCTGTGAGAGAGAGACACAATCCTGGTGTGTAGTTGCCATATTCCAGATAAAGTTTCTTCATTCCTTGTATTCCCTGCATTCACATACTGTAGCTTCAGTTTACATGATTATGAGTATCAGTTTGATTCTGAATAGCATTTTCATCTGGGATGAGGATGATTATGGACAGAGTTTTACCCTGTGAAAGTGAGCCGGACAGAGCTCATTTGTTGGACATGAGAAGCATGCTGCAGCCTGCAGGTAAAGGGCTAATCCGTTAGCTTGAGGCGCTGTGAGCACAAATGCTCAATGCGTGAAAATCATGTGCGCACACCATCTGCAGAGCCTGAGAAGAAGTCCCTGTGAGGAAAGCACTGCTCTTTCTCTCTCCACAACACTTTGGAGTGGCTGTCCTGATCCAGCCGAAGCCTTTGAAGGGATTAAGGCACATTACCCTCTTTACAAACCCATCTCATCGCTGTGAAAACACAGTTTGGGTTTACATACATTTGACCCTTGCACCTGAGATCACACAACAGAGGGGATTTGAGTGTTTGACCCCGCAAATCCACTCCGTACAATGTGAGGATCCACTTGATGGACAGAGATCAAATCTACATGATCACACATCTGGATTATCAAACCACACATACAGTGCACCTGGTGTTTCACAGCTGGAGGTCTTGTCCTAGTAGTGTATGTAGTATGGAGTGTGTATGCGTGTTAGTGGTTGGGTGGTCAATTACTTACACCTGGCATTAAGATGCAATCTGTATATGGATACGTTAAGTGGATAAGGGAAAATATGTCAATGCAGGTGTAAATGCACAGAGAACGCAGTAAGTACGACCACATTTAGTGGTGGTGGTGGAAATGGCTGGTTTAAGGATTTGCTGGGAAAATGAGGAAAGGAGGCAGGTGAGCAGCTGGATCGGACGATTAGCTGACTGGGATAGGGAGGAAAGTCTGAGGACCTGGATCTGGTGGCTGGATGGAACGTGACTAGTCTAACATCAGCTGCACGGGACAACCTATATCACAAATCGGGTTATCGGCTCAGTTAACTCTAGCTTATTCTACCCAGCTATGACCCAGCTGAGGTTCAATACCCTGCCCTATACTGAAAATATCATAATAAGAAATATGTTACATTAGTAGACAAGAGGTTTTATTTATTACAGCCCAAACTCTCACAATTATCCGATCCACTTGTCCTGCTCACACTTCAGCTTTGATCACCTGTACGTACTGTAGCTGTGCACAGTTTTTCTGTTGAGGGATGAAAGATTATCGCTTTCAGTGTGACCCACAAAGTAAAGTAGTGTAGATAATCTGAACAGAACTAGAAATAGAGTATAGTGCCTGGCTCCTCTCTCACCTTCGTACAGCTGGCCAATCATGGATTAAATTGGGTGTGAATGTCGGATCATCGGTTTCAGAAAGTTACAGAAATGGATGGACCCAGACCCCAACATGTGATGCTGGAAATATGTGGGACGAGGGAGAGACAAGCAGTTAAGACAGTCTAAATCGCACTTAACAGTTTAAGCAGGAGAGACATACAGCAGAGCTATAATAAGGCTGTGTGTTTATGTGTTACTCTACCAGCCACACATGTCCCTGGGTGTCCACTGTGAGTCAGAGCCGTGAACCTCCCTGCTGACCATTAATGGCATATATTAGATCATATGCTGTCCATTAAGTAATATGTCAGGGCCACATAAGAGGAATAGCCAGGGTGCGTACAGACATTGCACACCCATGCAGGAGATGTGACCCCCAGGGACCCCTGACAGTTAAATTAATCATAGAGTCTGGGGATGGGGGCAGTCTCCATGACAACACAACTCACACCAGTTTTTCTGGGTGGAGGATTTTGATAAACACAGTCAGTGGGTAGTTTTTTTAGCCAGGGCTAAAAATTTGAGAACAAAAGTTTTCAAATAAAGACGATGAATCCGGTTCATCATCCCTTAGTCCTAAAGACTAGTTGTCCTATAGGCTACTCCTGTATAGGACACCAGAGGTATCACTTTTAAGATGAATCTGTTATCAGTTAAACTGTAGTCAGAGGTGTCTGACAGTGGGTGGCTGATGGTAAATGCTTGGGTATCGGTATCAGTCAGTGGCAGTGAGCTATGTGTTTTCTTGCCTGCACATGTCTTTCCTCCTCTGTAGTGTCAGTCAGGGTTTGGGAGCTTAGACCACTGTAGGAAAAAAAAGCCTCCTCACTCGCCTTCTTATCCCCGATACCCATGTCCCGGGTGACATCATCCATTTCAGAAGGTGCTACATCACGAGGCACAAAGCCGCTGTCGAGCGTCAGGCCTGTGAAAAATGTTCACCCCAAATACTTCAAACAAGTTTGGCTTTTAAAAGACAGATGCTGCTGGAACTGCTCTGCCTCCCTTTAGTTTCTTTCTTCTCCAAACACCATGTTAATTGTTTTATCCTCACTGGATCACTGTCGAGCACATTACGACTTTGAACTCCTTCCTTTTAGTGCCAGCCACAAGCTTAAAATAAGAAACACACATATAATGTGTCATTTAAAATATTTTTTTTTATACTGCAACTTTTATAAGTGTGGTCTACATGACTCTGAAAATGAACCAGTTTGTTCAAACGATAGTGTGGCAGCACAACAGGTTTAGGCACAGGGACATGGCTGAAATGACTTTTGATGTCTGTCTTCTTGGAGGACAGTCAGTCTCTCACTACCCTTGGTTACAAGCAGTAATAAATGAATCCCTCAGGAGCCCCAGATGGACAAATGTTAGGACATCTCAACACCATTTGAGACTATGGTTGACTTTATATTGAAGCGGGAGATAACTAGGAGACTGGAATCATCTGTACAAACTTCTAGTCTGAGTGCCACACTGGAATTTACTATGACGTGCAGACAGACAGACAAAAGAGTGAATGTATTTTAAAACTCAAGTGTCACTCAGAGGAGGCAGTGTTTGAATCAGGAGGTTATATGTATGACTCAGGTTCTCTGAGAACAGAGAATCTCCAATCTGTACACAAACAGACAAAAATATAGAAATCACAGTTTGTGGTTTTTGGATCACTTACATGTTAGAACTGTTTCTTCATGAACACCAGTTCATACCCAATACTTCTGTGCAGCATCTCTGGCTGTAGTGCTAACTGCCAGATATGGTCAGTGAGGAAAGACTTCAGCTTTGGTCTCTGTTCAAGCACAGTGGAACAAAATCTGATAATCTCACTGACATGATGCCGGGAAGCTGAATGTCCCAAAAACTATAAATTATTATTTTTATATTTAACATGTTCGTCAGAAAGCTTTAGAGGCTAGCTGGTTCCCCCTACTTCCAGTCTTTACGCTAAGCTAGTCTGACCACGTCCTGGCTCAAGCACAAAATTAATCATCTCATCTCACTCTTAATGAATACTGAGTCGAAGACATTGTCTCCATGTTCTTCTGTCCTGCAAAAAATGTTCAAGGCATTCAGCAGGGTCACTGTCAGGGACCCTCGTGAGATCCTCAACCCTACTTTGGTCACCACTCAGTAAACCTTCACCTTTGAGGCTGAGCCTTCAATGCGATTTTCCACAGTGTCACCTCAGAGTGCTGCTCCCACTAGCCTGAACAAACACAGAGTAACCACTGTAGGCACCTGTCACACATGGAAATCCACCATCCTGTGACTCATTCCCTTTCACACAATGGCTAACCTGTAATTTACCTCCAGCACTTAACAAGACCATCATGGTAACATGAGGAGATGAGAAGAATCAGCCACTGTTTTCTTTGGCCACGTTCACTGGAGCTGAATGGAGCAGACAGCTTCTCTTTTCACTGGATGTGAGGCTTGTTTCCTCCAGCTCTGAGGCCTGGGGCTGGCTCCTGGCTGCAGTGGCAGAGACAGACGACTGGCTATTAGAAGTAACCTCACTGCTTGAGGTTTTCATGGTTTCTGGATGGATTATTGTGCTCACAGTACTGGTGCAATGAGCAGGCTGTCTTTTCCCTGACCTGAGGATCTTTGGGTAAAGAGGTCTGCTTTACTGAGTCCTACTGAGGACATGTTTATACCAATGGGGCCATCTAGTGTTCATATACTGAAGTTAACATATTGATCATAGCATTGGAGGCTCAGCTGTTGAAAGGAATAGACATGTGTACACTCTTTATTTGTACTTGGTTTGTATCATTTAGATAATTTAGTAATTTAATTTACTTTAATTTTTTTAGTTTAATTTAAATAGGTCATTTTTCTTTTGCTGTTTTTTTGGGGGGGTTGGGGGGTGTTCTGTTTTTTACTTGTTGGATGATTTAATACAGTGCTTGAACTGAACATATTGCAGTCAGTGTGAGTGAGAAAATCCTCACAGAAAAGTACATATGAAATTCATATTTTCCCATGTGAAACGTTACTTTACATCTCAAATTTTACACAGACTTGTGAAATTAAAGAAGACGATATGCTTGCATCATAGATAGATAGATAGATAGATAGATAGATAGATAGATAGATAGATAGATAGATAGATAGATAGATAGATAGA
>JBBMJY010000003.1:21486366-21512085 GCA_037833715.1 Toxotes lorentzi
GTGTGATGGTGTGGTGAAGGTTTTCTTGGTTCACTTTGGGCCTTGATATCAGTCAGTCATGGTCTGAATGTCTCAGTGTGTCTGAGTATTGTTTCTGACCATGTTCATCCCTTTATGGCCACAGTTCACCATCTTCTGATGGATACTTCCAGCAGGATAATGCTGGAGGAGATTTTTTATTCCCCATTGTAACTACTTTCTACAGTTTACAAGTTTTTCTACTACTAGAGATCAGGACATTGCTACCAGAGAGAGACATTACCACTGAAGTTTTTAAATATAGTTTTCCAACAGTGTGAGCACCTAAAGAAGTTATTCTATTCACCTCCACTCTCTCAGGTGATGCTGAGAAAATGAGAAAACAGCACAAATGAAAGACCTGAGTGATTATCAATTAGTGGTGATTATATTTGTAACGATAATATTTCCCATCCAATCTTTACATTTTTTCACATTCCTTTGAAAATAATTGCTTTTGAATGTTCCCCGCCTGCCTGGTGACAGGTGATGCACACGTCAAAGAAACCGTTCTAGAGTGACAACAGAAGAGCCAATCGGTGTTCGCGGAACGCCTACATTCCTAAATGGACCAATGAGAAAGAGTCAGAGCGATCTGAGGGGAACAATTGTTGAAATGTAGCTCGACTTGTTTTGTTTTGGTTTGCCATCGAGGCCGATGTTTTTTTTTAACAATGCAGTTGTTAATAAACAGTTCAGTGGTCAAGAAATATTAGTCTCTAACTTTTTTGGCTATGGGGTCACTGAAGTTCAGCGTTGGACAAGAAGAGTCACCGACGACGACCACAGTGTCAGAGGTAGCAGCTGGTCGACGTTCTTTAACACGGTGGCAGTTATATAGCTAACTACATTAACTTAGCTAGCCTGTTAGCTCAAACATATTAGCCAGATTTTGACTTGCCAAATTTTCTTTCATTCTCTGGGAGCTCGCTGCGGGCTTATGGATTAAATATTAAAAGCTGTCGTCCTTTTAGGCCAGTTATTCGCTCCAACAGTCAGAAACACTAAAGGTAGCAGTGCTGTTAAAATAGCATGAAAGACTATTGAAAGAGCATGTTAGACCTAGTTGCTAACTTAGGTAAAGTTAGCAGGGATGGGCATTAGCATACGTTATGGGTTCTCTTTAACACCAGGTAATGCTGGCTGGTCTCCTAACGCAGCCAGTTCCTTGACCATCGAAGGCTGTCAGATACTAGTTATGACGAACCCGAAAAAAGGCTGACGAATATGATTGTATAATGATTGCTGAGATATTAGTAAAATATATAAAACGACCAGTTACGTGGCACCATTTACACAAAGTTCGACAGGGAATAAACCTGTTGAACTCATTAGATACATCCTTTTAAAAATCAAATCAGATTTACGTTTTACTGCTGCTGGTGATAATTCTTGTGGGAAACAGACGGATGCGTTAGAGAAGTATTGACAGATCAGCTGTCAGGGCCAAACATACAGACTTTCAGTTTGCTCCTGGAATCTTTTATCTCTTTATCTAAATATGCTCAGCTACAGGTACATAAATATAGCTGACAATTCTAATAAGGTCAGAGAATATGCTGTAAAAATGCTATCAGTATGCTATCAATAAGGTGTATCCATTCGTTACCTACGGTTGCATTAGTGGGGTCAAAGTCATGGTTCAGACTGTAAAATAGGGCACGTAGGTCTGTAGGCTATATGTATGAATCAGGGAAACAGTGATGAATGAAAGTGACACGTTGGAATCAAATTTTACCGGTTGATTAGCTGTTTTATGTATAAGAGAAGAGAATGAATCTGCAGAATTAGTCTTTGCTTTCATAGCATTACACCTTGCTGCAGATAGAAATGGTAGTACAGTGTGTCAGCACATCTGCTGTAGTGTTTCTTACATAGTTCCAGTGTTTATGTTTGACATCTGATTCCATTGGCTCTGCTTAGTTGGATCCATGCAGTTTCTGGGGCTCTGAGCTCGAGTTTTGGATATTATGTTTTTGCTTGCAATGCTAGAATGTGTTTTGTTAAGTTACATAAACAAACAAAAATAATGCCCAGCTCTTATTATTGCTGTGTTTTGTCTTATCATTTGCTTCCTCAAGCCAGTGTGTGACAGAGTGTGTTTTTACAGGCCAAGCTTGTGTGCCAAGGAGTAAACAACCAGAGCTACATCTGTGAGTCGGGTCACTGCTGTGGAGAGACACAGTGCTGCAGCTACTACTATGAACTGTGGTGTAAGTTACCCAGCTCAACTCTATCCTTTCTAAGTGTTTGAATGGTTCCTTCTCATGACATTTATTAAGTGATATGAAGCAGGAATACAAAGAACTAAAGAAACTAAAAACTACAGACATTTGTGCATAAATCCATACTATACTAAATCCATACTATACTGGTTCATACCCTTCATGTTTGCTAAATTTTTATGCCATCCAACAAACATTAGCAGAGCAGATGTTTGATAAAGGTCAGGACAGGTACCAGTTAGACGAGTGGACCCGGGCCCTGAGTCTAATCTGTCACTCACAATCTCCACTTGTTTACTGTTTGTGCTGCAGACAGACAGACTTGAGATCCTTCAACCAGTGAAGAGATGTTAATAGTAACTAAGACAGGGTGTCAGGTCTCACTGCTTTTTCAACACTGACCTAAAATAGTGTGGCACTTAAAAACACTCAGAAAGCTGTGTTTTCAACGGAAGTTAAAAAAAAAGCAAAAAAAAAAAAAAAGTTTATTCTTCTTATACAGTCAATGTCTGTGTGTTGCTTTTTGCATCACAACAGTATTGAAAAGTGATGCACCTAAGAAGCTTGGCTTTGTCAAAGAAAAAAGTCAAATGAAAATGTGTTCAGGCCACAGCAATCTAAGGTATCAGAAAATATCATTTTGTTTGTCAGTGCTGAAGCTCAGATTTTAACAGCTATATTAAAAAAAGACTTTGTCTTCATACCATTTGTCAGGTTGTGTATTGAAGGTGTTTTGCCACATGTGCTGTGGGCTCCCTGCAGGGTTCTGGTTGGTGTGGACTCTGATCATTATCCTGACATGCTGCTGTGTGTGTCAGCACTGGCGCTCAAAGCAGCGCTTCCAGCAGCAGCGCCGGCAGAACGAGATCAACCTCATCGCGTACAGAGAGGCCCACAACAACTCTCAGCTACCCCTCTATCTCAGTGAGTAGCTGTGTGGCTGGAGCTGTGACTGGCGTGCTGCTGCCTCTACACATTCCACACATACTTAGTCTCCATCTCTCAGACACTTTACCAGCCACACATCATATGTGTTTGAGAATGGGAAATTACAGACTCTATATGTCTGCATTCGTCAATCTGAATTCCTGTCCATTGAGATGCGGACAAGCAGAACTCACCAATAAAATCTGCTGTTCTATGACTGGTGCTGATCCACATCCTAATACAAGTTTCCCTTGCAAACTCCATGTCCAACACACAAGACTGAAGTCTTGTGTCTTAATAGTCTTAATGCAATGCTCAAATGCCCATATGTACAACAGAAGCCTTATTGGTCCCTGTAATTGTTCATCTGGTCCATGCTGGTCTTAACACAACTTCAGTGTAAGGCTTAGGGGACAAAAGTCACTCTGTGAAAATGTATTGTGAAGTTCAGCTCAAGAAAATATGAGGCTTCAGCATTTTGAGTAAAACAAATCAAGTGGGTGTCTCCCAAAGTTATCTTTTTAGTACAAAATTTCTGCTTTGTCTTACTAACCCTTTACCAAGGTTCTGCATGGAAGCACTAAAAAGACAAAGTTTTGAAAATATGCTCTTGATATGTCTAAGCCAGACCTCTAAAGCTGCATATTATCTTCAGCTGAGCTTAAGAAGACATTTTGCTTAGACAACTTTTGCTTTTGTCCTCTGTGACATTAAAATCACTTTAATTTACTCTCTGTGGCCAGTAACAGTAAGGATAATTACAGCCAATAACTCTTTCAATGGCCATTTAACAATTGGTCGAATACCAGGTCTTCATTATTCACTCAAGATCCTGGTCTTTAGCTGTAGATCCACACACATCACTGCTGTCTTTGTGCTTTACGGGTTTGGCACATATTTATTTCATCATTAAAAAGCTTTGAAGGTGAAATATTTTTATGCTGTAGAGTTAGTATGGGTGGCAGTGCAGATGGTGGTGTAACAGTAGAATTTCATATTCTTCTTTTAGTCAGTCATAAAGTAATAGAAAGCTACATTAATTGTTTTTTTCCTTTTTTATATTTACATTTTAAAAGATTATCCTTTAATTCATTTAAAAACATTTTAACTGACAAAGCAGAAGACAAGGACATGCAGTGTAACTGTGGTTTGCTGCAGTTCCTGATTGGCTGCTAAGATGCCTCTGACTTTTTAATGAGGTGGAGTTACACGTGTTTGCTGAACACTCGTGAAGGGCCATGCAGACTATGAAACAAACGCACCTCCTTGCCATCTAAAGATGAAATAAGTGTCAGCGTGGTTTTCTGTGCTCACTGTGGGAGTCCTGTTGATGAACACTGCAGCATGAAGCTGGTGGCTGTCTGCTTTAGCTAGCTATCTGAGGTTCATGCTAACATCAAACTGGACTGGATAAAGTTTGGTGTTATGGATTAGCATGTCACAACAGTATTTGCATATCTCAGGACATCTGTCCCACCTGAGCAGGTGTTTCTAGCAGCTGTACTAATGTTAGCTAGTGTGAACAACACACTAGTTACTCCCATCATGTGGCTAAGGTATGAGCGTTATCTTATATAAAAGCAGAAAAAACATTTGTCTTAATTGTTTAGATATTTCCAACATGTCCAGTGTGATGTCATGTATGTTCTCCAGTGAAGTCTGGAAGTTGTTCCACATTGTTTGCTCTGTTTAATACTTTGGATTTTGTCTGGCCAGCTGTTGAACAGTGACAGACAGGAGTGGAAGCTCTGCAGTTTTAAATGAAGTCATTATTTTGTGTTTTTATTTTAGAGCTCAAGTAACTTGGTGTTTTCTTAATATGTTTTTTCATTCCTATTTTACTCTGATTTTGGGGCCAACATAGTGATGTGACGTCAGTAGTGAGTGAGTTTTACAATTTTACTGTGGAAAAAGAGCACTGCATTTCATAATATGTTGACGGTTAACCTATTATTAATGTGTTTATCAATTAGGGAAATTACTTACAATTTCCGGGCATCCCCGGCTAGAGAACAATCCCGTGAAAAAAGGTGTCAGTCTGTCTCTCAGTACCTTCTGACTCCCCACTCTGTCTGCCTCGCAGCTCCAAGCGTTTGGTTCCTACGGAAGGCTTAAATCTTTAAAACTGAAGGAAGTGATTTTCTGCTGCAACATATTAAGTTTTTACATTCAATATTTTAGCAAACATTTTTTAATGTCCTTGTCCAGCAGTTACAGAGCAACATGATGGTTGGATTGGAGTGGTTTTTGTGCCCACCTGATGAATCTAAGTCCAGTATTCACTCTCTAGTCTCTAACTGTGTCTGTTTGCAGCTAGCAGGTAGTGCACAGTGGCTTTTTCTCAGAGAACAGCTGCATCTCCAAGCCAGGTTGATGAGAAAGGAGTTTTCAGGATAGATAAACCAAAACAAAGAGGCTAAAAAGCTCTGCAGAGTTGGAGTTATTTCTTTCTGGGTTTATTACCACAAGTTACCTTTTCACTTTACACGTCATTTGACCCAGTATTAATATTAAAACATTAATTGGTGCATCTTTAAAGACTATAATGATGTGTTAAGTGAATGGAATGAAGCTTGGTTCCTTCAGTGCTGTCATTTCACTGGACTAGAAATGAGTGAAACACTGACATGCTCGTTGTTTTTCATACGTGTTTCCATTGTGTTGTTCTCCAGGATTCTTGCCCAGCTCTCTGCTGCCAGCCTATGAAGAAGTCTTTGACCGCCCAGCCACACCTCCTCCTCCCTACACCCCTCTCCAGCCAGAACTTCCGCCTTCAGACCCACCTGAGGAATCTGCGTGCCCTCACGTGGTTGTCTCCGTCCCCGGTGATGCCAATGCAGTGCTCCCCGCTACTCCAGAAGCCACACAGACCCACCTTCACAGCGCTTACAACCCCAACAAGGACTCAACGCCGGGCAGGTACCGGCGCTTCACAGGGGATTCTGGGATTGAAGTATGCGATGGTCAGGAACTGTGGGATCAGCACGGCTTTATAGAAAGAGAAGAAGAGACAGAGGAACAGGGGATAGGGCACATGGAGGACCCATGTGATCACTGTGATCCTGGTACCTGTGAACACAGTGATCCAGTCATACATGAAAACACAGATGAACACACAGAGCCTCAGTCTCAGAGGTAATCCAGAATAATGACTTTCATATCTGCAGAAACAAAACTCTGCAGCAGTCACTGATGCAATCTTATACCTTTGGTGCTCAGGGGTTTGGTCTTTTAGTACATGTGTTAAGTTTGTCTGACACCAGTGTGACAGGCCTGGAGACAGACAAAAGGTATGACTTGGTACACTTTCCAAAAATTTGAAGCCAAATCATGTGAAGTGTGGTTTGAAGCAGAAAGTATGTTGTTGGTGTTTTTTAATAGATTATAAAAACTTTCAAGTATTTATATCAGCCATAAAATCAGTGGTGGTCAAGCTCTAGCTACTGTGTTATAAGAGGTATAAGGTTGACAAATGTATATGGTCAGATCACTGAACCCGAGCAGCTATGCTAATCTGATGCTGCAATCAGTGACAGAACAGCTCGTTTAGTTGAACAGGGCACTGTGACTCTGAGAACAGAGGTTAAAGAAAAGGACAGTGTAAGTGGACACAATAGCTTAGCTGCTATAACACACAGAGCACAGCTAGAGTTTGACCAGTACTGATTTTATGGCTGAACTGAACAGATGATCTTCAGCTTACTTTTTCTGTGAATGAAAAGCTGCAGTATCATGAGCTGCCTTCAGTGAAACTCAAAGCCTGCCTGAACCAGCTTCCATCCAGTGTGTGCAGTAGAGCAGATTACAGTTTGATTTCAAACTGTTGCAAATGAATGGTTTTATTGTAAAATATTCTTGTAGGAAAATTGCTACAACATAGCTGCTTCATTCAGAAGTTCATACAGAAAAAAAGTTTGTTTCAGTGTACTGCTGATTGTACACTGATCTAGTTGCTCATGCACAGGATTCCTTTAGTGTGAGTGATCATTAACCCCTGTATGAGTCTCCAGTCGCCTGTTACACTGGTGTTAATGAAAGATTCTGATGCCATAGTGCCATAATGTGTAGCCATATGTAGCCTTTTAGTGGAAAATATTTAGTTGAACTTAATCAAAGCTCTGGAGTCTCTTTGACTTAGAGCTGAAAACTGAGTAACCCGTCAGTGTACTCAATAACACATTCATCATTATTTAATCCATGTACAGTTGTATTTCCTTGTATTTTGCCAAAAAGATCTGCACACATTGAATTTGCTTGAAATGCTGCACAAACTGTTACCAAGATCCAGAAATTTTAATATCTGAACATATCACCATCAATATGGTTATCCTGAAAGCATTTGTGCAGGAGGGAGTTGTTTGTAATCCATAAGTGTATGTGTGTATACAAAGGGAATGACTGTGGTGCAATTGGACGACACACTCCGTGTATACATGTGTCAGGCTGTCGGGAAGCCGACAGTGAAACCTGAACCTTACAGTGCACTGAGGGAACTTTGCTTCAATTGAGTCAGTTGAGCACTTTTTCCACGTATGCAGCATTGAACAGTGGTTTTCAGCACCTGGTGCTACACTCTGTAAATATGTTCTTTATTATCTGCTGGAGAAATTATATTTTTCTGTTGCATTTTGTATAAAATATAGTTAATAAAAGTTATGGAGAACACATGGCTGCATTTCTTTGGTGGGATTTAACATTAAGTCTACACTCTGTACTGCATGTGTATACATTGTACAAACAACTTGTAATTTAAATCACACAACAAAAAAAGATGAATCAGAGGCACAGGTGAAGTTGTTTTAGTTGATTACTGAAAAAACTGTTGTGAGTTGCTTCATGTCTCACCAGCTGCTTGGTGGCCCAGGTGTCTAAGTGGACAAGGCTTTAACAAGCTGATGTGGCAAAGCTAGCATGTTTTTCTGCAGGTGGAATCTGCAATTAGATAGTTTGCTCATACAGTTGTAGAGCTATAGTTTATGGCCCAACAAACTGGCCCCATGACAGGCAGCAAAGCTAGAAACCGATCACCTTCAAAAAGCTGTCATGTTTGTGAGCGACGCTCATACACATTTTTATTTTGGACGGGCATTTTATCAGCTTCTGCTCTGACAACTAACCAACTGTGTCCATTTTTCTGTGTGAGGGGTTCTTTTGGCTTCCTCTCACCCTGAAGAACTGTGAGGGGTCCACATATCTTATGTCCAAAGACAAGATCCTTACTGAAACCTGTGCTTCCTTGGTAAACCTTCCTCCTCAATCCACATCTGTTTCTGTGCACCGTGAACACAGCGGAGCAGCTGTCTTTGATGTGTGGCTGCAGAAGAAGACGTTGGAGGAGGCCACTGCGTACAGCAGGTGGCAGTAAAGTGGAACAGAGACGGGGTCCTTCTGAGTTGAAGGATGGGAGGAGGACAAGGAGAAGTTGCAAAGATGTGCGCATGCTCCGTACATTCAGTCCTCCACCGACGGACCCCGGTAGAGACAGTGAGTGTTGCTGTTGTCTCTGTTCCGTTGTTGACGGCGTATGAGTGTTTTCTCGGACTGCTGTGAGACGTGGTCCCTGACTTGGAGAGCTGGCTGCAGCTGTGTTGGTCAGTCCGCAGGTACGTGAAGTTACCGAGCGGCGGTTGGAGGAGACGTCCAGCTGTTAAACGGACGTGTTTGTGGAGAGGGTTTTTTTTTTTAAATTAATATTCTCTAAATGTTGTTATTTCTTTGTGGAAACAGAGACTCAGCGCCCCCTCACCGAGCTGCTAATGTTAGCCGCCACCGCCTCTACAGGACATCGACCTAATTTTAGCTTAGCCTCCATTTTCCTTTTAGCACTAACGTCAGGCCAGACTGTGTTCACCGGTGTGGACTGTAACAGAGGACACCCACCTCACACCAAAACCGTTGTTCTTTGCTGCCTTTGTAACAGTGGTTGCTAATGCTGTAACATACAGTTGTATGAAGAAGTTTCCAAGTTTCCCCCCACCCCCCATAAAAAATGGATCAAAGTTTTATCACATCTTATTTTGACATTCCTGACTGTCAGCTGCTTTGGTGGAAGAAGACTGCATCTATTAGATACCACACTTATAACATGTGAATCACATTCATGTCATGTTTAAAGAGTCAGTTTTGTTGCAGCAGTTTGGTCTAACTTTGTCTTCAGACTGTTTTCACGTTTGAGTTCAGAGGTGAAATCTTGCTGCCTGCAACTCTGTGCCTGTAAATCAGTGTTTTATCAGAGCTCTGTTAGTCCTCACAGTTTTTCTTCAGGATATTTTCCCATCATGCTGCAGCTGTGAGTAGACTGGTTAGAGGTCTATAGTCAGTGTTGCGTAGATAAAGACTTGAGTCACACAACCTGACTGACTGTGTTTAGTGTGTGTGTGTATGTGTGGTTGGTTCTGGGTTTACTGAGCAGCTCTTTTCTTCCCAGGAACAGTTTTAACGGTTCAAGATGACGACTTCGTGGAGCGACCGTCTGCAGAACTATGCCGACCTGCCGGCCAACATGGACGGTGTGGCCATGAAGAAGTATCGACGTGAAGCCCACCACAGGTACGTGCTGCTCATGTACTAAACATGGACCAGTCCTTCTGTTCCAGACACAAAGCTTACAGTCACACCAGTGTTACAGTCTGTTTTCCAGTTTCTGATGTGTTATTGAGTTTTGTTTGGTATCAGATATTTGTAAAGCAACTGAGTAAACTTTGTTGGTTGGTGACGATCTGACACGAACCTGAATTTTCAGTAATCATGAAAGTAAACCTGTAAATTTGTCAGCTGATTCAACCTTATCATGATCATGGCCAAGCCTTTTTAAGTTGACCGTAACCAGGAACCATTTCAAAAATTACCTCTTCTTATAGGCAACAACCGCACAGAGTTTTTATTACGGCTTTCATAAAATAAACTGTTGGCAAATGAGCAACATGCTTGATTTGTGAAACATAGGAGTTTAGATGAAAAATTTGCACTACTAAAATCAGTGCAACTAAACACTACATAGTTTACCTGCCTTCAATATCTTTAAATCTCATACACGCCTTTCCTGACTTTCACACGTGGAGAAATACCTCTACCCTGAACCGGTTCTCCCATCAGTTTTAATATCCATATTCAAAGCCATTCTTAAATATGGATAACACATCTGTGAAAACACATCTCAAATCTTATACCCAACAGTGATGTCACTGTGTACTCAACCACCCTGAGCTCACCTGTCCGTCACTGCAGCAGGGTGACAAGTTATACCATTAGGGGTTCGTCAAAAACAACATGAAATGTTTCTGTTACGTTGCTCTTTAACGCCATCCTTGTCTTTGACACACAGTTTCGTGTTTTGTAAGTAATTATTCTGCCCATTTTAGTTCAGTTACAATTTCATGTTCTCTCTGTTGTGTGTTGCTGTCCTGTTATGTTTGGTACTGTTGTATATTTGTTGTTTTGCATTGATTAAAAAAGTTCTACAATGAGCCAAAGATCAGTCATTTAGTTTGATCTTTAGAGGTAGGGCAGATATGAATGCACAGAGATTCTCGTCCTCTTCAACTGACTAGAGTCACAAAATCCAAAAATCAATTCTTGTACCTTAATAGCATTAGTTTGTCCACACTGCAACTGCTACAGCAGTGAAAGAAAAAAACAGATCTCTGTGAGCACACAGTGCACCAGTAGCTGCTCACTGATGTGACTGAGGAGGAATGTAAAGTAACCTGCTCCCTATTAAATGAAGACAAGAGTTTGGGTGCTTTTGGGTTCTAGTGATCTCGTTGGGAAGATGCAGCTTTCAGGGGTTTTATTTTTAGGCTCTCACAGAAGTCAACTGTGTGCTCATACCGGAAGGATTTACTCCACTGCAACAGGAAACAGAACTGGAAGTCAGTGTCTGACTGAAACTTCTAAAGCCATAAAGTTATAGCAGTTGTTTTCAGTTTACTGTTTATTCTGTCAAATAACTGAAAAGAAGTAGTTTTAAAGCCCTTACAACCTCAGATTACATGTGAAAGCATTACTGATTTAATACTGCTGCTGACGTTTATTATACTCTTTGGCCTTTAAGCCCTCGTTTGGTCAAACTTGTCCTGAGGAAAAGTATGTGTAAGCATGCCCGCAGGACTGGACACGGAACCTACCGACCGCAGTGTTTCCATAGCACCAAGTGTTACAAACTGTGAAGTACTGAAAGCTGACATCAGTGCATAATGTGTGCTCCAGTTTGTTCACCAATTACTTGGACTCTTTCATTTCATGCTGGTTGTCTGGAGGGGGCTCCTCATGTGGGGGGTGGTGGTGGTGTGGGGAGGGGGGACGACTGGTCGAGCTTGAACACTTGAAGTTTAAATTCAAACAGTCAGAGCATGGTAGTTAGTTTCTTCCCCATGCTCCCTTAATTTCAAAATAAAAGCATACATTTTTATCAGAGCTTGCTTTTCCCAATCCCCACTTTCTGCTCAAGGAAGCAGGAAAGCTGAACGAGAACTAATCAGGTCCACTACACTATAACCTCATATTAATCTGGATCAGATATATTGCATACAAAGAATGGAGCCTCAGTTCTATGAAATGTATTGAAAATAACTGCTTTGAAATGTCAGATGTGTCTGTGTTTTTATATGTGTGAAACTGAGACTAAAATGACATTGATAGTAGGTAATGGAGGCAGGAGTGCTGAGTTGCAATAGAATATTATAGATAATTCACTGATAAAGACAGTGCACCAGAGCTGTTGTAGCATGACATGAGTGGTAACCAGCAGCCATGAGTTCAGTGGTAATACGACATGTATTCTCTATTACAAAGCTTTCCAAGGGATCTGGCCCAAAACCATCCTGCAATGAGGTATGCCATCCTTTTGTTGTTGAAACAGACTGCGATTACTGACTAAATTACTTCTTTCGTTTTGATGTCCATGATGTGAATTGACTCTCCATCCAACCCTCATGGAACTCCATCCATACTGACACTGATTGTGAGTCGGGTTTCTCCTTGTGGAAACGGCAGCTGGTGGTCATTGTGATTTCTTGGTGTGAGCTCCTTCTCTCGCATTTCCCTCATCCCTGCATCTTTTCTTTAATCCCCATCCGTTGCTGTCAATCTGATGTAATATCTCACACACCATCTGAACAGATAGTCAAGGCCAGTGCGTGGTCCGAGCAGAGTCACAGATTATATGTTCACGCTGTATATAATCTGTATTTCTGCATATAAGCAGTCATTCATGAGTGAGACTTGATGTGAGTTACTGCTGGGCAACATCTGGATGAGGATGTACAACTGATGTAAACAGGCAATGTGAAATGTACATTGGTGGAGTCCTTCCTTTTTTACAGCACGTTCTCTGACCGGCTTAAAAAATGTCTAAATGATACTGGACTTTGTCTTAAACACGTCTCACACTGTCAAGTTGAAAGCTGAAACGATTAGTTGATTAACAGAAAATTAGTCAACTGTTTTGATAACTGATCAGTGACTAAAGACATTATCAAACAGCTGAGCCGAACATTCTCTGACTCCAGCTTCTCTCCTGTGGATTTGCTGCTTTTCTCAGTTTTATATAATGGTAAACTGAATAACTTTAGGCCCAGGACTGTTGATCAAACCACAATCAATTAATCAAGAATATAATCAACGGTCAGTGGTAATGTAAGTGTTGATTAGTTGCAGCTGCAGTCGAGTCCCAAAATCTAAAATCAAATCACACTGTTTTATAGAGGTGTTAATTCAGCAGTGTGGTCATGTTGGAGAATGTAGTTTTATATGCTGCTAAACTGTAGTTTCTTATACTGAGAGGTGTTTCAATTATTTAGCCTAACCTGTTTATACCAGCAAGAGTAGGCTAAATATTAGGAACACCTCTGTGTGTGTGTGTGTGTGTGTGTGCGCGCGTGTGCGTGTGTGTGTGTGGCACACAAATGATAACTCATTATTGAGAACATCCTAATTTTGTGTAATGACACACTTGATGACATTTCAGTTCAGCTTCTCAAATTCCTGGGTGTTTCTTTACTTCAGATGCATTGATCATTGTATAGATAACCAGTGGGATTGCATGTCTGTTAGTGCTGTGGTTAAGTTTTGTGTAAACCACTCATGCTAGGTTGCTCAAACACAGCCTGCCATGCATCTAAACCTGTTCTCCAGCAACTGTTGCTCAGTCAGACTGATAAAATGCTGCTCCTGTGTTTGTTTTCTCCTGTAGTTCTAGCTCTGATCCTTTTTCTACTTGAAAAACTTAAAATGTACAGAAAAATGTTCCTCCAGACTGATTTATCTGCTATTCACTGTGAATTAGGGGGGTTTTGTTGGAAGTCAGTTTGAACTGCCAGCTGTCATGCATTCATTGACCACGCACTGTTCTCCCCCTGCAGAGTGTTTGTCAACCGAAGCTTGGCCATGGAGAAGATCAAGTGTTTTGGTTTTGATATGGATTACACTCTGGCAGGTAAGTGCAGTTTGAGTCTTTTTGGTATCAGCCTCGATAACACGTAAAGGTTTATCTGCTTACACCATGATCTGTGTGTGCACTCTGAACGTCCTGCCTCTGATTGTTTCATTCTCACTGATACAGGTCAGTAAGAGATCAGTTAAAGTGGGGATCTGATTTTTAAAAAAAGTGGCAGTGAGTGAAAGAGGATGCACTCCATACGTGCCACCTTTCCAGTCCTACTTCTTTCTTTGTTACATACACTTTAAGTCCTCACATCCTCTTCATTTGTTTGTTCATCTTCTTTCATTAGCTCAGTTTATGTTCAGTTCAAATTCACGGCAAAATTTGCAATGTGTTCACAAAAAAAAAATGGAACAGTGCTTGCCAATAACCATTTTGTCTGCATAGAAATAGTGAAACCACTTTTATTAGAAACTGAGCCTCAGTTTAAAACCTGCCTCTCAGGCTCAGTGCTTCTTAGCTTTCACCCCCAGACTGTGTATTGCTTTGACCAGGCTTGTACCGTTTTCTCCAGTTTTCAAAGTTACCAAAACGCAGCCTTTTATGATCTAATGGGTAAAACTGTCCTTTTACCAGTAGCACTACATAACATTGTAAAAATCATTGTTTTTCAAAAACTTTAAAACCATGAAAGTAGTAAAAGTAAAATTAGAATAGCCAATAAAGCTAATAAAATACTACATAAATGCATCTTAAATGGGGACTTAAAAACTGAGAACAGACTTCATAGAAATTCACTTGATTTGTGAGGCAGTGTCTCAAAATTACAAATCTGCATGATCGGAACATCAAAGCTGTGGGTTCCGGGGACACCATCCTGGCCCTGGTTCACTGGAGCACCCAGTGTAACCCAAGTCACTGCTGTCCAGCTGTGGGTCAGGATATTCCTGGCCTGAAGGCAGTCAACAGTGTAATCCTACACACCATGATAGGAGGAGGGGGTGGGGGTGAAAGTAAGGGTTAGAGCAGTATGAGTTTTTAACAGCTGATACCAGTATGTACCAATAAAACCATTGATCTTCTACGGAACAATAACCCGTGCATTAATTCTTCTTCCACTGTTTATGCCTGTTTATGCCTGTGAAACACTGTGCTCACTCATAGAGAACTATTAGTTTTCTCTCCATAACAACAAGGTCCTGACCTTGATAATAAATGTTATTCTGTTGCTTTGTAAATAAAAATTGAATTGAACTGAAAAATTTCAGTTTCATCCCTGCTTCTTAGAATGTGTTAGTGGATATTATTGCCCACTTATATACCTATACCTATATACCACTCTGTTCTCAGCATTTTATCATCTAAAGTTCTCACTGAAATAGTGGAGTCTGTTGCCTTGTTGTTACTCACCACTATCAACAATTACCTCTCCTCCATTTGTGTCCCTTCTTACTTTCCTCAATTCTTCTTTCATGTCTAAAATCTTTTTTGGAAGTTGTTGAGGAAAATAATTTATTTGTTAAATTGCAGTCTGTTTGTCTGTTGTCAAAGACACAGAAACTGCTCTCCTTAGAGTCACACACAACATCCTGTTACAGGATGATTGTGGTGAAAGCTGCATATTTTATTTTTTCAAGTTCTGCTTTTGACACCACTAATCATAACACTTCATTAGATCGTCTGAGGAAGTGGGTGACAATAACTGGTCCACCCCTCGAAAGGTTCTCTTCTGATATATCAGATTGTAAGTTCTTTTTATCTACTTGAGATAAAATATCAGACGGTGTTCCTCTAACCTGTGGAGTTCCTCAAGGCCCTATTCTGGGTCCAATGTGATTTTCCACCTATTTGCTTCCTTTAGGACACATCATATGCAAGTTTGGCTGTGTCTGTTGTCATTGTCATGTTGATGATGTCCAGCTTTATGTATCTGTGCAACCTGGGGAGCTTTCAGATTTGTCTGCTTTGCACAATTACATCAGTTAGCTCAGTGCTTGGATGTCCCATAGTTTCCTGCAGCTGAATCAAAACAAAACTGAAGTGCTTGTCTGCCCCCAGTCAGACCCTTGAAATTTCACTTTTATTCTCTATTCTTTTCTCTTGATTGTTTCACTTTGTTTTTATTCATTTAATAGTTTTTGCTTCCGTTTGATTGAATTATGTTTTCATGTGCTTATGTCAGTGTATGTTTTCGTTTGTAGCTTGTGAAACACTTTGTAATCCTGGTTTTGAAAAGTGCTGTATAAGGAATGATTTACTTACTTGCATAGTCTAGGGCTAATCCTGGTGGACCAGTGGACCATCAAACAGACCATAACCTCACGCACATGCATGATGCATGTGTGTGTTCCTCACTGGCCAATCACAACCAAGTTTCAACCCTCACTGATCTCTTTCCTTGATTATGTGCTTGTAGACCAAATCATCTGATATATGATGCATTTATGAGCTAACAAATAATTAAACAAGCCATTTATCCAGCCTGTAACAAGCAGCACTGAAAGTTATAAATGCTCTTCTTTTCATATGAAAGACACAAAGCTCCATGGTGAAGGTAACAACCCACTGGAAAAACTCTCTGTGTAACAGTGTTTTTGGTGCACTGCCTTCACCAGGGTAATTTGTGTGTTGTGAACATGAGTCTGTCTCCCTGTCTGTCTGTACAGTGTACAAATCCCCTGAGTATGAGTCGCTGGGCTTCGACTTGACAGTGGAGCGCCTGGTGTCCATTGGATATCCACAGGAGCTGCTCAACTTTGTCTACGACCCCTCCTTCCCCACCAGGTTGGTTCACAGAGCTCTGGCTTTTTGGAATCAGTTTGAATACTGACTGGATGTTTGAATCGTCACTCTCAGGTGTGATTTCGGTGTCTTCAGTGAGTTAAAGCGGATTCTCACTCACCTGTCTCTGTTCTTCTCAGAGGTCTGGTGTTTGACACAATGTATGGCAACCTGCTCAAAGTGGATACCTATGGGAACATCTTGGTGTGTGTGCACGGGTTCAACTTCTTAAGGGGGTGAGTCCCACTACTCCCACAGAGCTGTCGGCACAGAACCAGGCAGTTATCAGCCACAGTCCTAGACCCTTCCTCCTTCCCTCATATTAACAGTATTCTGCAAATTAATCACTGACAAATTAAGAACCTACAACCAAGCTAGAAGCACTGAGTATCACTTAGACTGATGGGAATGTCATTGGTTTTGCAGGTAATTTGTCATAAACCAAAGTTGGACACACTGACCTGAATGACATTTTGATCTGATGATGGTGCTAGATGAAAAATCAGAGGATCACCAGAGTTGTTACAGTTCATCCTGAGAGGAACATGAGTGAGAGTTGTATCCAGTACATGTTGAGACATTTCAGTGAAAACCACACACCAGCCTCACGGTGGCACCAGGAGAGAAGTCATCAGGATGAGCAGATTTGTGTCAGTCTGTTCCTGGTTTGACCTCCTGTATTTATGTATCTCTACTCACTCTGCACAGGCCTGACATCAGAGAGATGTACCCCAACAAATTTATTCAGCGTGGAGACACAGACCGCTTTTACATCCTCAACACACTCTTCAACCTGCCTGGTAAGACGAGACATCAACACAACTACTCCACAACTTTTATAATCTTATAGTTAAAAATTGAGTATTAAAACATAATAAAATCCTAATCTAACATTTTAAGGTGAATCGGCAGGCTTCAGGTACATTTTTGATCAGATTTGTCTTCATTTGTTTGAATAATCATTTAGTCTATAAGATAATAGATTAAAAATTTTAAAAATTAAAAACAATTACTCATGTTACCAGAGCCCAAAGTGATTTTTTATTTTTCTGTCAGTGTCACAGTCACCTGAATGTTGGTTCTGACTGTAATTAGACCGGTTCAGTGTTTGTGTTAGTGCACACTAAATACAGATTGTTTTATCAATTCAGTTCATACAGGTTGAGACCAGCAGACAAGTCAATAGAATTACCTGTTACATATGCCACATTTATGTGATATTAGAGCTATCATTATTGTGTAATTGTTTGTAAATAGTTCTCATGTCAACTTCTCTGATCTATCTGAAATATCTGCACTTACCAGTACTGAAGTACCTGAAAACCAAACAAAAGTGGACGCCTCACATCAGTCAAAGACCAGTGCCCAGTGTTGTTTTCCCCACTGTGATATTGTGAATGCACAGTGTTTTAATCACTCAGTCAACTCTGCAATCATAAAACTTATCACTAGAAAGTCCTTAACATGGGAATCACACTATCTGTAATATCGTAGCATCATACTTTATATTTCAAAGCAGGGGTCCTGTATATTCTGCTGTATATTAAAAAAAAATATAGAAAAGTGCTTAAACTGGATTTAACTGTGAATCTGACTCCACTGGTTTCTGTACATAGTTGACTGGTCGTATTGGATGCATGTTGACATTCAGCTTTACAGTCAGTGTCACTTTCCTCTTCTTCAGAAACCTACCTGTTTGCTTGCCTGGTTGATTTCTTCAGTAACTGCTCCAGATACTCAAGGTACTGCATGGTCACTGTTAAGCACAGACCTCTGTCTGTCTGTCTGTCTGTCTGTCTGTCTGTCTGTCTGTCTGTCTGTCTGTCTGTCTGTCTGTCTGTCTGTCTGTGGAAAGTGATGCTAATGTTACTATGATTTTAATTGTATCTGTAGTTGTGAGACTGGCTTCAAAGATGGCGACCTTTTCATGTCCTACAAAAGCATGTTCCAGGACGTCCGAGACGCCGTGGACTGGGTTCATTTCAAGGTACAGTCATATCCTATCCCACATGAAACCCATGTCCAGACAGCTGTAGGCCGTCTCCTGCAGTAAGTGCTCAGTTCATCCTCAGCCCTCAGTCCACTGTTGTTTCTTTATTTTCACAGGGGTCTTTAAAAGAGAAAACAGTTGAGAACCTGGAGAAGTATGTGGTAAAGGATGTAAGTATACTAATTTGGACTTGGTTTATAGTTTGGATGATGAATACTGTGTCATGTAGTTGCGAAACAAGACACATTAGCTCAGTCTCATTTTTTTGCTGTTGTTTGTCTGCGTTGTTGATGTGTGTTGTGTTGTTCCCCCTCCAAGCCGAAGCTTCCTCTACTCCTCAGTCGCATGAATGAAGTAGCCAAAGTATTCCTGGCCACCAACAGTGATTACAAATACACAGAGGTGAGATGAAAGTTCAGTCAAACATGTTAATGAACGATTAAATCAAACCAGAGCATATGTTCCTTTTCTTGTTTCTTTAGGAAAGCTCATCACCTCCTGATTCTTTTAGACAGCTGCTAATAATGCCAGGAGATGTTCATCATTTCTGTGTTGTTAACACAAAACCTTTCTTGTCATCTCACAGAAAATTATGACCTACCTGTTTGACTTTCCTCATGGCCCAAAGGTAAGACTAATGATCAGACAGTCATGGTCAGATGATGTGTGAATTGTCAGGAGCCTGAGTGGATTAGCAGCTATGTTTTGATTTTCTATCCTATAATTGATGAGATATTTCAGTCTGGGCCACAGCGCTGGACTGACTGACAGGTGCTGCATACAACATATGATGATGCTGATGTATGTGTGTGTGTGTGTGTGTGTGTGTGTGTGCTTATTGCAGCCGGGCACACCCCACCGGCCCTGGCAGTCCTACTTTGACCTAATCCTGGTGGACGCCCGGAAGCCTGTGTTCTTTGGAGAAGGAACCGTGCTGCGGCAGGTTGACACCGTGAGTGTATACTATGGAAGCCTGCATGGACAAAATAGCATGCTCTGCTTATATTTGAGGGCAGTTAAATGTAAAATATAACTTTTTTTAATGTACAAGGTGTGGTGTGGGTCAGTCACATTTTTCCTGCAGAAAGATCCATAAATATTTTGTATGGTCTTGGTTTCTTTCAGACCACAGGTCGGCTGAAGATCGGCACGTACACTGGGCCTCTCCAGCACGGGATTGTTTACTCTGGAGGTAAATAAGAAACCAAAATAAGAAACTTTAACACAGCTTGTTAATTCTTTCTTCTGATTTCATTTGCTTTAAAAATAATGAAATGGTCCCACAAACAGCCATCAGAGTGTATCCAGATGTGTCTGGGTGGATGGTGATATTTGCTTATTTCTCATAAAGCTAATCACTTCTCACCTTTGAGTAAAGAAGCATATTGTGATTTGTACCTTGTTAATCTGATTCATTGCATCACATTACATGGTTTTAATCACAGACTAATGCTAGACAAATTTATAGTATATTTGATGTGCTGAACACATTTATGACTGAGCTTGAAGAAACTAATGTTAAACATTCTCTATGAATAACAGAGGAGTAGAGGTGTGATGTGCTGAGTCATAAACGTACTCGTTAAACTGAAGTGTGGACAGCATTACTGCCTCCACCCTGTAATGTAACACCCTAAATACTCATACGTGCCTATCCTCCCAAACAACATCCTGCACATGGAGAACACCACCATCATATCTGTGCTGTAGTCACACACAGCTCCAAGCCTGAGGCTGTCTGTGCGGCTGGTGGTGCTCATGTTTACCATCCACGTCTTTGACCCAAACACTTCCCCTCTCATCACTCCCTTTTCTCCAGAGCATTATCACAAGCACAATGGAACAGAAACCTTGTGGAGGCCGAACCTCAGCTTTAACTGCAACTCAATATAAACCCATCATGGATTATTGCTTTAAGATAAAAGTGCCCCAAATGGCATGTTTCTGCTCCCAGGGTCTTCAGACATCGTGTGTGACTTGCTGGGTGCTAAAGGAAAAGACATCATCTACATCGGAGACCACATTTTTGGTGACATTCTCAAATCCAAGAAGCGTCAGGGCTGGAGGACTTTCCTGGTGATACCTGAGCTGGCCCAGGAGCTGCATGTGTGGACTGACAAGAGCTGTGAGACTCAACACACACACACACACACACAGCTTATTAAAACCATCAGGGATGCACTGTGATGTACTAATGCCAGTTTTTGTTTTTCAGCCATATTTGAGGAACTTCAGTCTCTGGACTGCTTCCTGGCAGAGCTTTACAAGTGAGCTCCTCTTTGTTAAGGCAGCTGTTTGTTGTGTCTTTCAATGTATCCAGTCAAAGAAAGTTCTTGATTAACCTTTTCGGACATTTTAGTCAAGAAAGATTTCACTTTGTCATTATGGACTATTGAGAGTAGATTCATAATGATTTATCCGTTCAAAATTAAATCTACAGCACAAAGTGTGCAAAAAGTGAAGGCGTCTGAGGTGATGGTGTACAAATTTATTTAGTTTCAACAGGTTAATAAGTATTGCAGTGTGCACACTTTGTTTTCCAGTAGTCATTTATTATCCCTGCTGTCATGGTAACTGATTGCTGATTGTGTGGTCTGATTGTGCTTTAACTTTTTTTAATGTTAATTAATATCCATGTACTGGTGACAGAATGTCTCAGTTATTCCACACACACGGTTCTCAGACATCTATTTTTAGCACAGCGTCTTAGACTGAAATAGCAGCTCTCACAGATCACAGTACACTTGTGTTGTGTCCTCAGGCATCTGGACAGCAGCAGCAATGAGAGGCCTGACATCAGCTCCCTGCAAAGACGGATTAAGGTACAACTTCCTCTGACACACACACACACACTTCTTCCTCCTGTCTTTCACTTAGAAAGAGCTCCACTGGACACAGAAGGAGACCACTATGAGAGTTTGAAGGATAATTGTGTAAAAATGAAAGTTGCTGATATTTCATTTGTTTGTATGTCTGTGCACAAGACTCAAAATGTTAGAAAAAAAATTCCTGCAGAGAAAAGTTTTGTCTTTTGCCAAAAAAGGATGAGTCATGGTGGACAAACACAGGACAAACATCAAAACATGAAGTGTTCTCATGCATGTCTCTGTGTCCTCTCCAGAAAGTGACACATGACATGGACATGTGCTACGGCATGATGGGAAGTCTGTTTCGCAGTGGCTCCCGTCAGACACTGTTTGCCTCCCAAGTGATGCGCTACGCCGACCTGTACGCCGCCTCCTTCATCAACCTGCTCTACTACCCCTTCAGCTATCTGTTCAGAGCTGCACACGTGCTGGTGAGATTCATTCACAGCTGCTGCTTAGAGGGGGGGGTTGGGAGGGGGTGTCTGTGCAGCTTCTGATGTGTGTGTCTGTCATCTGCACCTCGTGTGTTTTCACTCACGGCACGACATTAAAACATTTTCCCTCCCAGATGCCCCACGAGTCAACGGTGGAGCACACCCACGTGAACATCATCGACACAGAGTCTCCGCTGGCCACGCGAAACCGTCACGACGCAGACTTCAAGGAGATGGAGTGCAAACGGCACCAGCTGACCCGATCCATCAGCGAGATCCAGCCACCCCACTTCTTCCCTCAGGCTCCACAGGAGATCACGCACTGCCACGACGAGGATGATGATGAGGAGGAGGAGGAAGAGTAGATGGAGGGAGAAAAGCAGTGGGGTCTGCAGATGAGTCTTGCTCCCGCATCCAGTTCATCCGGTTTTAGTGTTTTCAGTCAGACTTTTCTTTGGTTAATAGCTACAGGGCTGTAGCAGCTGAGTCTGGCTGTCAGATCCACTTACTGGCTCGTTGATTCACTTGTACATGGACCTGGTCTTGTACTTGATAGGGACTACTGTATATTCAAATGGTCTTGCCAAATCCCTGGTAACTGTACCTGTCCACAGGTAAATCAGATTTATAAAGTGAGTTTAGATTCTTGTCCGTTCGGCGTATAAGATCCAGACAGTGAGAGAGTGACAGAGAAGAGCTACCTGACTCAGGTAGAGCAGCTGTTTGCTGTTGGCTCCTCCTGGTTCTGCTGGGTTTGTTTTCTGCTTGTGTTCGGGCTTCGTTCAGTTTATCAGGAGCCACAGCTCATTATGCATTTACTCATTTGTACTGTGCACACCTCTCTGCCCTGCTGCTTTCTCCTGCACCGTACCTCTAACTGAAAAACATGCATAACGCTGAGGTGAAGAGGTTAACCTTAGCCTAGCTTAGCTGTTGTCACACACAGACAGCCACATTCATCACATCCTTTGCATTACAGGGACCACACTATTTTTTGAGGTGTCATTTTATTTCCCCACTTCCAAAGAGGACTGGTCAAATGTGGAGATGTGATGACGTGGACGTATTTTAGCATAAGTAAAATTCAACAGAGGAAATGGTGCATTATTTAAAGCATTCACAGTGAATGTGTGGTGCTGTGAGATGCATGTTTCTCAGAGCAGAATGTAGTGCAGCAACAAAACTCCGTCAAACTTTCATCCCATTGAAAAGAAACATGAAATATCAGCTCTCCTGAGGATGGATTTTTACATGTGTGTATTAAACCAAAGTCAGTGATAAAACTGTTCGATTTTCTGTGTTTGACGCCCGCTGTGGTGAGCTGACGTCAACAGGAAATTGCCAACACCTTATCACATGCTGACGGCCTGCGTCACTCACATAATGACCCCATTGTTCCCGTCACAGTGTTGTACAACAGGACCACGTTTCTCATATTCCACAGAATCAGAAAGACTTGTTGCCTAAGGTTAATGGCCCTGAAGTCCCTGCTGTCAAACAATCAGGCTGCCTTATGTGTTTTTAAAATTACTGCAGAAGTAATGTAGGTGTCACACCCTGCACAGTGAAACGGTTACTGCCTTATTCCTACAGTGATACAGTGAGTGTGAGTGAGAATGGTTGTTAAAGAATGTATTTTGAAAAATAAACTGATTGCAGATTCATGTTACAAGACAGAGTTTATGTTGTGACTGAAATCAGATTCAAAATTTAGACGTGGTTTATAATTTTGAATCAGTTTGTTAAATGTTTGACTTATTGTCATCATTTTTTTTTTTAAATTTTTGTCTACATTTAGCAGTGGTTAAACTTACAAGATAATAAGTCGTAATCATGAGATTAGTCAAATAATTGACCCTCTCAAAGTTATGACTCGGTGTCATCATTTTCTTACTGTCTATTATAAATTCTGAGACACCCTGTCTCATAAGTTTGAATTAAAAAGTCCAAATTTAGACTCATAGCTTGTATACGTACACACTGTGTGTATGCATTCTTCCTGGCTGTCATGGTCTTCGATAGCAGAGGTGAACCTCGGTCTGTCTGCTGTAAACATGCTGTTACTGTAACAGAAGAAGTGGACTGTACTGCTGATGGGTGTCTCCATGGGCCTGTCTCCGCACTAATGTCATCACAGATACTGCCAACATGCAATAATGTCTCTTTTAGTAAACTTGATAAGGTTGTTTTTCTTTGATTATAATCTCTTTTTTTATATTACTGCCCTGATTTTTAAAGGACCTGTGATTTTAATTGTTTTCCTGGTCTGCTGGAATGATACAGTCATGATTGTTGCCCTTGAAAATTCTGTGTTCTGTGTTCAGTCTGCTGTTTGTGTGTGATGATAGCCTCACACAGATTTAAATGGTTGGAGCCGACCTGTCCTGTTTGGACTGGTGATACTTTGGTGTTGTGGGTCAAGGTTTAAGTGTCCTGCTGTCATTGAGATCTGCGTCCAAAAGGACAGTTGATTATTTGATTTATCTCTGCCCCCGTTTGCACTTTAAGATGTCGTATCTTATTATTTGAGTACGGGAGCAATAGGGGACTGTGTTCTGCTGCTGCTGCTGAAGCACAGGGTTTTCAGAGCAGCCATGTTTGAGCGTGGACGCCCCCGAAGTGAGCAGCACCAGTTCAGTTTACTTCTTCACATCATTTCAGATCTGTTGTGCATGCCTGTTTTAAGGACAACGATCACTGACTGTCAGCTGCTTTCAAAGAAACTTTGATGATCAGACATACTGTAAAGTGAACCAAATGAATGTTTTCTCTTTTTTTTTTTTTTTTTTTACCAGCCACAGTTAATGCATGTGTTGAAGTTGCATTTTTCTTTTACATTTTGCCTTTGTGTTGAAGAATGCTGAAAAGCTAAGACGGTTTGAGTCATGACTGATGTTTGTAATAAATTTTCAGATCTGAAATTGCAGCCGAGTTTTGAAGTTTTGATTTTTAGTTACTCTTAAATTCCAGTATCCTGTCGTACCATTCATATGTGTGTGTGTAAGTATTGTTATCACATCAAACTATAAAAAACGCTGTTTAGCATAACATAATTAGAAATCCTGATTTTCTCATCATCACACCAAACTCTGCAGTGCTGTTCCCAGGTCTAAAGTCTCGTCTCCAAAGACCTGACCGAAGGTTTACTTGTGGGAATATTTATACTTATTTATAACTGAGATCAGGAAGAAAATATGTACGAGAAAAGAAAGTTAATAGAATGCACACGTTTACAGAGTCTAAACGCTGTGTGTTTGAGGCCCTAAAAGGAAATTGAGAATATATTTGGTTGTTCCGAGCATCTCAGAGCTGTTGTCACAGTTCTCTTGTGGATTTAGTCTGTCTCAGTGTCTTCTGTCTCTGCCTGTGATCCAGGACTGACTCCATGATGCTGAGATCAGAACTCTGTGGAGCCCAGAACATCAGTTTTAAGACTCCCTGTTCTTCTGAAGAAAGTTCTTTCTGACTCTTGTGCTGCTGCAGAATGAGTCTGAGGCCAATCAGACGCCTCCCTGATCACACATTTTCTGTTCCCTTTACTACAGTGTAATGATTAATGCATAAAATTGTGTTGCATTACAGTGAAGATGGATGTTCATGGATTTTCCTTTGTTCTACGCAAAGCAGTAAAAACAACATGACAGGTCTCTCTGGATAAACCACAGTGGGTCACTGTGGACAGTTTTGTTTCTGCGGTGGAAAATAATGTGTGACAAGTCAAAACCTGAATGCAAGCAGAAACCTAATTAACGCAGCGTCTTTTCTTACAGGACACAGAGAGAGGAGCATCAGCTGGTATGAACTGATGTAGCAAACAGCTGTTTGAATTTGTGGTGTCTGTTAAATGAACCATGTTTGGAAAAAGCCTGTCCCTGGACCTGCATCCTCGCAGCCTCTGGGCCTCTGATAAGATGAGGTGCTGGCGTAGAGAAAGAACACTATTTAGATTCAAGGTTTAAGAAAGGAACTGAAAATAGGTTCAGCTCAGTGCCTGGGGGGGGGGGGGGGGGGGGGGTGGGGGCACAAGGCCCCCCCCCCCATTATTTATTAAGCAGTTCTTTAATTTTGTTGAAACCACCCACTGACGTGTGCAACG
>JBBMJY010000003.1:21512185-21523397 GCA_037833715.1 Toxotes lorentzi
ACACATCAAAGGTATCTCAGAGTGTGTGTGTGTGTGTGTGTGTGTGTGTGTGTGTGTGTGTGTGTGTGTGTGTTCTCCCCCTCCCCCCTCCTCTCCCTCCCACCCCCCCCCCCCCCCCCCTTCCTCTCTACACACAGGCTGAAGGCAAATACTGAGAGAAAGAAAAACCTTCAAAGTCCTTCATGTGACAAACGGACATATCAGGTCAGAGGTTAACTGAAGTTTGACTGTTTGGAGCTTTAAGGCTTAAAGGTCAAAACTCACAAGTGCTTTTACATGTTTGTGTTTTAATCAATTAGTTAATCCGTCATTTAAACGGGTAGTCTCTCTGTGTTAAGATGAATAAACAGATTGAAGATACAGAAGTGCAGTGTTTTAAATTCTTCATTCTTTGTAAGTCATTCTATTTGGAAAGGCTCAGTATTTACAACCAGTTTGAACATGTGGTACAGTTTAACTCTCACTCTTATACATTTGCATGTAGATAGATCCTTTCTGCCTTAATAGCACTTCATAGTTTCATCATAATTTACAATTAATTTATCATTCATCCACACACACACACACACTCACATTCTGATGGCCAGCCATCAGAGTGGTGTGGGGTCCTTGAGAGAGGACCTCATTCATTCATTCCTGTGTCTGCATACATGGAGTCTGCTGGCCAGTGCTGAAGGCCCCTCGGTGTGTCCCCCATCAGCTGCAAACTCCCCGTGCAGTGGCGTGCTACACGTGCAGCATTAGGTAAGAAGCCTCAGAGAGCAGCACAGCCTCAGGGACGCTGTCAGGGTCAAGCAGCTGTGCGTCCTTCAGGCTGCTGATAAGTTTGTCCCCCTTTGCTCCTTATCATGAGTCTGAGCTGAGGATGCAGCCAAAGGAAGGCTGTTGCTTTATGGAGGAACACTCTTTTCATTAAAAAGTGTCCGTGTGGAGTGTGACAGTGGAATAATTAGTGTTTCTCCCTCTTTAATTAGCCTGCGATCCATTAATGAATGGATACATTTAAGGCGGAGCCTCATTTCATATTAAGGTGCACTGCTCACACATCTTTGGTTCTTAGTGTGAACTCACAAAATGGAATCTGTAAATGTTAAAGAAGAAAACCAGCAGAAGTGCATCATTGAAATAAAAATGAAATAAACTTGCAAGTAGGTCTGTTTGTGTCAGAACACCTGGTGCAACTCTGAACCAGAAGCATGCTGATGTGGGAAGACCCAGGCAGCTGAGATCACCAACGAGTTGTTGAGCAGGTGGTTAACCATGTGCCTGTCGTTTGGATGGTGATGACTTCCTGCAGCACCCACTGCCAGGACCTTCTCCATCCTTGAACCACAAAAGCTCTGGACTCTGTCTCTTTTCCGCAATGAGTCATTTCCCATCTCATTCAACAGATTAAATTTTCTCTTTCGATTACATCTCCTCTTGAAGCCTGAAAGGCAAAAATAACTTAAGCTCATGTGCTGTGTTTGTGGTTTGTCCGCCCTCAGATCACAAGCTTTGTTTCAGAGATGCTCTGACCCGGTCTTCAGACTGTAAGGATCTGATGGTAGTCAGATCCTTACAGTCAGACATTCACAGACATTAAGTCTCAGTGAAGGTCTATGTGTATTTGATCTTACACCATTTTACCACTCATTCAGTCAGACGCTGTTTGTTGCATTACAGGAAGCAAAGATGACACAGACGAGTCACTCAATAAATTAATTTAATACAACCGATCACAACATTTCACACAACTCAAGGACAAATGTTCCATGGCTGTTGCTTTGCAGAGCAACCCTTAAGCACAGTTTTGTGTTTGTGTTTCACACAGTGCAGAACCTCACCTCCAACATGTGAGTGGATACAGTCCCAGCTGTACCAGCCTGCACTGCGATAGAAAGTATACACAAGGTACAAAAGCCTGCGGATGCTTCATTCCCTGCTCAGACAGAGTTGGTGAACACAGGATCGTCCTGAGGTCGAGGGTTCGGGGGTCACCATCACTTCAGCAGGTGTCTCAGCTGGTCCTGCAGGTTTTTAGAGTGCTCCACGCTAAAGGACAGGAGAGGCAGTGCACATCGTCAGATTGTGTTATGGCTCGCTGAAGACACAGTGGAGACAGCTCTTCCCACTAAACAATAAACAGGGTAGTGTTTAGACTTACTTCTTCTGGATGGCCTCCTGCCTGGGTGACAGACAGAAAAACAGATTCAATATTCAGTCTGAACAAAAGTCAAGGAGTTTCACATATTTGTGCTCATACACAGCTGACTGATACTCACTGGTACTGTAAATGTGTGGTGATTATGGACATTTTTCTCAGACTCTGGAAGACAGAGGACAGGTGACACTGAATTTCTCATGGATCACACAAAACAAGATCAGATGAATTTACCTGTTATTACTGCACTGTGTGTCATCAGGGAGTGGAACATTTGTAATACTCACATCCTCAGAGTGCAGGATGGCGTCCTCCTGAATGACCATATTTCTTGCTGCTTGACCAAGAAGCTGAAAGATAAATTAGGAACAATGTGGAATTTAGAGCTGCGACTATTTCTGATGATCTCGTTTGTGTTTTGTCAAACAAACAGTTCCACACTCAAAGATCTTCACATAAGACAAAGAAGCTGAAGATCCTCTCAGCTGAGAGGCTGGACCAGGGAATCTCGTGCTTTTGCTTGAAAAACGAATAATCGATTATGAAAACATTTAGTTACATTTTAATACCTGTATTAGTCGTTTAACGGTTTTTTAATCGTATTTTAGCTGTATTAATACATTTCAGAGCCCTGCTAGCAGGCATTAGCTTTATCAAGTTAACGAAAACAAAACCTAAAGTTCGACTTTCAAAATCAACTCCCTGCTAGTGGAGTCCGTGCTGGGTGCAGTAGCGGTGCTTTTATTTTGAATACACAGAAGCTGCTCCGGCGGTGTTTCCGGTTGTTCTCCCCGTTTTAGTTAGCGCCCTGAGGAAGTGCTGAGATAAAACTGTTCGTGTCGGTTTACCTCCTGACTGCGGGATCCTTTCAGCACCTGGCGGGTCAGTGCAATCACGTCCCCGCTACAGTTGCCCACCTTGTCGGATAATAACCCTTTGACAGACTGGCCGAACCGCGGTTGCGATTCAGTCGACGCCATAATTTTCTGTTTTGGACAGGGACGGTGCACCGGCAGGGTCAAAATCCACAGAAACGCGTACCGATACAATCACTTCAAAATATATCATGAACTCTTGCGCAATGAGAACAATAGTTAACTGTATAGTCAGAACTGACCAGTGGTGAACGTAAAAAAGTAAAAGAAGAAATCAGTGTAACGAATAGTCCACTACAAGTAAAAGTCAACATTTTACCTGACACTGCACTTTAAGTAAAGGTACAGAGGTATTCTCAATAATACTGTTAGATATTCAAGCAGAACTGCCCCTGTCATGAGTGTCATAACTGTATTTAATATTCCTGTGTTGTGATTTGAGCAGCTCTTTTTTAACTGTTGGGCTGCTGAGTGTACATCAGTGTGTCATGTTTTAGAGAGATTGTGTGTTTTTTGCATCACAGGAAAATGAATACTTTCCACCACTGCTGACTGCACTTTCACAGTATTATGTGGATTTGTTTTGTCATGCTTTCCTGAGAGGATTCAATAAATCAAATGTCGTCTTATCTTGTTGAAATTGGCACAGCCTTAAATATTCAGAGTCAAGGATTTGGCATTGAAGGAGCAGCATAAAAACGAGGCCCTGCAGCAGCTCAGCACCGCCCTCTGCACAGCTCCTCTCTGTGATGCTCGGCCTACGCTGAACCAGACCCCTCTGTCAGGGCCCCTCTGCTACAGATATGGCTTGGTTTCTGTGTCTGTATGTGTTTCTGCTCGTGGCTCTGGTTTTGTTAGCAATTCAGTTAAAGCTCAAAATGTCTGCAAATGGCCCCCAGGAGCCCCCCCGCCTCCCAGCACTACCTCTGATCGGCAGTCTGCTGAGCCTGCGGAGCCCGCACCCTCCTCATGTGCTTTTCAAAGAACTGCAGGAGAAGTACGGACAGACGTACTCTCTGATGATGGGCTCCCACAGTGTCATCATCGTCAACCAGCACAGACACGCCAAAGAAGTCCTCCTGAAGAAGGGAAAGATATTTGCAGGAAGACCCAGAACTGTGGGTATACCTCCACTTTAAATGTCTTCTTCTTCTTCTCAGCAGCAGCAGTTGTCATTTATGTTTTTTCCTTTTCCATCTGTGTTCTGTGTGATGAAGGTGACCACAGATGTTCTGACCAGAGATGGGAAAGACATTGCATTTGGAGACTACAGTGCTACCTGGAGGTTCCACAGGAAAATAGTCCATGGAGCTCTGTGCATGTTCGGAGAGGGCTCTGCCTCCATTGAGAAGATCAGTGAGTACACTACACTCTGCACTGTATACAGTGTTTAAGCTGCAGCCCTGACATTTCTTTGGCAAACAGACCTATGCAGTTCTGAGACATCTGTCCCTGAGATTTCTGTCCCCAAACCCATACGATGGAATAATATGAAACCAACAGGAAAATGTAGCTGTGAAGCAGAAACAGTGAGATTCCTCCTGATTGAAATGTCTGAACACATACAGTTGTGTTCAAAATAATGTGTTTAAAAAAGTGAGTAAAGCTCAAAATCCTTATTATAGCTTTTATTTCCATACACGCAAATGCATTGGGAACACTGCACATTCTATTTCAAATCAAAACATGAAGAAAAATGTATCAAATTTGTTATTACTTTATGTTATTACTAAAAAAATAGAGTTTGCAGTGTCTGCATTTTTCTTTATTGCTGCACTTTAACAGTGATTCTGAAAGGAAGTTTAACAATATGCTCCATGATCCTCTCAAAATATTAAGCATAAAGCTGATAAATTAGAAAATCAATTCATTTAATTTCATCAACAACAAAAAAAAAAACCTCCAAAAATTCATGTGTATGTATGTATGCCTGTGTGTTGTTTCATGAGTTTGCATTAGTTGAAGCACATATTTAAGATGCCCATAAAAGCCATGAAATTATTTTTACTTAAGATTTTGAATGTAGGACTTGGGCCTGTAATGGAGTATTTTTACCATGAGGTACTTCTACTTTTAGTCAAGTAAAAGATCTGAGTACTTCTCCCACTACTGTTGAAAACACTGGAAGGTGGCTGCAGAAAAAATAGACAACTGAAATGTGAACTGATCTATGTTATGTGCTGCTCCCTCATGGATTTAATCTGCAGGACTCTGCAGGCATCTTTTCCTAAAGCAACAGCAACCAAACAGGAGGAAACAGTGCATGTGTTAGGGACTATTTCCAGTGGTGTATTAGTCCACATATGTTGCTCTAGTGAGTATTTGGGACAGTCAGTATGTGTGTGTGGGACTGAGGCTAAATAAACTACAGTGTGTGTGATCATGGTAATGAAGTTGTGCAGTGTGAGATTTTTAGAGACTAAGTATTGTAAGCATGTCAGTAAGTGAAGACGGCCTGTCCCCTGTGTCCCTACTCAGTCTGTGCAGAGGCTCAGTCTCTGTGCTCCGTCCTGTCTGAGGCAGCAGCTGCTGGACTTGCCCTGGATCTGTCTCCTGAGCTGACTCGGGCCGTCACCAACGTCATCTGC
Organism: Toxotes lorentzi; assembly: GCA_037833715.1. Lineage (NCBI taxonomy): Eukaryota > Metazoa > Chordata > Actinopteri > Toxotidae > Toxotes > Toxotes lorentzi. The sequence goes on from JBBMJY010000003.1 coordinate 21,517,792, forward strand.
TCGCTCTGCTTCAACTCCTCCTACCGCAGAGGAGACCCAGAGTTTGAGACCATGCTCCGCTACAGCCAGGGCATCGTGGACACTGTGGCAAAGGACAGCCTGGTGGACATCTTCCCCTGGTTACAGGTGACAACATGAACACTCTGAGGAAAAGCTGTTAGAGCACAGTTTGCATGTGGGAAATGAGGCAATAAACCAGGAAACATAGGAACATACAGGAGATACAGGAACATTTGCTGTGTGCTTGGAAAAACTAGCCTCTGTCTTAATGTGGACTTGTGGGTACATGGCAGTGTGAAAGGACGGGAGTATTCATACTGTTTCTATAGATTCTAGTTGTATTTATACATATACACTAATTATATAATACTAAATCATACTGTGTGTATAAAACTAATCAGTGCCTGTCTCTTTGTCTTTCACAGATTTTTCCCAACGCAGACCTGCGTCTTCTAAAGCAGTGTGTTTCAATCAGAGACAAACTACTGCAGAAGAAATATGATGAACACAAGGTAGAGTTTTCCTCAGTTCAACATAGCTGGAGGCAGTGAGCTAACAGACAGTCAGACAGTGTAAGGTCCAGTCCTGCTCTGTCAGACGACACCTTTTCCTTATGTTTTACTGGATAGGAAATTTGTGATATTAAATACATGGACAGTACTGGCCATCATGGTTACTAACCCAGTCAACCAGTAGAATATATATCAAACTATGAGTGTGTGTGTGTGCTGTACATTGACGTGGTGCCCCCTCCCAGGCAGAGTACAGTGACCATGTGCAGAGGGACCTCCTGGACGCTCTGCTGAGAGCCAAACGCAGTGCTGAGAACAACAACACCGCGGAGCTCAGCGCTGAATCCATGGGCCTCAGTGAGGACCACCTCCTCATGACTGTGGGAGACATCTTTGGAGCCGGTGTGGAAACCACCACCACTGTGCTCAAATGGGCCGTCACCTACCTCATCCATCACCCACAGGTGAGGCTGGAACGGCAGCAGGATGCACAAGAAGCTGCAGTTCCTCTGGAGTCCACTAGATGCTGCTCTGACTCTATTGACATGAAAGGAGAAAGTAATTTTTAGTTCCACAGCTGCAGCTCTCAGTAGTTAGTCACTTCTCCTCCTGTGGGTCTTGATTACAGTTTTGTTAGTAATTCAAAACTCTGACAGACGAGACAGAAGCACATGTTCATTAAAGTAAAGTGCTTTCTTGGTGCAGAATATGGGTCTTTCTGTCCGTCCTTGTGTGGGTGTCCAGGTGCAGAGACATATCCAGGAGGAGCTGGACTTTAAAGTGGGGAGGGGGCGGTCCCCCCAGCTCAGTGACAGAGGCAGCCTGCCGTACCTGGAAGCCACCATCAGGGAGGTGTTACGGATCCGCCCTGTGGCCCCTCTGTTCATCCCCCACGTGGCCCTCAGTGACACCAGGTACACTCAGCTCTGCCATGGCACTCATTCAGATCCATTCACTGTCTCGCACCTCTGACAGGATGGAAACAATGCAACTGATTCTGCAAGATTTTACTCCTGACTTCATCCCTACAAAGATATCTGTTTCATGCACTGAGAAGAATTTCAGACCTGCAGATATTCAGAGTGAGAGAACATGTTCTCTAAGCTGCTTCTCTGTCTCTGTTCTCCTCTGCAGCATCGGGGACTTCACCGTGAGGAGAGGAACTCGAGTCATCATCAACCTGTGGTCTCTGCACCATGACGAGAAGGAATGGAAGAACCCCGAGCGCTTTGACCCTGGTGAGAAGAAACGTCTGCTGAATGTTCCATATTCTATCCTGATGCAGTGTAGCGTTATTCATGGAACCAATAGGTCTTTGGTACCAGTGGCTATTCTGGTCTTTGACAGACAATTGAAGTCATCTTGATTTTTTTTACTTAAGTCACTAAAAAACCTGATTAAAGATGATATAAATGAAGAAGCCATCTCTGGTCACTGTTACTGTTATTATGGACATCAGCACATCTACCGGTGTCATCAGTTCAAGCCTGTTTGCGATTCTGATCCCCGTCTTCTTTCCCCTGCAGGTCGGTTCTTGAACAGCGAAGGCACGAGTCTGATCATCCCGACGTCCAGCTACCTGCCATTCGGGGCAGGGGTCAGGGTGTGTCTGGGCGAGGCCTTGGCCAAGATGGAGCTCTTCCTCTTCCTGTCCTGGATCCTGCAGCACTTCACCCTCTCTGTCCCACCGGGCCACTCTCTGCCCAGTCTGGAGGGTAAGTTTGGTGTGGTCCTCCAGCCAGCCAAGTACAAGGTGAACGCCACGCCCAGACCAGGATGGGAGACAAACCAGTGTCAGGCATGTTAAGACTGGACCACGTGGTTTTTTTTTTCAGCCAAACATACATCATCAGGCAGGAGATCAAGCAGAGAACATGACATCTGTTTGTATGCGTGACATTTATTAGTAGTTCTCAACAATGTAACTCAGAGTCAACTAACAGCTCTCAACATTATTTATGAATACAGTTTGTGGTCTGATATGTAGTGTTTGAACAGGGTCTCTCTGCTATAAAATGAAATAAGGGCCTCAGACTAGATGAGGGCCCGCGTACCGATAGTTAATAATTAATAGGAGACACTCCTCTGCCTGCAGGCTTGTAATTCATGAAGCTGCCACAGTCTTTGAGGCAAAGACTAAATAAACTGATTCTGCAGGTAAGAGTCGTTTATGTAGTTTCAGTTTCTGTGGCGTCATTTGGAATCAAATTATATTAGTTCATCTCTTAATGAGTTTAGCAATGTAAAGTAAAGTAAAGAAATGCTGGGCTTTGGTTCACAGTTACAAAGCAAAGATGTGGATTTAAGTCATCAGCTGTTCTCCAAACCAGAGCTGTGCGTTGTTGTACTCATTTTCAGTTTTAAGACGTTATCTTCTTCAGGAATATTTCCACCATATATATTTCGTACAATCACACTGACCAGAACATGTTCTAACCCTAATATAAGCTCCAGTGCTGTAGCAGAGAAACGGAAAGCAGCTGTTTGCTTGAGACAGAAACCTTTGTCATGATGATATGATTCATTTCCACCTGTTTGAAATTGCTTTCCCGTGATTTAACTTGACAGCATTTCAGTTCATTTTACTCTGTTTGTGCTTTATGATGTGATAAGTTTTTTTTTCTGGTCTCATTTTATTCTGTTTGTTTTTGTTTATGTGTTCTGTTTTTATTGTGAAGCTCTTTGTAAATGTGTTTTGAAAAGTGCTCTATGAATAAAGTTATTATTCTTATTCTATTTTTGTCAGACTGGCTCATATTTCTGAAGCGAGGAATTCAGTTCTGAATGTATAGAAATGTTTATAATTACTCACAAATGACACAACATTAATAATTCTAATGACATTACCTGTGCAGCATTGGATTATGTGGTAAATTCAAGATAATGTTTTTGAAACAGATACACAGACACAGATCTACATATGAAGTTTCTCAGAGCCATTTTAATTTGTTTTTGATGGTGAGTTTGAGGTAACAGCAAACAGAAGCAACATCAAACCAACATGCTACTGAAATATAATAAATCACACGGGGAGTAGGAAATAAAAATCTGCCTCTAATTATGGCCCGTCTCAAATAAATGCTCTTCAGATGAGATGAAGTAAATTCCCAAAATAAAAGCAAAATTGAGGATGGAATCACCTTTGACTTTAACACATATAGTAGTTTAGCTACACAGTAAGCAGTATTTCATAAGTATTTCATTGGAAATAAACAGTAGAATGTCAGTGACTTTAGATGCACAGCTTGTGAAAGTCAGCATGCCTCTGTCTGAAGGCACAGAAAACAAAATGTACAAGTGTACAGAAGTTTGTAAAGCTTTGGTTACACGTGTGTGGGATGATATAATATTCCATACAGTCATCATTCATACACCTGTTCTGTGGCTGTGCTGATTGACACGCAGCGCCCGCCCCCTGCACTTGTCCTGTCATTGTAATTGGTTCGACACTGGTGTGTGTGTGTGTGCGTTTGTGCGTGTGTGTATGTGCGGAAATTCCCCCGCGCGACCCTTGGCTCACACCTGACTGTCTTCAACCGGCGGCAGAGTTCGCGAGGCCGCGGGCGGACACACCACCGGGTCCACGGTCCACCACGGTCACCCCACACCGACTCCCCGAGAACAGGGCGACAACATGCCGCGGTCTTTCTTAGTGAAGACGCAGAGCAGCAAGAAACCAAGCTACGGAGGAGTGAAGCCACAGACTGACGGTAAGACTCTGTCCTGACCACAGCTCACTCCACAGTGAGTCTGAGCCTGAGACTCTTCTCTGTTTTCTGTTTTTCCACTGTTAGAAAATACAAATATTCAAATATCCTAAAATACTTTCACTGCTTTGTGGCTAAAAAGGTTTATATGAGAACAGGAGATAACTCTGGGTGAAATAAGCTGAGAGAGATAATGAAACACTGCTGTTTTATATAGATATCACTCAACAATGCATTATCTCTGCTGCATAAAAACACTGTTGAAACACTAATGAATACATCAGAAAGCCTCAGAGTGACTCATTCATTTTTATGTTTAAGCACATTTTACTGCTAAAAGCTGTGAATGATGGACTTTTACTAAATATGTCTCAAGTAAAGCATTTCAGTGCTTCCCCCATTTCGAAAGTCCTAGTGTTAATAAAAAATAATAATATAAGGTTTTATCCTAATAGAAATCTTATATAGTGCAGCCCTGTCTCTCTTCTAGTCCATGATGTTCGTTGGCTCACAGTCATTAGAGAGGATTATTCATAGAGATGAGAAACATCCACTTTTTGAGCACTTTAAAAACTTTAGAATAGGCCTCTCTCTCTCTCTATATATATATATATATATATATGTGTGTGTGTGTGTGTGTGTGTGTGTGTCTGTGAAGAAGCACAATGTTTCAGAGTTTAACACGTCTCTTTTTGTCTTTTGCTCTTTACAAAATTAAATAAAGAAAGTAACGCGGCATAAAGGGGAATGATAGATTTGTCTGGCCACAAACAAAAATGTGCTTTTATGTTTAGCAGGTGCAAAATCCGTCCCAAAAGGGTTATAGTATTGTCCCCCAGCTCCTCAAGTGACCAGAAGGGCCCCATTAAGCACCCTCAAGAGCCCATGTAGCGGCCTTCCAGGCTCCTACCACCCAATCCCTCCTTCAGTCTTTGTATTTGTTCCAATACAACCTTTAAAGCAAGCTCGAGCCCCCCCCATCCCACTGTCTTGATGAACTTCCGTTAGCATCAGAATAGGACCAAGAGAGAGGAGCTGGTAATGAGACTGAAATCATCTTCAGTTTAAAGGAAACTACACAGTGATGTAAGCTGTTCAAACTTCAACCGTTCAGACGTGTGTGTGTGTGTGTGTTCTTAAACTCCTGTCTGTATGAAAAATCTCTTTGAGTTCTCGATCTTGTGAGTGGGGGGATTAGAATTAAAATTAAAACCTGGTTTCAGATCTGAAGTCTCCTCTTTAACATTAAATATTCATGAGTAAACACAGCCAGTGGTGAACTCTGAGATCTGAGGGCTTTTCCTCTCTGCTGCTAGTGTGTGTGTGTGTGTGTGTGTGTGTGTGTGTGTGTGTGTGTGTGTGTGTGTGTGTGTGTGTGTGTGTGTGT
>JBBMJY010000003.1:21550655-21576273 GCA_037833715.1 Toxotes lorentzi
TTATCAGTCAGGTTTAACTGATTTCATGCCAGGCCCAATAAAAAAAGTGTTCCTTTAATTTTTGTGAGCAGTGTATTAGGGAACAAAAATATCATCACACTTTCCCACTTATGACAGCATGACTGTGGTTTTAAACTGTTTTCTATGTGGTATTAAAAGGCTCTTGGAGGCTTGACTTTAACTCTATACTGCAGCATTAACCGTCTCAGGTTTCTCTGGCAGTTTTTAGGTTCTAATATTATAGCATCAGCAGTCAGCCGAAGATGTTTGTAGAGCTTGTATTTGGATCCAGGCTACATTTCTACCATGATCTGTCATGTCTTATGTTTTCAGGCAAATGTTGAGAAAAATCTAACAAAGCATCAAGTTTAAAGTCTTGAGAATCACAGAAAGTGCTGTTTTATTGAAAAGACATTGTTGAAAGACAAAACTCTATTAAAGGTCTACAACAATTTGCACACACAAGTATTTACAGAATGATAATTCACAATGGTATGAATGTGTTTGTACGCAGAGTCAGTATGTGTTTCAGATTTTGTTGATGCTGGCAGCAGGCAGGGTGGACTTGTCCAGGTCATCAAAGTACGGGTGAGTCATGGCCTCCCGTGCAGAGATCCTCTTGGGGGGATTGTAGATCAACATTTTCTACAGCAGAGAAACAAAACAGGGAAGAAAAGGAGGCAGTTTTATACGCAGTAATATGAGGTGATAACAACCTGCTCCACAGTGAGGACAGACTGGAGGGTGACTAAATGCTGACTGTGACTGACGTGTGTCTCATGATTATTCAGCATATCAGTTTAATTACACTCTCAATCGTTCACATGCGCAACACTAGTTCCTAGGTATGTTAGGTGTATAGTCAGAATATATCTGAATGTTAGGACAGTAAAGTTTAAAAGTTATTGAGTAACAGCAGGTGAACCACTGATATCAGGTCTTATTAAATGGGAGCTAAATTCTGTTTTTCCCCACTAAAGATAATCCAAGTTCATCTGTGCTGTGACTCTGACAACCAGTACGGGCCCGGAGTTTAAGACATAACACATAACTGTAATTAAACTCTTAACATTACAACAGTCAGAATAGAGTTATTAAATGGTTCAGCTGTTGTCCTTACTGCCAGAAGGTCCAGGCCATTCTTATCCAGGTTTTTCACCATTGATGACAGGTTCCCAGATTTCCATTTAGGGAAGGTGTTTTTGTAGTCAGGTAGACTCTCTACGTCAGGCCACACATCATTATTTGGGGTTCCCAGAGTCCTGGTAAGAACAGATAGAAGTAATAAAAGGAGGGCCCTGCAGGGAAGGACAGCTGCAGGAGAAACCAGGGACTGATCCACGTAATCCAGGGATAATTCTTTCTTATGATAGGTTTACAGGACAGGATGTTACAGCAAAAATGATAAAATGATCTACTAGGTAACCATCATTATTAATATAAGAATGATGGTTGGACATTTGCTGATGTTTACTACAGTTGAAAAACAAACTATGGATTTGTCGTCAGCTTCAGAACCGAGAGAGGAAGTGGTGACCGAGCAAAGAACGAGAAGGAAGAGAAATATATACATTTATTTGCTGATAGTTTTATGGCAGTCACTCCAAAGGTAAGAAAGCTAAAGATATAAATAACCATCAAACTCTCTGCAGAGTGGAGACCTGTGGAGACGGACACCGTCTCCTGTTCCACCTCCACACATCTCCTGTGTATTCATTCATTATGTCAATCATCAGAGTCTCGACACTTAATACAGGAAACAAACAGGAAAACACAGTGTTGCTTCAAATGCATAACAACAAACTCTGATTGCAACGGCAGCATCACTCAAGTGGAAATGAACGTGGTGGCTGTAAATAATGTGGCAGCTGTAGAGACAGCATGATTGTGTGTCAGTGACTTCAGCAACTACAGCTCATGTTTTAATTGAACAGTTGAACAGCCAAGGAGGGTTTTACTAAACGGACATAGGTGTGGTCTGGTGTGTCTACCTGAAGATCCTGAAGAGCTGGTCTATCTCTGAGTCTCCATGGAACAGAGGCTTCTTGGTGGCAAGTTCAGCAAAGATGGTTCCTGTGCTCCAGACGTCAACGGGGGTTGAATACCGGGGTGAACCCAGGAGGACCTCTGGAGCCCGGTACCAAAGAGTAACAACCTGAGAAGACACACAAGGGTTGTGTGTGTCATTCTAGAGGCTTTATGTTTGATGATGTTGTTAATCAAATGTCTCCTTATTTAGCTATCGCCCCGTGTGTCTGTGCAGCTTTAGTCCATAAATCCCAGTGGTGTGTGAATGGATTCTCACCTCGTGGGTGTAGACCCTGACAGGAACACCAAAGGCCCGAGCGAGGCCAAAGTCTGCCAGTTTAATAACTCCCTTGTTGTCGATCAGGAGGTTCTGGGGTTTCAGGTCCCGGTGGAGGACTCGACGACAGTGACAGAAATAAATGCCCTCCAAGATCTGGTAAAGGTAGCTCTGAAAGGAGAATGAACATGGAGACGGACACATGTTTAGAGTTGTAAAGCTGAATGGACAGAACAAGGGAAAATGGCACATTAATCTATGTGAAGAGCAGTGACTCCCAAAATGTTTAAAACCTGAGCACCCCTTCAGTCAGTATCGGTGGGGAGCGTGTTAGGTTACTATGACGTTCATGTCACCATTCCTCACTACAATATAAAAGTATATTAAATAGGTTTTTAATATAGTGATATTGATATTTATTGCATTCATTGAAAATGTAATATAAATAAAACTGTTTACTGTTTGCAAGCAAGTGCCTGCTTCGGCATTTGCCGAAGTAGATATGATGCTACTATATTACTGATTGTGTTACGATTTAATCTGCAAGTGACATTTTGTAGTCACACAAGTTTAACTGTAGTAAATACATTTGCCTACAGGAGCTAGAATCATTACAGCTTTTAAAATGATTTACTACTGCCAAACATTTTATCTGACTGACTCTACCAGCATTCCTTGAGATACATGATTTGATTCAATAGTCCAAATCAAAACCAAAACCCTTGACTGCAATAATACAAGTGTCACATTACAGTCACACATAAACAGAGTGACAATCCTTCAGATGAACTGCAGAGTTTATTAACCACAAACACATGTCTACCTTGACCAGCATGGGGTCCATGTACTGGCCAGAGGGAATGGAGTCAAGGTACTTCTTCAGGTCCATGGACAGGAACTCAAAGATGAGGTAGAGACGAGACTCCTGCATCAGGACATCCAGGAGTCTGGGATATGCACAAACACACAAGTTCTGTCTTAGTTCATACTATATGGTGCATTCAGGAAGTATTCAGGCCCCTCCACTTTTTTCACATTTTGGAGCAGATCTGGGAAAGGCTATGAAACTAATTCAACTCCACTGAAGGTTTCCTAGAGCAGGAGCAGCTCGGAGGACCCGAAAATGTCCGTCCACTGATGGTCCACATCCAACCCGACCAACCTGAGAGGATGTGCAGAGAAGACTCAAGGCTGTAATTGCTGCCAAAGGTGCTTCAACTTAGTACTGAGTAAAAGGTCAGAATTATTATGTCAATGCCATACTGATGGCACATACAATGCCCTGCCCTGTGCTGCCCTCTGTTTCCATCACCCATCCCTACTTTCATCAGTTAGCTTTGTGGTTCAGTCATTTTAAGATAAGACTCAGTTTGTAAAGTTTACAACCCGTCACACTGTTGTTCTTGCATTGCTCTGTGTACTGTGAGGCAGCCAAAAAAAAACCCAACAAAAAACACAGCAAGTCAATTGGCATAATATGAGTCGACTCGATGTCTTCTAGACTGATGAACCCTCACATTGACTTTTAGGAGGCAGCCCTAAACTCCACCTGTGATAGGAGTGGAATAAGAGACGCAGGATCAAAAAGGGGTTGTTGGTATGCCACTATTGTTCAAGGAGCATGTGTCAGTTTTGATACAGCAGCAGCCTACCAAACACTGACAGTGACAAAGAGTAGATATATGCCACTACAACGACAGCTGTTGACCATCATCCACTTTCTCATCTCTGCACTGCTATTTTGAGGCCTGTTTGACTGGGATTTGATGCAGCTGTTCTGTACAAATGTCTGCAGATAACATTAGCATTTCATAAGATGCAGAATCTTATTTGACTTTTAAACTTACACACCCCCATTATATGACCCATGCTCAACTCCATATAAAGCGAGCATACCGTACAACGTTGGGATGCTTCAGCTCTTGAAGGAGAGAGACCTCTCTGACAGCAGTGCTGGGAACCCCCTCCTCCTCACTCTCCAGACGGATCTTCTTCATGGCTACAACCTGCCCTGTGGACTTATGTCTGCCCTTATACACCACTCCATAGGTACCTGCAAAAACAACGAGTTACCAACATAATACTGATCATATGAAGCAGAGCCAAACAGGCACTGAATAAACTTTATAGTCATGACACTGGTGATGAAAGTTCCTATAATGATAATTAGAGGATGTTGAAAACAATGTGTCAATGTAACTTTAACTGTAACTGTAAAAGACCAAACCTTCCATAACTTCAGCAACATAACATCTGTAGCACTTTGTAGTGAAATGTTTAGATGAAAACAAGGAAACACTGACACCAACCTTCTCCAATTTTCTCTATTTTCACGTAGTCTTCCATTATTGCCTGAAAGGAAAAATAACTCGGTCATATTTCAGCAACCACGATAACTTCTCAGTAGTTTCAGTTAATGCTTAACTTATCATTCTATACTCAGATTTTACTAGAGCCACATTTCAGCTGGTGCCATTGGGTTACGGTGACTATTTTAACTCCAGTTTGAAATGTGGCCTAACAAGTAACCAGGCTGTGAGAGGTTAACGTAACTTAACCAACAGCTTGAATTCAACACATGTTGTCAGATGTTAATCTAACCGCTTACATCAGTGCATCAAAGGCTGTTTACCTTACCGAGACTAAGTAGGTGGTTCAAACTGGAAACACATTAACGTTGGACTTACGTCGCCTGAATAATGCTGTACAGTAAGTTATATTTTTCGGTGTATTTGGCATTAGATGTTTGTTAACTGTTAACTAACGTTGGTGTTAAGATGGCCGTGAAGTATGCTGGTTACCGTTAACGTTTACCGTTTTCTACATGCTAAGCGAACAAGATAAGGTCACCAACGTTAGCTTAGCTAATGCTAAATGGCTGAGCCTACCTTCTATCGCTTTTTCTAACGGCAGCTGACCCACTTTCTGTCCAGGTTCCTTCTGTTCACGTCTTCACCTAACCCGATAGATCGTTCATCTCCTGTTTAGACCTATATAAAGTTTAATAACAATAATTACCTGACTGTGCTTGGCTCGCTCCTGTATATCCTCTCTGCACAGAGACTGCCGCTGGAATGCTCACTCACTCTTTTGAATTGACCGCAGTGCTGCAGCGGTTCAAAACTGACCAATGAGCTCAGGAGGTGCTTTTCAAAAGCGCCAATCAGAGAAGGGAACGCTGTCATGTGGGCTGAGCGGGAGAGAACGCGCCGAGCCAGCACGATAGATTTAAGCCCTGTGTTTCGTCTTCCAGGCAGGAACTACCTTTCTGTCCTTAATCTACTGTGCAGCCTCTGTGGATTTATTCAGGCAGTAGGGTTGTAACTGTAGAATTAATAAAAAGTATATTCACCCATAGTATGAATGTATGTACACATTTACAATCGTGTATTTACCTATAAATTAACTCCTTACCCTTAGTAGGTTAGGAGCAGAATCTCACAGGAATATTTCCAACATACTGTGGAGTCCATGAGACAAAGAACTGAGGCTGTTTTGAGAGCAAAGGGAGGAACTACTCAGTGTCAGTGTGGTGTTCCTAATAAAGTGCTCTGTCTGACTGTATACACTTAAAAGTCTCAAACTGTCAGTGGCACACCCAGACTCCATAGAAAACAGCACTGAATTTACTAGAAAATGTATAATTGTAGTCTTAAATGTGGCCTGCTTAAAGAAGTTAAAGTATCACTTTGACATCACAGTATTTTTCTGTTAAATAATTAAAGGGCATTTGAACATTTTACGTGAAAATGCCATGTTTAGTTGAAATGAAGACACGTGGGAGACAGATGAGTTGAGCTGTGTGTTGCTGACCTTACAGCCACAGACTTGAATTTATTCAGTTTGAACATGTACATGTACATTACAACCACAGAGATTCTTAAATGAATGGCACAATATAGTTCTATGTATTTTTCTAAATGTTTTGTCAGTGATTACAGACTATTAACAACATTAAACCTTTACAGCCTAAAAATCATGAGATACCTGTGGATCTGTTCCATACTGTCTGTCCTTTGATAAAAACCTTACATAAGTTTCAGAGTAACAACAGCCCTCATTTAACAAAGGCTTAAAAAGTAAGAATAATTTAAAAGAATAAATAAAAACCACCTTTGAAACACAGTAAGATTCAAGTGTTGTAAGAGACGTACGAACCTCTCACTGTCCATTTAATGAAACTGTTGCACAACATCTAAAGGAGCAATAATTTAACTACAGACTAAGTGAGATGCATCTGTCAAAACTCTTCACACCCTTTCCTTATTGACACAGTATATACAAAAGGCATGCCTTAATTCACAAGTGTGATGGATCCTGAAATCTGCATGTCGTATGTGAGATACAGTGTGGAACAGAAGAATACACTTTTTGTGACTGCACTTTTTCAAAGAAGCCCAGTGTGTCCAATCAGCCACTCTGTGCCTGGACATGGACGGATTATGAAAAAATAGGCCCATGGGCACAGACAGGTAAGAGGGCCCCTGCCCTCCTGTACAGGGCCTCCTTTATAGTCGTTTTGTATCTCTTTATAGTCGCATTGTGTCTTTTAACTGAGCTCTGTAACTTTCAAACTAGCTATATTAACTGTCACTTCATACAGAGGCTCTTGCTCAGAGACCTGCAGACCTTTTGGGTCCTTGGGCCTGGTCAGTAATCCATCCATGCCTGTGCCTCTTCCAGAATTTAGGCAGCCTGTTTATTCACATGGTTTCATGCAAAAACCACAAAGAAATCTTGATTTAGCATTAGAATAAAAAAAAATAATAATAAAAACCAAAATTTTTTAAAAGAAAAATGAATATGCAGTTATGACAAAGCAAAATGTCCTTAAATATTATGTAATTCAAGAGTTTGGATGTAAGATTAGACTATTTTTCTGGTTAAATTTTGAAATACTGGTCTTACAGTAGGTGTGCAGTCCATTTTAAAAAGCAGTGCATGTGTGTAACAGATATTTCTAGGTGCATTCACCCTTTTTAAAGAGGTTAAACTGGACTCGTTCAAACCTGTCTTGTGTTAGGTTGCAACATGGACTCAGAGATGGGCTTTGAACGTCTTGAAAAAGTGCCACTTATTAGAAATTGATGTGTCTTCGTTGTTGACCTCATGCTGCATTTGTAGGTAAATCGAGTCAAAACAACTAAGTCATGACAATTTTTTTTAGACAACCCTGCCTTTCTGTTCATCCCATCAGATATATCCTGCAGTTTTACACAGATTAACTGATCAGTCACTGTCACAAAATCCTGTTTCAATAGGAAATACATCATAAAAAGATAAAAAGCAGGACTGGTGAGACTAAAGGTGCGATTTCAATATTAACAGGCTGATGCATTAGGTCTAATATCTTTAATCAAAGCATCGAATATGCACTGACTGTGTTTACATGCAGGCAGAGCTCCAGTTATTTCCATTATCTCCCAGCCTGTTATTTGTCTAATATGGTTTTTGGCTCAATTTCTCCAACAATGTACAACCCAAATAGCAGGGCAGTGTGGGAAACCCACTCCCGACACTATTTCTATGCAGTTTATTACAGTGTTGTAACTCTATTCCAGACCAAATAATTCAACCTGCCACCATCACAATGAAGGCTCAGGCTGCTGGTCTGTCAGCAGTGAACTGGCACAATCAGCAGCTCAGCGCTGAAGTCAGTGCCACATGTCACCAATGTGTTCAGTGTAGCTTTCCTGATGTGTGTGTGTCTCAGGAATATTCTGCTGACTGTATTTAACTTCTCACAAAACACACTGATAGACACACTGCACAGACTCATGGGCTCCTGTAGTGTTACCATGTGAGAATAAAATTGCGATTGTAAATATGCGATACTGAGCGACAGAGTATTGTGAGTTTTCAGCCCATGAGATTATTTTAAAACACTGAAATGAGATTAAAAAGTTTTAAATAAGTTAAAGTAAAGTCAGGAATCCCTACCAGATACAATACACTATTTGACACTTTACTGTGTGCTCCATCCATCCATTTGCTACACCCACTTGTTCTTGAGAGCTGTTGCGGGGCTGGACCCAGTCCCAGCTGACACTGGGTGAAAGGCGGGGTACACACTGTACAGGTCACCAGTCAATCACAAGGCTGACACGTAGACAGATAAACACACTCACATTCACACCTACAGGGAATTTAGAGTCAGCAGTTCACCTAACCTGCATGATTTTGAACTGTGAGAAGAAACCTAAGTAAGCAGGGGCGGAGAACATGCAAACTCCCCACAGAAACTATATTTTTAATTAGCTCCATCTTCTCATTGTGTTACCTGTGACTTCACATCTCTCTCTTCTGTGTTGCTAATAAAATGCAATGCCTGTGCTGTCAAACTAGAAACCTCAAAGTCTAAAGCAACCTCCTGTCAGCAACCCCCTCCAGGCAGTTTCATTACACATCACAACTTGAAAGAAAGAATAAAATGCATGATAATAACTTTGCTATTCTTAGAGTCTCACCAGGAGTGTGACTGAAAATGTACCATTTGTCCTGGGGGTGGTGCTAGAGAAATGACATTAAAATCAAAAGGGTTCAAGGAGTGTGATTAGGAAACTTTTCATCAATCTGCCAGTTGCATTATCAGATATCTTGTATGCAAAGTTGGTCATGGAGTGTCTGAAATGCAAGGAGGTTACTGTCAGAGCAGAATGAATGTGCTCAGTAAATTTCATGACAATCTGCCCATTAGAGTGTGATATTTTGTATGTATGGGTTTGGTGATGGTGGTAAAGCTGAGGATAAGTCCGGTCAGAGGGTCACCAAAACCATGGCATCTTCCTCTGTGGACCATGAATATCTACAGCAAACTTAGCTGGTTAGTAGTTGAGATATTTCACTCTGGGCCAAAGTGTTTGACCAAGCAGTGGAGCGACTCCTCAGTCCTGAGGCCTCGCTGCTGCCGGGGCAGAGAGGTTCACGTAGTTCTAATGAATCCTAAATGAGAACTTCTGTTAAAATCGCATCCATATTTACTACATATGTTCAATGGCAATTTAAAGCAACACACTGCATTTATCAGTTTCTAAACATTAAAATATGATTTCAGTCACCATCTGCCGTGTGCAGAGCATGATTTTAAAGATGTCTGACAGACACTGAAGTGATTCCTCAGAGTCGGTCTCTGCCTGTCCGCTTAGGTCCACGCCTGAGGACCTGTTTACCATGCAGTGAAGACTTCTGGGACAAACACGTGATCAATGTCCTGCAGAGGTCCCCACATGACAACATAAAGACATTATTAGAGCATTTCAGACAGTCAATAGTCTGTCAGCTTCTGAGGTGTGACTGGATGGTGGGATGATTGATGTACATTTGATGTTGGGTTTGGAGACAGCGACAGTGTCCTCTCTCCCCTCAACACTTTTCTTTCCATCTTCTTTGTCTCCTTTAAAGGCCATCTCTCCCTCGTTCTCTTCGTCTTGCCTGTATCTCTCTTCTACTTGTCTGTGCGTCTGTTTCTCATGGTCCCTGTCCCTCTCTCAGGTCAGAGCTCAGCCACCATCAGACTCAGCAGCCTCCTCTTGTGCTCTGCAGCTTTTTATAGATGAGATGAAGTGGAGAAGCACAGTTTCAGAGTGTAAGGGTTGGACCCATCTGAAACCACACACACACACACACACACACACACATTAGCTGCCCTGTCACAGATGTAAGGGTATCGGAGTACATATTGGACGATAAGAAATGCAAAATGAGTACAGCACTTGAATCACATATTCATTTCACCTTCCTGATACAGTCTTGCTCTGCTTCTGCTTCATTCAAAAACACATATTGTACTTTTGTTTAAGGTAATTATTGATAGCAATAAATCATTCTCACAGTTTTAAGTCTCAAATCTAAAACACTGGCGTTTTCCTTAGAAACGCCCTCAGATAAAGTTCTACTTTACTGGTTTATTTTAGTCCAGTACAGCAGATGAAACCGGTCACCCTGTCTCTAAATGGTACTGGTCATGTTTGATATCTGACACTTTGCCTCTATAATTAGTGTAGTTATATAAGATTTGCAACATGGTCATCTTGACAGAGTGGACCATTAGCATACAAATGCTTGTGGGACACACAGACTTACTGGGTATCCTAATCTGATAGTGGTTGAGAACAGTAAGAACCTCCACAGCCTCCGTCTTATTGTCGAACTCCAACAAGCCAGAGATGGTCTTAGAGGAGGCTAAAAGAAAGAGACAGAATGTGAGATTAAAAGAGAGGTAGAGATGAGAGAATACGGCAGCAGAAGGAGATGAGGATGGACACAGAGGGAGTAGGAGGAGGAGGGAGTAATATGTCATTCACAAAGTCACTTTTAAATCCTCCAGTTCAAACAGAGTCCATCTTTACACTAAAAAAGGAGAATGTGTACCCAATAAATATTCACACACTGATGTTCTACTCACGTTTCGCATCAAACATCTTGAATTTGACGAAGCCAGGCACATCATGCTCCGTACACAGCTGCCAAAACACACACACACACAGCAGCTAATGTATGGTGAAGCTGCATTAGACAAGACTTTATGTAAAAGTACAATCACCATAAGGCCTGATCTGGAGGAAGGATTCAACACAGACATGTCTCTATGTGTCTCCAGTGAGCAGTTTGACATTTAGACTCTGCTAAATATCTAACTACTTAACACTGTAAAGTGTTTAAGTTCAATGCATCAGGTCAGTGCTGCCAAAGAGACAGAGGGACAGGGACAAGGCTTGTAAACATTATTCATTTAAACTAAAACTTTAAGGATATAAAGCAAGATATTTAGTAGCATACCCTCAGTAAATGGTCCTGTGATATGCACGGAGGAACGTTGTAATAGTGCAGGACTGCAGATGGAGGCTGGATGATATTTTTGGAGGCCTGCCCAGCACTGCTGAAGCGATTGTTCCTGGTCATGGCAAAGTCCTTGTAGCTGCTGCTGCCGTCCTCTAACTCGAACACCTGACTGGGGATCACTGCGTGCTGCTTAGACACACTGCACACAACACAACACTTGTGTTACAGACAGTGTCCGATCCACACACATCACTTCTGTGTCACACGAAGGAGCAAATATATGTCCTCATTTCACATCCAAAGCAGCATTATTCAGTTCTGAGACTGTGAAGTGTAGAGCGCCACCCAGAGGACATGAACAGGGGCCTCATTTACTAAAACATTCCAACAGGCTCCAACCTCCCTGATACAAATGTTCATACAAGGTCAAATCTGACTCAGATCGTTTTTTCTATGTGACTGTTCATATAATTCATAGACGTTAAAATGATAAGCTGATTGACATCAAATCGATCAACAATCAAAGTGTTTTATTTATGTATAGACCTGTAAAACACACCGACCTCGAGTGTTAACATGTTAAAGTTGTTTACAGCTTGCTTAAGTCATTCATCAAGAAAAAAGCCAAGCATTCTCTGGTTCCAGCTTCTCTACTGAATAACTGTGGTCAGATAAAACCTCTGATGACCTCTATCATGATGACCTTGGACTCTGGGAAGTTGTGACATGGCCTTTACTACTACTTTTTAAAGAAAAAAAATATGTTTTTTTAAATCACAAGATTAAAAACAACCTATAAAACCACAGGTTCACTATGAATACAGTATATGAGGCTTGTGGAGGCGTGTTAGTTAATTCCTGGTTTCTGTGAGATTTTCAGTTTATTAGATAATCAGTAATGCTTTATTTTTAACACTTTAGATAGAAGTGACACATTCTGGATCTATATTTTAGCAACAGTACATCTGACTGACATGTAGAGCCTTTATAACAGCACACAGTGTGAAAGACATGAAATAATAAAATAATGTGTGTATGCATGTGAACTGATCTACTTCTTACCAGACGTTGAGTCTCTTTCCAAACACCTTGATGCTGTTGAGGTGGGTGATGGCTCTGTCCACAGCATACTCATCACCCATCTCAACCAAAGCTGTCCCAGGAACACTCTTCATAAACTTCACCTACACACACACACACACACACACACACACACACACACACACACACACACACACACACACAAACACACACAGTTAACAGCTGTCTTATAAATGTAAGACAAGTCAAACTGTACTCATCTTTTCAGATGTAACACTAATAAACACATTTGGAATGATTCCTTAAAGGACAGGTGTGCAGGTCTGTCTCTAAACAAAAGTCAGGTGCCCATATGAAGACTGATTATTAAATCTTACTACAAAACTAACTGATGGAAGTAGACACCAGTGGTGGAATAAGAGGACTTGTGTCTGTCGGCTGCTCCAGTGCTGACTGTGAGTGAAGTTGGTTAAACTACTTTGAACCAGACGCTGGCACAAGCTCCTCTACCACCATCCAGTGTGACAGAATATTCGGTTGATAGCGCTGTCAGCAGCCTGGCAGGAGAGACGCTCTGTGGTGCACTAGGATTTTATAGCTGAGCTTCAACCAGGACGCACAATTTTTTATTTCTCTGACTGTGTGGAAATCTGACGATGTTTTCACATCATAGATGGTCAACAATGACATTAAAATGTAAGTCTTACACGTGAAACATGTAGGCTGATACAGGAGTTTAGTTTGGGACAGCTGAATTGACACTAACTGGGCAGGGGAGTGCGTAATATACTGTATACTACTGTAGGTAAAGTTTAATGAAGAAAAGGCCTCAGTACCAAGGCTATAGATGTAATATCTATAGATGAGAAAAAGCATGAACCGTGCTGAGTCGACTCTGTACATCAACAACATCCTAATTCGGGGACAGCCCTGGACAGGTGTGAAACCACATTTACAACCTACCTTCTCAATGTTACCATAAAGACAGAAGAGGTTGAAGATGCGGGTGCAGTTCATCTTGGATGGATGGAGGCCGCTCACCATGGCAACAGAGCTAGGGGCGTGGCCAGAGTATGAGGAGGATGACTGGGGCAGAGGGTAGGACACCATGTCTGGAACATCCACTGAGGTGAGCTTGTACCTGCTGTTGCCGGGCAGAGGCAGCAGGGGGCAGGGTGGACCTGAGGAGGCAGAGACAGCAGGAGCTGAGATTCTCAGTACAGTTCAGTAAAGTGTAGTGAAATGAATGTCATGAGATATTACTTGCATTGCGTTAAATTCCTTTCTCTGGTTTCAAAGAGACCCACATTGCCCCCTAGTGACCATTCACCCCTGTACACATCAATTAATGAGACCTACCAGTTGTAATTTCCATTTTATTTATCTCACATTGTACTCATCATAATCCAGTAAGAATCATGTATACTAATCGGTGAAAATGACACCACCTTTAAGTTTTACTTTAATCTTTGATACAGTATTTCACACAAAAAGGGAATTTTGTACTAACAAGGTCCCCAGTGGATTCTGCAAATTGGCTGCTGAAGCCTCGATTTAGCTTCAGCTGAACTTTAGAACGAAGGCATTGGATTTTATCCTCTAATACTTAAAGTGTGGTCACACTAAGAAGAGATCACTTCAAAGCCTTTAAGAAAGGAGGAATGACAACAGCTACCCATAACTCTTTCAACATACATATGGTAGGCAAGTACTGCATTAAGATATCCTGGAAGAAAATCCAAACTTACCTTTTACACACTGTGTGTGTGAGTCAGACAGCTTAAATGAAACACTGTAACTGGCAGGGATCTGTTTCCATGCAGGTGAAGTTATACCTACTGCTGCACCTCTGAGCATTACACGACTGACAATCTACACTTACCCTAATTGAATGTGAACGTGTCTGTGTGTGTGTGTGTGTGTGTGAGCGTGTCAAGTTTCACCTTAGAGGTATGGGGACTGTAGATGAAGTAGCAGCATTGTGTAAGGCAGCTGATTCAGTTACCACTTTAATTCAAGTGTGTGTGTGTGTGTGTGTGTGTGTGTGTGTGTCTTAGTCTTACCATAGCCATTCTCACTGTAGGATGATGGGTGTTCTCCTAAAATGGCCTGTCTCTGCCTGCCCTTTCCACGATCTGAAACACACACGTACACACAAACACATACATTACTGCAGGGCCCACAGTAATTTAATACAATGGGCTTCTTTCACAGATGCAGACTTTTGTGTACTGTATGAAACTGCATCTTTAGATAGCTGCTTGTCTCAGACAGGGATAACAACGGACAGTTTCTGTAATCACCTTTGTTTTCTCTTTAATTTGAGTAACTCAGTCACTCTGGAGGTTTGTTTACAACCTGTCTGTTTATCTGATTGCTTGTGTGTACCTATCTTTAGAGGTGTTGATGTGTTCCCAGATCTCAGCAATTAACCTGGTGATTACAATGTTAATTTTGTTGATACCCAACAATACCCAAGTCTTAAAAATATCATTCAGTATATCCTTTAAAGGATTTGCCCTGCATTTATATGATAACCTGACATTAGCTAGCTAGCCAGCTTTATTAATCGGTGTTTGCTAAGATGATGTGTTGCCACACTTCATTACAGATGTGATAGCTTCCATCACAACTCTCATTTCACTAAATCAATGCACACTTATGTTCAGGATAATAGAATAGTGACAACGATATTCCCAAACTAGTATTAGTTATAAACAGATGATAGGAGTGGGATGAGAAATGTTAGACTGGAGATTAGATATATAAAATCTACAAAGTAAGAGATTCTCAAGAACAGACGTTTTGTTTTGTGCTGGAAGCCAGTCCAAGATTTTCCCAAGTCCTTTTCATAGAAAATAGTCCACAGCCAACCGAGACGGTCTCAAAGTTACGTTACAATCTGATCACAGATTGGCAATAAAAAAGCAATTAATACATATAAATTGCTTCACATCATTACATATAAAACCTTTAACAGACAGGAGCAAGGTTAGACCAGAGTTACATTATGCCACAACATCCTGTTTGAGGCTGAATCTTGAATGGATGTTGTAGTATCATGTTGAGAAGGAGCTATCAGTCATTGGTTGGAAACAGGACTACAAATGAATCATTCCTATAAGTAACCCATGCAACCACCTTATTAACCATAATTAGATTATTATGTAAACTTTTCCAAGGTTTCAATGCACAGCACAGCCAAAGGTGCACTTGTGGCCAGAGGTACAAGGTTCATTAGCAGCACAGCTGGAGAATTCAAACATACAGAACCTTAAACGGAAACTCCAGTTTCACATAACCTGGGTCCTTTTTTTTTCTGTCCAGTCACTCATTTTCAGATGTCACCTTGGCAACAGGCTAAGTAGTCTATACGTCCTTCTTCCAAGCTAAAAACTCCTTCTGCGGATTCCAAGACGTTCCCTGGCCTGATGGAATATGCAATTTAGCATTTTCTGGGTCAGCTCTGGGGTAGTCTCCCAATTGGACATGAAAACATGGAAAACCTTGAGGTTTCCAAGAGGCATCCTCACCCAATGCCAAAACCATTTCAACAGGCTGCTTTTGATGGAAAAGATCAGTGACTCCACTCCAAGTTCCTTGCACATCTCAGCTCCTCACATTTCTAAGGCAGAGCCCAGCTACCCCACAAATGTATCTGATTTCCTGTGCTTGTATCCAAAGTGTCATCCATTTGGTCACTATCTAAAGCTCACGAGCACAGATGAGGGCTAGAATGTAGATCAACTGGTAAATCGACAGCTCTGACTTCAGGATCAGCTCCCTCTTCACCACAACGGTCTGGTACAACACACTGCTGAAACATTTGTTAATGTTGTAGTCCATTTTACTATCTTGTGAGTAAGACCCCTGATATGTTGCTCACCAACTGAGAATCCACCTTGCCCTGCAGAGTACCACCAGTACAGAGATCTTGGAGGTCCTGCTACCACCCCAGTACATAGAGATCACAGGTTGATAAAATCAACAGAATCACATCATCTGCAAAAAGTAGAGATTCTGAGGCCACCATATTGGATATTCTCCGGCCCTTTCATGCTACTTGTATCACGCTATAGGTATAACAAAAAATACTTGGACTCCAGCTGAACACTAACTTGTTTATTTGGTAACTGCAGCACAATCTATAGCAGCATGGATAACAACAAAAACATAGCAGGAAGGTTACTTATAATCCCCTTTGGATCATGCTAGCCGAAAGTGTACAACATATCCTCCTTTCTTACAATGAGCTATGGAATAAACAACTGAGGGATTACTGAAATTTTTAAGTCCCCAAATAGATCATAACATCCACAATCTCTGTTGACGAGTATTAACATTAAGCAATTATCTTAATTATTCTGCCCAGCTTATTTTGTTTTTCTTCTTACAACAACCTTTCTTCCTCTTTATCATTTGTATCAGAATAACTTTAAACTAGGGATGAGGGTAGACTACCCTGTCCCCTGACTGTGTACATTGGGATTATTCCACCCCACTGATTTGGATCAGTCTATCCTATAAAAGAATTGTGCAGGAAGCCACTGCACTGTTGTTGGTGGATGCAGCACACTGGTCTTATTGTCCCTCAATGGTGAACTAGTTGCAGGTGCTGAAGCAAAGGAAGGTGTCTTAGTCCCATTTGCAGTCACATCAGCAACTGGAACAACTTGTGTGGATAGTTAAACCAGTGTGTTGACAAGTGCATCTAAAGAATTCTAAGTGACAGCTCCACAAACAATATAGGAATTGATCAACATGTTTTCTCCAAACGCTATCAGCAATTTGGACTGGGTCCACTTTGGGCAATAACAGTGACAGGCACTTAGGTTTGCTGTGGTAGTTCCTCAACAACAATGATTCTCTCTCTTTGAAAACTCTCTCTTTGGCCTGTTCTCTGCGCACAAACTGTTACCCCTGTTAATGTTGCAC
This sequence comes from Toxotes lorentzi, assembly GCA_037833715.1. Taxonomy (NCBI): domain Eukaryota; kingdom Metazoa; phylum Chordata; class Actinopteri; family Toxotidae; genus Toxotes; species Toxotes lorentzi. The sequence goes on from JBBMJY010000003.1 coordinate 21,567,718, forward strand.
ATTGTCCTTCACCAGGACGTCAAGAAGTCAGAGGTGGTGTGCGGGTCTCTCTTTAGCAACAGGCTAGCAGGAGATGTCGTTTGTGGTGGCCTATGGGCTGTTGAGGTAGTTTAGAAGAAAGCTGTGTTCCTTGCACCTGTCATGGTTTCAATGCATGTTTCATGGTCTGAACAAACCTTTATGCAAGACCATTTGTTGTGGAGTGGTAGGGAGCTGACGTAATGTGTCATTAGCTTGTGGAAATCCAGTGATCGACTAAACATTTATCTAAGCTTATCAATCGTCTTCTCTTGTGGGTAATGTCAGGACAGCCACCTCAGGCTATTTACTGTGTTCATCAGCAGTAACAAGGAAGTCCTCAAACAGTCCTGCAAAATCAATGTGCAGACTTTGCCATGGCTTCTGTGGGAACTCCCAGGGGTCAAGAGGAGCTAGTGGTTGTTTCAGATTTTGTGGCAAGATGAATTGCTTTTGCCAGGGTATTCAATCTGTTTATGCAAGCCTGGCCACCAAAAGAAGCTTCTCATTACGTCATTCATTTGTACTATTCCAGTTTGTCCTGAATTGTACAGACAGTATTACTATTCAGACTGAATAAACAGCTACAACCTCCGCTGGAGGAAGGGCTTCAGTTTTGCGTGATCACCAGCTGGTTGATCCTTGACATCGTGGGTCTCCTTTAGGATACAGTGAGAGACGGTATTCCAATGTGTGGGTTGAGGACGGTCGTGAGAGGTCAGCTGAGAGTGTAGACTTCCTCCCATACGAGAACTAATGGAATTTTCGGACTCTAAATACAGTGATCAGTACGTCTTATTCTAACTGAGCATAATTAGTTTCTACCTTGCTCAGTGTCCTTGATGTGACAGTGAATGGCGTTCCCTCACCATCCAGCAGTACATGAGAGATAACTGCTACCACTCCTTAAGGGGATGCATCATAGGCAAGTTGAAGTGTAAGTGAAGTGTTGAAGTGTGCCAGGCCCTCTAGTCAGCACATCTTTTCCCCCCATCCTTTTTGGGTACTGGAACAATGGGCATGGCCTACGCACTGGTCATAACAGGCTACAAAACCTCATTCTTGATCAGAGAGTCCAGGTTAGCCGGGTTAGGATGAGTTCCCTTGGTAACATAAGCTGGAAGCATTGCAGTTTGGATGTAGCACTGAACAGTCACATCTGTCATCCCTTTCATGTGCACTCGATGTCCTGTTTAGGTCCTAAAAACTGAGGGACATAGTGGGAGATGCCTCATGAATTTCCTGTAGATTCTGAGTGACGTTGATGATGCCTTTGATCCAGTGTCTGCATTTTCATGACCCTCCAACTTGGGTTTGGCACAATAGCCCTCTGAGCTCTCATCCTCACTCATCCGCACAGTATTTACTGCAGCAGGCAATGTCTTCCTCTGAAGAATGACCAGTTCTCTCATTACCAGGTGTAACTGTGCTACTATGTCTTTTCTTTTTGTGTTTTACAATGTCTCTTTTATTTTTAGTCTTTCAGTTTTTGTCTGAGCTCTTTTTATTCCAGCATGTCCGCTCTACATGGCCTTTTTCTCAGCAGCTGTGACGATCCATATCTTAACACCAGCATGCAGATGGAAGGTGTTCATATCTGCCACAGCGAGAACATGGGCATTGTGCATTTGATTTGCCACTGCTGAGTTAGCGCACTTCCCTTTGCATTTAGTCAAGTCACTTTTTGTGAGAGATCTTCTGTGCTGCTTCATTCCTTAGTCCACACACAAGCTTCGCTCTCAATGTATCATTTAAAGCATCCTTAAATTCACAGTGTTCAGCTAACATAACGCTACAGCAAACATGGTGATGGACCCTCTTCTTGGTTGTATCTGTGAAATCTAAAACTGATTGAGCCAAAAAGCATTCTAAGGCTCCTGGTTAAATGACGTTGTATGGTTATAAAGTTATACTTCATGAGTACGCTAGGGTCCGCTGGGGTTTGAGTGACATCATCAGAAGGTCTACTGTGTGGACATCCATTTCCCCATTAATTTGTTGTGTCCGTGCAACCACTACACCACAAGGGCTTGTGCAGTTGGTGCATGAACTCTAAGCAGCCTAGAAAGTAAGAACACCAATACGCCTGTGGTGTTGTCCGTGTGCATATCCACAAGGGAGCACAATTGAGGCCTTAGATGGCTGGGAAATATTTGTCACTTTGGACAACGTGCGTTGGTTCAGACGTCCTCATCACCACCCTTTGTTATATCCTTGACCTTTTCATGCTACCTGTGTAACAATTAGTGAGACCCCGACTGAATACTGACCATTTATTCGCCAACCACAGCATGTTCTATAGCAGCATAGCAAACAACAAAAAACAGAACAGATAGGTTACCCATAATTCCCCTTGGGTTCCTCACTACATGAGTCAGGCTAGCCCAAAATACTCAACAACTGCTGCACCTCGAGATTCTTTCCATGAAACAGAAGCAGGCATAATCGTGGCAGAGCCCTATGGTCTCTGCAAACTTTGTTCTCACCTAACTAATAGCTGAGATCTGAGACACAGTAACAAATCACTGCCACACACCATACCAAAGATAGGGGCCTTGGACAGCATCAAATCTTATCCACTTTAAACATTATCCAAGTGTAGAGGAATAAGGATGGACAGGGGAGCTGCAGGAAATGGACTGAAACTTTTTTATGGATGTTTTCATAATTTGAAAACCATTAGAACAGCTGTGAAGCCAGCTGACCACAGCGTGCATTCTCTGGGGTGAAGAAATTTACATTTTTCAGTCACTAAAAGGGCCATTTAGTTAAGCATTTTGTTTGACATACTTTTGGTAAAAGAAATACACACCCAATGAAGTTGGTAAATTCTACCTTGACAGAGGTGACCTTATTTAAGAACTCATATAATGTACATGATAAATCAAGAAAAAGATGGGGCTTTTAAAAAGTGTGTCATTTCTGCCTCAGCCCTGTCATCTGTCATTCAGAAATTAGAATTACAAAAAAAAACATAAAATAGTTAGAAGGTTATGTTTCTGCTTATCTCACAGCTAGGAAGGTTAAGCAGAAGTCAGACAGAAGGGCAGCTGCTTTATTCACAGCCACAGTCCTTCTACAAACCACTACACATATGTAACTGTTGTGTCATTTGTGTTTTGAAAATATGTAATTTCAAAGTACATTCATTTCTAAACCACAGTCACTGGTAATGCTCCTATAGCAAAACTTCAGTACATTATATGAAAATGATGCAGGTGAGTAAATCAGAAATAAACAGCTTTAAGGTGGTTTTATTCAGAGCGAGGTAGGTTTAATGATACAGAGGTCATATGGACAGAGATATGAAAGAGACAGTACCTGTGAGGCATCAAGCTTTCTCTTTTTTCTCCCTCAGCACGAAAGAACATCAACCTGCATTACATTGTCATCATAATGATAAAAACATCACCATCATCACTGTGGCTGTCAAACACATTTACACACAATTTCTCATTCACAACACAGTGAGTGCATTACAGACTGCAGTGTATATACTACATACAAACTATACACTACTTTGGAGGCACATTGGAATGACACTGACTTTTTTCCTAGGAGCCTGAGTCTTCTAACAGCCACCTCCCCCCACCCCCTCAATCCTGCCTACACACACACACACACACACACTGGTCAACAGGTCAGCACTTCTATGGCAGAGTGCTGATGCACTGCTGTGTTATGCCCTGAAGACAGGGACACACACACATTTAGAGGAGACATACTACCGCAGTGAAAAGTGAGAAGGCCTGGAGATAATCCACACGGCAGGATGGCCATGTGCACTGACCTTCACACCACAGATTAGCAGCACATACAGTCAGCATGAAAAGAGAATCTGCTTAGTCACAGAGGCAGCTGAGCTCAGATACTGTGTCCATCAGCCACCAAGACTTCTTCTTCATAAGATTTGACCATTTGATCTTCATGACCAACTGTGACAAAGCACTGTCTTTTATTTTCGGTTGATTAATATTTGTTGTCGTCAGCAGCATTTACATGCAGCTAACACAGCACAGGTGTCTTAAGCTCACTATCTGTCTTTCTTTTGATTTTCTAAACCACCTCTCAAACCATCGACTTTGAACTTAAGGCAGAGCAGAGCTGACTATGAATGTTTTTGGATGAGCAGTTCTTTAGCAATGTAAGAAGAGAAATATTAAACGACAGTCAGTTTGGGGTGACACATCCACATAAGCAACGTCATTGATTACAACAAAAATGCGTCACAAAGGCGGATCTACATTATGAGAGCAGTTCAGCAGGCGTTAGGTTTTCCCTTCCGAAATGGGCATGACCCAGGGGCTTTCTTCTAACCCTCACCACTCCTCATGCACAACCACCTAACCAGCCAAGCCAATCTGAGACATGGTTGGGCGGGTCTTCACCCACCTCAGGTGCATGCAGCAACCTGACAATTTACAGCGCACACATGCCAGGGTTTTAAAGAAAGGCGGAACTCAAAGGAACTTTCTACGCCATCATCCAGACACTACTGGAGAGAAGCAGATTAGCCAAGTCAAGCAGTAGCAAACAACACAGAGTCGACCATACTGAATGTTTATGAGTGGCACTATATATGTGACACTGTCCGGAGTCCTGGGGTTGGCTGAGAACAAATAAAAAACCCATGCTTTCATTGTGTAATGCCAAATTTACTCTGCTTTTCACTTGCAAACTAAGTCGTTTGAACACAAGATTTCAGAGTAGAATTAGGGGGACACAACTTGTCATGGAAAGGAAGTACAGTGTCAAGGCCAAGCAATCAGCCCCTACTGACAGACACATGTTGAACGAGCAGTGTACTAGTTATTTAAATCTTATGACACAGCAAATATCTTACAGCAGTTGACCTTCTCTGCTATACAAATGCTGTTTCTGTCAATTTTCTACTCATTCTAACCATATTTGTGTGTAATGAATTCACACGGAAAGAATTTAGAGCAGGCAAAACAAAACATTTTCTTCAAAATGCCAGTAGAGTATGCAGACTAAACTCAGAGTGCAGCGCTGATAAAGACTGTTGTGTCACAACAGAGATGAAAGAGCTGGTGACAGCTGGAAGCAACAGGAGTCTGGTCAGTGGCGCAGCAGTGCCAGCAAACAAAACCCACAAATAAAGTATGAACCCACAAATAATGAGTCACTATTTGTGATGTTCTCACTGATGAAACTGTTTTCAGTGTTCCAGCTTGACTGACGTCTGTTGACACACACAATGTACCATTTCTTGTAAATTGGTACTCAAAGTATATTAATCTTTCTTGTATCCTCATTGCATCAAAGCAAATCCTTCTCAGACCACATCCTCTGGAGCTTTGATTAATTACGAGCCGGAGTTTCCAGCTGCTCCGTGAAGGCTGTTACTACCAGCACATCAGCAACCTACAGTCACTTAGCAACTCTAGTCAACCAAGAGAGGCCTGCTGTACCTGTAGACTCTTTGCTAACAGTAGGATGAAAATACAACAGCATAGTGTTTAAATGACCGTGTCAGGATGGTTAGCTTGGCTGTGACCTTGTGCAAGCTGATCTGAAGCAATATGAGCCATGGGATGCCTCCACACACACATGCACACACACACACGCACACACACAAGGCTAAATGTCAGTGACCATTTTTCAAATGCTAAGGCTAAAAGAGAAGGAGAGAAAAGGAAGAGAAAGAATGACAGGAGCGGGAGGAGAGCAAAGGGAAGAAGAGAAGAACAACAACAAGGAGCTGCTTTAAAGAGAAGAGAAGGGAAGGAAGCTGTGGAAGGCAAAGGAGTAGAAACATGGATGATTTAAAAACAAGCAAAAGAGAAAAAAAGCTATGGGAAAAATTAGGAATGAGAGAGAGGAAGAAGTGAATGGGAGAAAAGATGTTGATGGAGGAAAGAGGAGGGGGAGGAGGAGGGAGAAGTGGGAGGAGAGGTATGTTGAAGGAAAGGTGAGAAGGAAATGACAGGATGAAGAGAGGAGGGTGAGAGGATTAGCAGGAACAGGATGATGAGAGTGCATAAGATGAAGAGGGTGAAAGCAGGGAAACAGCAGCAGCCTGGAGGTGGAGGCTAAACAGAGGTGGAGGAGGGTGGAAAGGTGGATGAGCTGAGAGGTGAAGAAGAGGGCGAAGAGGAGAACAGTGACAGAGCGGTATGGAAGCTCTTAGCTCACACTGTGAGTAAGGTAACATGGACATTTAGAGAATTATATCATATATAACTCTTTTGCAGACTTAGAACCATGTTGTGTACATTACACCGTACATGTGTTCACACCTTTACTGTAAGCCCCTTGGCTGTCTCCATATTTACTTTCAGATACTTTATAAAAGTAGATACTGTCAGATACTTTATAAAAGTATCTGACAGAGCATCTGGCTTAACAGCTTTAACTTAACAACAGGTGCTAGAATTGGCTCAGTAGGATGAAACTTCACATCCCATAAGAAATTGCTTATACAACACACAACCTAAACAATCAATCAGCATCTATTACCGGCATTCAAGCTGATCATTTTTCAAATAACGCCATCCAATGCTTCCTCCTAGACATGCATATTACTATCTGATGCTCCATCTGTCATTTCCTCCAGACTATTTTCTTACCTTCATCTCCTCAGAACCTGCTTTCCCTCTAGCTGTCCACCAGATGTCCTCAGACTCTCCCTCCATTTCTCCTCACCTGACTGCCCCATCTGTCCACACACTCTTCATCAGCCCTACAGTCACATGAGCTCTGCCCACATGGACCTCAATCCCGAATCAGCCTCACACCACTGATTCCAGTTCTCCTGCTTTGTTCCTTGCCAGATTGTCTGTTTATATTTAAGTGTGTTTCCTTTTGTGCCTGTTACCTGCATGTTGCAACCTGTTGTCTGTACCAGCCTGCTCGTCCGCCCACACTCTGTAAGCCTGGCTTCAGAAATAAATGAACTGAGACAATGAGCTAAAATGCTTGCAGTGTTAGATCCTGAATTTAAAAGCAAGCCTACTGCCTCTTAGTGCCTGGCATCATAATTGGTGTGTTTAAAGGGCACAGACACACAAATTCTACCAAGGCTAGCATGCTAGCATCTCTACTTAAAGCCATGATGCCATTTTCCCATCCATCTGCCCATGTTGTTCAGATAAGCAAATGCACTTGCGTGTTGGTCTTAAAATTGGGTGTTGTATGCAGTGCAACCATGAGGCAGCAGAAAGCAACTGTGCAACTGACCAATAAAAACCTGATCTGAAGTAAATGGTGCAGTATTTTACTGTTATTTAAAGTGTGCATTATCAAGATAGTGGTATGTGCCTACATAGGCAGGTGCACAACACGTGTACACTCCGCTTGGTACACACAAACATCTTGCTGTTGCTGTAGATGCTCTGTTCACACACTTTGCACATCATCCATTTCCTCTGCAGAGAAGTGTTCTTTCTTACTACCTGGCATTATAACAGCCAACTGCCAAGGTACAAGCTTGCTTTTAAAGGGAGGTGGGAGATGACCCGAAACACACCAATAATTAGTTGACTTAGTACTGCCCTTTTGAACTATGTGCCTCCCCCACAAGCAAAAGTGGATTTGGACATGCCCTATGTGTTAAAATAAAATGTTCAAACAGAGCCCTTTCTCCTTCAAGTTTCTGATGTGGTGGAGGTTGTTGAAAAAAGCTGAGACAGTAGGAAAGCTCCACCACTAACAAGCATCTAAGACACTAACGAACATAAACACAACAGTCTCCTATTAAGTAATGAAACAAGGAAAAACAGTTCCCTGGATGTAACTGTAGTTTTACAAGTACCTAAGTAACCCATTGTCATTCTATATCTATCCATATATATCTATATATTTATATCATTCAATATTCTATATCACAGTTACTGTGGGAGTCCTTAGCTGTAGACAATCCTCACCTCTCCCTTCAGTCTTTCTAATAGACTGTGTGTGAAGAGTAATTCCCATTGCTGCTCTACAATGTTCAGCCATGACAAGTCCCTGTCCTTACAATGTGCCTCCATTGAAAACATATAACATTGTAGATTTATTTATTTAGTGAACAATTCATTAATAACAGAGTTGGGACCAGTTCACTGTGTCAATCATTTCATGAATCATTTTGAAACAAAGCATTCAAAGGCTGTGTTAGTGACTCCTACTCCACTGTTCATCATATACCCGTCCAAAGAGATGACTGTGTAAAGTGTGCTCTGAGGGTGGCACTAGAGAAAAGGTAGTGGGGTAAAAAATAATGACACATTATTGTGGTAAACCTTGGCCTTAAGGTGGCACTTGTATCCTTGTCAGTGTGTCACCCAAAGAATTCTGAATCATACTCTATGGGCCATGACTATCAATAGCAAACTTCATGGTGGTCTGGGGAGTAGCTGTATCTTGCTCTGAACCAGCATTGGGTTAAACATAGACTGAGCATCATCAACATCATTGGGCCTGTGTTAAGCTCTTTTAATAGTTTAACTTAATAGTTTAACATGTATATTTATATTGTCTATAAATGTGTAAATTGTACAGTTTTCTATTTTATTTAAATCCTCTCTTTATACATAT
>JBBMJY010000003.1:21579916-21598916 GCA_037833715.1 Toxotes lorentzi
CCGTTTTCCCCGTTTGGGCGATTATTATTTGTTACTTTGTAAATAAAGACTGATTTAAATTTTTGATCCTGCCTCACCGAGTCGTGCTTTTGGGTTCGGTTTTTGCTCAGTCGTGACGTTTAGACTGGAGGAATGAGGAACTTTAATATTTCAAACATACGTCCTGGCCTTAAAACGCCCCTGATCTGGGCATAGTACTTTCTGATTGTTCAGGAATGAACAGGGTGATGTTTGCAGTGCTGAACTATACCAACTGGTCAAACACAAACCTCGTGGCTGCTACCACTTGTGAACAAGCACTGGTTGGCCTTTTTTTTTACAGGTATTTTTACATAGTAGCAGTAGAGAGCCCACCTCCACCTGCTATCGAATGCAGCACAAGAGGCGAATATTTCCTGGAATGTTTGCTGATATTAAAAACAAAATTACATGATGAAGCATGTAATTTAGACCCCCATGGGTCTAAAGAGTGAGATATAGAGAGAGTGTCAAAACATGACAACACTGCAACTATATATCTGTAGAAAGTAGAAAGTAATAACCATCAGCAACAGAACGTCTACTTTGTGGACAGGCACTCTGGAGTTTTCAGTCTCCTTTTTCACCTCTGCATGGCCCCCTTGCATCCAGTTCATGCATCCATTGAAACAGCATGATGAGTCTCTCTTCTTGTGTGAAAACTGCAACTGAAACATCTGTTTATCAACTGTTATTGCACTAATTTGCCTTTTTTTTCTGCTCTGCAAACAGGAACGTGTAAAAGGAAACATTTGAGTTCATTAGTTCACTTCCTGAAGAAATACGGTCGAAAAGAAGCATCTGCGGGGAGTGATCAGTTTATCACAGTTAAAGCACCATGTTGCAAAGTAAACTAAACAGAAAGCAAATTTGACTTTGGCTGGCTCCTCTCAAACAGGAAACTGTTAAGGTTACAGGTGAGTCTTTGGTTGGCACTGTCAGTAGTGAGTGTAGATCCATAAGTTTCACTGACAAACCACAGAAACTACACTGAATCACACGACAGGATTACCACATAAAGTTTCTGTTTCACTTCTTTCCTTCGGTCCACACACACACTTCCTCTCTTCCCCACACTTGGTCTTTCTCTCTGTCAGAATCACACCATTTCTCCTGTGGGACAGCTGTGAAAAATGTTTTCATGCTGTTGTTTATACTCATCTTGAAGATTGTGATGCACTGCTCAATGGTGATCCAAAGAACCTCGGATACCAGACCAGATACCACACTAGAAAATACTTATTATTTGTGCATCAGCAAATAAAATATCTGTAACAGTTTACAGACTAACCACAGTCTGAAATGTGAGTTTAAGCCATTTCCTCTTTCTCATTCAGGCCCATTAGAGGAAACAGGAAATATACAGGATACATAACTGTATAAATAGTTAACAGAACAACAGCGTTAGATGATGCATGGTGTGACATTACATCACCATAACAGCAGAACCACATAAATGACTTGTTCCGCCTTTTCATAATAATATATCCCACTTGGATGGAGATGAGAAGCAAACAGTGCTGTCTCACTTGAAGTGCATAGCTGTTGCACCTCTGTGAGACTCCAGTTCCAATTTGCAGAACTTGGATCTCTGTCTAAAATGTTCCCACACTTTAGATGATCCTGTGCGAGGTTTTGTGGTTGCAGCTTGTTTAATGTCCTAAGAACCACTCATCTTAAAACATTCACAGTTGACACTGCACTTTCCTGAGTACTCAACAACACACACATGAAGTCCGAAGCTGACCGGATGAGCTGTAAATCGAAGGATAGATAGAAAGAAAGACAGACAGACAGACTGAGATCCATCCATTTACAGTTAGATTTAATCACAGCACATTAGTGTTGATATCTACATCACAGGCTGACACAAGGCTGGTGAATGCTGATGTGTTTTGCATCTCTTACCCTTGCATATTCAATCTTGAGCGTACAGCAACCAGCATAGATGTCAGCTCCGTTCAGTGCAGCTTTGGCCTTCTGAGCACACTGAACAGACTCAAACCTGGGAGGGGGGGCGGCAGTTAAGGAGAGGACACTACACATTCCAACACACAGATCCACACACGCTCCCACATTCAGTAAGGATATTCCACCATGGCCTGGATTCCATTTCGTTTGAAGATGACGATCCTTAGCACACTACCAATGGGATTACACACTGTGTAAAGAACGTCCTGAGAGAAAGAAGGAAAAAAAAAGGAAGAAAATCAACATTCAACACAATCTGGAAGTTTCTGATGCTGCAGTGTGTCTTAACATGCATGATGCACAGGCCTCAGGGCACTGTGCATTTTATGAATGCCATAAAGGTACTGCAGCAGTAAGAGAGAAATAAAACTCCACGCTGATACATTTTCAGGACTTTTTTTTAGGGATCTTTAAGGGAGAATTCTTTTCCAAGATTCAAAACTCAGACCTCAGACCTTCTAACACTCACATCAGCCATAGCTAAAAAAAGGTTACAAAACTTCAATCAACAAAAACTTTACCTCCAGACAAGAGGATGGTATTATAACAAGTAACCTTGTATTTTGAAATCAAAATAAATCAAATCTGGTAGGAACTATTTCTGAATCCCATCACTGTATGTGAAACACTTTATGAAGCACATGGTCAAAACTGAACTGGAGAATGTAGTGAGCAGAGAAATTTGCAAGAATTGTGTGTTTCAATTTACCTCAGTTCTTGTTTTAACCACCTGAATTGAATACAATTGTGAACCCAGTGAATCTTTGCTCATCTAGTCTCTGTACGTTGGTTGAAAAACATAACAAACAAAAAAAAAGATATAAGCAGCCAACTCAAATTTCAGCTCATCTTGTGCAAACTAGGCAGCTAGTTTCCATTTTATTCAAAGTTTAGTTGTGTGTATTATATTCTGTTGGCCTTACTTTTCTGAGAAACACAAAATTGTGTGAAATCTGGTCAACTGGTCCAATGTCTTGACAGTAGTTTGGACACAAACGTACATCCTGAGAGAGGCAGCACAGAAAGAGACAGCGATCCTGATGGCAGGGGAATGATAGATGAGGAAAAACCTCAGAGGAGTCTAGACGATCTTACTGCTTTTAAGGGAAGCTTAATAAATCTAGTTTGTATGAGAGGGAGAGGCTGACAGACGGGCAGATAGATTAAATATTACGTGGCGCTACATTCTGACAATGAAATGTTTGTGTATAGAATTAGAAACTGTCTGAGAGGATCATATAGCATATTTCAGTCCAGCTGCAACAGATGACCATCAGCTTTTTAGACTTCTCAGTGTGTTGTTATGCTGAAAATCATATGGTAGGGACATGAAACAAGCTCCGGATGAAGCCATTAGAACGATTTCATTTTCCTTTTGTGTTTATGGTAAAAGTCACATTATCATAATGATGTACTGCAACTTGACTAATAATCAGTTGTATCACCAAAACTTTGACAATATATGATCAAAAGTGCGATATCCACTGATGATATGATAGAAATAAGTTGATTTCGTGTGGTTACCGTGGTTATAGGGTAGAGGGGGTTCTGTATGGACAGCAGGAGGACTTTGTTGCCACTGTTGGGGTTGTCAGCATTGGTCGGCCTGGTGATTCTCTTGGATGTGGAGTAATTAAAGTACGCCTGCTGGCCTGATGAACAGATGGATGAAACACATATGAACACATGCAGTTTGCTACATACAAGCACATGCAGCTTATTAGTCTCATCTGAGAATCAAACCTGCGATGTAGACAGGCTCCTTGGCTCCGCAGGACACACAGCGGTCAGCACTCTCCACTGCAGAGAACTCCACCAGGGCCTGACGCTTGAATGGCATCATCATCACATAACTGAGAACACGCACACACACATGATCATTAACACAGGACATACACATGCTGTTTATTCAAATCTTTTCCACCTAACGGACTTTCACTCGACACTCGTCATTTCCTCAGGCAGCCATGCTGCAGCTCCTCCACTCTTTGGCAACATCTCAGATCAGCTGATTGAGTTTCAATCCCTCTTCCTCAATTCTCAGCAGATCTGGATAGACATGGGTGGAGTTCACTGCTTTCAAAAGTAATGAAAGATCAAACAATGTGAGTGTAAGCGGCTTTAAAGAGCCGGACAAATCAGGGCAATAATTAAATACCTGTGTTTGTGTGTGTGTGTGTGTGTGTGTGTGTGTGTGTGTGTGTGTGTGTGTGTGCATCTTTCACAGTATGCTTTTCCCTGCAACTTCGTTCAGGTGAATGAGAGGTTAATGAATACTGCATCACGCAGGGAGTGTTAATAATGGAGAAGGTGTCATTGGAAACTGCAGTATCACAAAATGTTTTCTTTAATTATTCAGGATCTGTAACTATCTTTACACCAAAGCTCCTGAAGCTCACTGTAGTTTATTGCACCAGATCATGTGACATCAGTGACTTCACACGCTTTCATTTTTTTACTTGACGTGTCCCCCACGAATATTTACACATGTTCAAATGGTCATGTTGTTGGACTGACTGTAGCTTTGCTATCACTACATCAAAGAACCACAACAGAAGCTCCTCAGACCGATGACACGATCAGGTGATTATTTCTCCCATGAAAACACTCCACTCTTTTGGCAACTACAAAAACACTCAGTCCACCTCTGATCGTACAGAGTGAGGTTTTTTTTTTCCCTCACAAAGACTCTTTGGCTGAGTACAAGTCAAACAGTTGATGGAATTTATTTTAATTAGCGACAGCTAATATGATCTGGTGTAGCTGTGTTATTTTAACCACTGAGAGCAATGGACACTGGCTGACAGAGAGCAGTCTGCTGGTCTGGATGTGGTGTTCACTCATCTTTGCTTATTAGGAGGGAGGAGAGATAAAAGATGTGATAACTCATTTGTCAGCCACAGGGTTTAAATGAGGTGTATGATAATCAGGTGCACATCAATGATTTTTCACTTTCATATGCAAGTGAAATGCTCACACTGTAAAGCCGTGCTAGGATCCGTCTGTTCTCTGGTGCTATAGGGGCCTGGAAGCTCACCAAGTCTACCTTTCATCAGATCCATGCTGGGGTACATGAAAATTCCAGACCCCCCCTACTGTAAAACAGGATAAGCTGTCTGGAGATTAGATGGACGGATTCAATACTCAGTTGCTGTGTCTGTTTCACTTCCAGACACACAAACACACACACACAGTGGTTACTGTCTCACCATATGGGTCCAAACTTCTCCAGGGCATCTATCAGGTCTGCTTCCACCACAGCCTCACACAGACCCCTGACATGGACCACAGGACTGGGAGAGATACGATGGGAGTCCTCACCGTTATCCTGCAACACACACAGTTTTAAGTTACACTCAACCTGACAGGTTACACGTGCAGCATAAATTAACATGGCAATGTACGAAGTGAGCCATTGTTGTAACCCTGAAAAGCCAGGGTTAAACCCGAATTTACCTCGCAAATCCTGCTTCGGTTATTTGATAGGCGAAGTCAAAGAAGCGAAAGAGAAAGAGAGAGCCAGGAATTCAGGTCAGCTAACAATGTTTGACTCACTGGATAAGAAAAGGAAAGCAGACGTGGCTAGTGCAGGATGTTTGGTGCAGTGTTGTATAGTTATGGTTACAGACTCTCTCTCAACTGACAGTATTTTTATTTTATTTTTTAAGTTTTCTATCTTTCTATATCATGGTAATACTGTTATTGTGAATTATTTTGGCCATGATAATCATGTAGTAATAGTCTACTATTGTGACAGTCCTAAACCGGGGGTGCGTGTGTTGAGACACACGAGGACAGGTGAGGCTTTCAAAATAAAACAGGAACAAAACATGTAATAATTGAACAGGATGTGACAAACACTAAGACCACATTCAGGTCATGTCACACTGAAAGCTGCAGTAGTGTAGCAATTCACTGCCGTTGCATTTCTGATTGTGACATACTAAAGACTGATGTGAGTGGGTAGGTCTTTTGTAACTATGTGAACGTAAGTTGCTGTTCACCTCGATTTTCATCCTTAGGCTACAACAACCAGAACACCATCGAATCATTAACACATCACGTAACAACCTGAGTCACAACATCCAGAGGAGTTCACATAATATGGCTTTGTTTTGTTACTGGAAAACATCTAATGGAGCCGTGTAATATATCAGCTGGCCAATATTAACAGACTGTATTGGGCTGTAACAGTTAAACTGTATCTGAATCGATGTATATGTTGTAGAAAGAAACTGCAGAGCAGTGAACTGCAGCAAGAAATGTTTTATTAGCAGCCTTAAATGTACTAGTGCCGTGCCTGTTCGACACATGCCTGTCAGTAGGGGCTGATTGCTTGGACTGCCTTAATCCTGTTTGCAGCTGTCTTGAGAGCATCATCCAAACAACTCGACATTACACTTCCTCTGGGTCCTGAGCAAAACACCTGCCATGATGTAGCTGTGTCCTCCTAAATCTACACTGAAATCTTGTGCTGTAACGATGTAGTTTGCATGTGAAACGCACAGTAAATACAAAGGGGTTAAAGTCATTGACAACCTGTTATCATGTGGCTGAAGTTCCACACAAGATCATTAAATGTGGTTGAAAGCTTAGAAAAAGTCATCT
This sequence comes from Toxotes lorentzi, assembly GCA_037833715.1. Taxonomy (NCBI): domain Eukaryota; kingdom Metazoa; phylum Chordata; class Actinopteri; family Toxotidae; genus Toxotes; species Toxotes lorentzi. The sequence goes on from JBBMJY010000003.1 coordinate 21,586,514, forward strand.
TTTTGGTTTTGATGTTCTGTCTGGAAATAAATGTCAGTACTTTCAGTACAATACGGTGCTTTTACATACACTCAGTGGCGATACCTAATCAGCCGATCATGTGGCAACAACCCGATGCATAAAAACACATAGACATTTTGAAAAGGTTCAGGTTGTTGTTCAGACCAAACATCAGAACAAGTCAGAAATGTGATATCAGTGATTTTGACTGTGGAATCATTGTTGGTTGCTGGAGCAGCTTACATGCAGCAGATCTCCACATTCTCCACATCCAGCGAGCTGCAGCTCTGTGGTGAAAATGAAAGTGCCTTGTGAATGAGAGAGGTCAGAGGAGAATGTTCTGACTGAATCAAGCTGACAGGAAGGAGACAGTAACTCAAATAACCGAGCGGTACAACAGTGCTCTGCTGAGGAGCTTCTCTGAATAAACAACACGTTCACAAAACTTGAAGTGGATGGACTACAGCAGCAGAAAATCACAGCAGGTCCCTCTCCTGTCAGCAACAATAGAGATCTCAGGCTGCAGTGGGTGCAGGCTCACCAAAACTGGACAGTTCAAAACTGGAAAACTGTAGCCTGGTCTGATGAATCTGGATTTCTGCTGCTACATGAAGATGGTCAGAATTTGGAGTCAACAACATGGATCCATAATACCCCCCTAACACCAATCAGTCATCTCAAACTGGTTTCATGAACATGACAGTGAGTTCAGTGAACTTCAGAGGCCTCCACAGTCTCCAGACCTGAATCCAGTAGAACACCTTTGGGATGTGGCAGAACAGGAGATTGGCAGCTTGAATAATGTGATGAATCATGTGAACATGGAGCAGAAGCTCAGAGGAAGGTTTCCAACATCTGGTGGAATCAATCCCATGGAGACCTAAGGCTGTTTGAGAGCAGAGGAGGTCGGGTCCAGATATTAAAAAAGCGTACCTAATTAAGTGGAACTTGTTTGTGCACAGTCACTGCTTTAGAGGACCTTAAGGCTTGTGGCTTGTTCTACAAGTGAAACACGTCCCTGATCAGTTTAAAGGGATGTAACTTCTTCTACTCACCGAGCAGAGCAATCCACTTCTGTCTGACTTCTGAAAATAAATCAGTGCAAGTCTGAACTGTTTCCACATCTCCCAGTGTTTCATCTTGAATACATATAAGACCAATGACAAACAGGAAATCGACTGGTCACTAAAGAGCAGCAGTGCTGGCAAAAGCCCCATGTTCCCACACAATAAGGCCTTTTTTGACTGACAGTCATGAATATGAAGTATTCTTGAGGACTCAGAGTCAGGACATGCAAATAAAGACGGGGGACGAGGTGGGGGCAGAGAGAGGGATAGTACATATGAGAGTTATAGTCAAATCTTAACACTTCTCTCTCTAATCTTTTCTTCTTATCATGTTTATTCCCTCAGATACTGACTCTTTTAAACTTTAATCTCTTCCCTCTTCTGCTTATCTCATTCTCCTTCTATTATCTATCCCTTCCCCCCATCTTCCCTCTTTTTGTCCTTCTCTTTCACATTGACATTCCTTTTAGTCTATTTATAGAGGCAGATGGCTCATCTGAGTGTTTGGAGAGGAAAAACAGGGCATGAGACTAACTTTTCTCTCTGCTGACCAGGCTGCTAGGTTCTCTGTTTCAGACACATTAACATTATTTCTATATGATTCACATTTAGAAATAAAGTGTGTACTGTCCATTATCCATAGCAGTACATTGAGTACTTTAATTTAAGGCGAATAACATTTTCTGGATGCAGATTTCTGTGGATCTGATATAATAAATAGTACAGTATACAGCTGTAATTTCAGAGGAGGTTATTATATCTACTGTATTATTTCCCATTTTCTGTCAATAATTTCTACTGTTGTTGCATTCGTTTAGATAACACCCTCTTCTACATCCTGCACCCCACATGTATGATAGTTTCCACAATGAGCCAGGCTTACATGGTCCATAGCACCATGAAATTAGCATCTGCTTCCCAGTTCACACCATAGAGCTGGGGTGGCCAATCACATGCAATGGAAAGTCAACAGTCTGCAGGTTTTCATTCCGATAATTGGAATGAACACCTGCAGACTGTTGACTTTCCATTACTGTTAGACTAGATAAAGGAAACTGCAACACACTCGTTGTGGGTAGCCAGTGTATCCTATGAGCTACAGTCATACAAGTAGGGCTGCATTTAAAGAGTTACTGAATACCCCCTGGTTACTGGTGCAGCAGAGCACTGCTCCAGATCACACCCAGCATCACTAGCATTCAAGCAAAACTACAACATGCTAGTTGCATAGGTTTAGGATGGTGAATTATCATGGATCTTTTGTGCAGAAGGGTCTAATGTGCTCTCTGCTATAAAATGTACAGGTGGAAAACATTTGCTTTGAAGGATTACTTCTCCCAGTAACTCCATAATAATGTCATCAATTTCACTACACTGTGTGTATTTTATAAGAAAATACAATGATCACACAGGGGTATATTATTATTTTCAGCTCTGAGTCTTGTATGTTTTAACTACAGGGACTATGTTGCCCCTGAGTTTTCAGCACTGGTATTTTTATCTGACGTTTGTACCACTGTGTCATTTGGTATCTTTTTCTTTCAAATCTTCACGTTCAAAGCCAGCAGTGCAGTCTGAAAATATCATCTCTCCCTCTGTGCCGCAGCCTGCAGAACACCCACAGCCGCCATCTTTGCACTGCTCTCCGTCTGACATAAAGCCACGCTCTTAGTCATCAGCTCACACATTAACACAAACAGCTAACAGCTTAATTCCCCTGCCACAGGACTACAAGTAATTCTCCTTAGGGTTTAGAACAGAGTCTACATAGACCTGAGGGCTGGCAATCCTGTGTTCTCATTAATAACAAACCAAGAGGCTAAGTGTGCAATATTTGGTGTTGCAATTGGTGCTGTAAGGGCCAGAACCAGAACCAATATTACACCATACAGTGCTGCATCATGGTCACAATTAGCTTTAAGAAAGGTTACTAACAATCACTTCCACCAGAAGACTTTAACTAAGTCTAACTAAGTCCTTAGGGCTAAACCTGCAAAAGTGCAGGGCCAATACTGAGTTAGATCATGATCAAGAACTTTAAAGTTTATCTCCACACTTGAACTCATTTTCAGACACAATGACTCCTTTGCTTAAAGAAAAAAATAAATACATTTATTTCAGTTTTCTAAGTTCAATTTAAATCTGTTTCATCAATTAAAGGCCAGTTATATAAGTAAGACTGATTAGAGAGGTGAGTGTGCTGGAAAATGACTCTGAAGTTTAATCTTGTTTTATGAGAGATTTTGGCTATAGTTAGAAAGTGAAAGTCCTGGAGCAACTCCTCCTCCTCCACTGTTGCAACGAAGGCTGAACAACCTGGGAAATCAGCTGCAAGATTTGGTTTACAGATTGGGTTTGGGTGTGATATTATGAGGACAGAGTAACCCCTTCTCACCCCAAGAGGATCTTTGGCAGCCGGCCCATGATCCAGAGGGCCTAGATGATTTTATCATTGTTCCATATGAGATAATGTTGATTTCCTGTTCCACAACCAAAACAGTGTTTCAAGAGCTAACGTCCACACTGATTTGTTAAATTTTGATTCCTTAATTCTTAATCATTTTCTCTGTATGAGTGGAACAATGTGCACACTGAGACTTTGAGAGTTTGATTCTCTTGACTTGCAGATAGCATTTACATGTAATAAAAATATGTTTAATATCAATTGTAAATGTGTTGAAGAACAATGCTCAGGTTCAAGACCAACAAGAGACCACCAAGGACACAATAGTGGGTTATGCTTTCTAAACTGGTTTGGACTCTGAATGAGGTACTGAGATTTTATTTCACGTATGAAATGTTTGCAAATAGAAAAGATCATCATGCTTTACCACCTTATTTATCAATCCCACTGAACTGATTTGTTTAAGTGACTTTCTTCATTCTGCCATCCTGAGGTTTTTCTCTTCTTGAACTAGAGGTGGTACGGCTGTGGGTCTTTTACCCATTCCTCATCTCCACTGGAGTGGGATGCTTGGCCTAATGTGTTCCTGCTGTCTATACTCCTTTGTAACGCCTCCTGAACATGGCCATTTTAAGGCTGTGCAAGAGAGAACTCACAGACCATCTGTGGGATAGACAGTGTGGTGTGATGTTGATCTCACCATCAAAAAAAGAGTGCGTATATATATATATATAAAAAATACCAGATTGTCCAGATTGTAGTGTCTCAGTGTCTCATATATGCTCATTGTAAACTGTTCTTATTTGTCATTCAGAAAAGACACTGACCATGACCTTGTGCTCATTACAGTTTGGTATTACAGGCTGGGGATCTGTTTCCTGGATCCAGAATTAATTTGTTCATTTTAAGTCAAAGGCTGACCAGACAGCTTTTTTAATCAGTTGCACATCCATACACAAACAGAACAATCTACAGGAACACATATATATAATGCTGGGGCTGCCTGGTGTCTATAAATAGTCCCACATATAAACACACAGCATGGAGAGTTCCCAGCACCACTTCTTTATTAATCAGATCACCAGATTTCTACAGGATCGCGTGAGGATCAAAAGAGTTTACAATAAAGTAATAAATAAGTGGTTTAAATATTAAACAACTGTGGTTTGAAAACAGAGCTTGTAACAAACAGAGAGAGAGTTTATCATTGAATGATGATGCTTTTACTCTCTTATTCCACTGCAGCTCAGAATAACATGAGGGGAATTTGTGATGACGATTGGAAACAACTAAAGTCTCTGTTGTCTCTTATAAGAAAAATCTGCACATTTAGACTCCTCCTCCATCTCAGCGTCCGTAACAGAAACACTAACACTAACTGCACCTCTTTGATGTGCATCACATACACAGAACAGTTTTTTCATCATCAGAAAAAACAGCAAAACAATACTCACTCTACACCACAGACCCTTATCCTCACAGAGACCACATCTGAATAACGGTGCTCTGTGTTGCTAAATCTATCACTGAAAAGCTCACATGAATCTACAGCCATTCTAGCAGCTCTGTGAGACTGTACACAGGCAATGGAAATGCTAACATGCTGAAGTTTGGCAGTCAAAATGTTTCCATGGTTCACCATCTTACTTTTTTGCTTACTGTGTTAGCACGATAACATTTGCTACTACACAAACAACAGCTGAAGCGCGAAATGGACAGTCAGAGGATCAGCAAAGGTTTAATAATTCACCCTGAGGGGAACATGAATGTCTGAACCAAAATTCATGGCAAGGCATCCAATCGCCATTGTTTCACTGGACATCAGGGATCGCCAAAGACTGTGAGATTCTTCCTCTGGGGACCATGAAGATCAATCCATCTAATAGCTGTTCAGATATGTCAGTCTGCACCAAAGTGGTGGACGGACTTTCATAGCAACACTGTAGAAAAAAAACATGTCTACAAATGCCAACTTACATACACACAAGAAACCGGGTTATGCTGAGAAATCAGATTACAAAGGAAAAAGGTACATGCTCTGTGGTTAACTGGTTACTGTGAAAGCAGCATGTGCAGGCGGCAGGTCAGTGATCAGTATTTCCTCTTAAACCTAATCTTAGTTTGGAGCCACAGATCTGACTTTAGTGATTACTGCTGAGGCAGATGTATCAAATTTGACAAAGCTAACAAGCCCTCTGCTGCAGGCCTCAGCTCTGAACGGGCCTTTGATGTAGGTGTGGGGATCCAGTAGCCAATGGAGAAATCATTAGATGTTGATTTTTTTGTTGTTGTGTTGCTACCCTAACTGATAATTTCAGTTTCTTCTGTTGCTTCTTCTTTTTGTGATCTTGTTAAATTGTAAACTGTACACTTGTTAAAGGGGACTGCCAAGACTCAATTTATCTTTCCGACTGTAAATAATGGTTGAAGGAATGAACATCCCTAAGTAGCCCATCCATCTTCTTAATCACCCTCTAATGATCAGATGACGTGTGTGTGTGTAATTGTGTATGTGCATGCATACCTGAGTGTGTGGAAACTAGACTACATGCATGTAATGCTGATTACACAGCAAGGTGATACCACCTTCACTCAGGACACTGTGTGTGTGTGTGTGTGTGTGTGTGTGTGTGTGTGTGTGTGTGTGTGTGTGTGTGTGTGTGTGTGCATCCATCTCCCTACCTCCTGTGTTTGTGAGACAAAGAGACCCAAAACAGCGAACTAAGTGTGGATGACAGTGATAGCCACACGTATATGTTACATCCTTCTACTGGAGCCACACTTCTCTGTTTACTCCACTCTGCTGGTTGTTTATCTCTGCAGGTAGTTGCATGCACAGAACACATATTTCTATCTGTGGCTCTCTCATACATAAACCCAAGATACAGAAATAAACACACAGCAGACCACAGACCATGTTGTTGTTTTTTTTTAAAAATCCCCATCTGTGTTGAGACAAATGGGTTGAGCTGCACAACACGCTGTTGAGTAAGGTTAAGTTACAGGGCTAGATCTGTAGTTATCTGCCTTATTACAAACGTTGATGCAATTTTGAACAAGATCATATTATATTGGAACAGAAACTCTTAAGTTCTGGTTTCACTTTGGCTCTCTGGTATGGTCACAAAAACATGTGTGTAGAATGTTAATCCTCCTCCTGACACTGTATTTAAGAGAGGTGGGAGTCACAACACTACAGTAAGTTATGTAAATGGATATGTCTATTATACACAGGAAGCACACCAATGTCAACAGTCGAGGTGAAGTGCAGCTGAATTAGGGGTGGGGTATTAGTATCGTGATTCTTTTTTAATCATTTTTCCGTCGCCACGCTGATTCTTGAATCGATGTGTAATTTAATTGAGCAGGTGCAATAACAGCTATCAGCTAGCAGGAGGGATGTTAGTTTGTTAAACCGGCAGCTGGACATCACCAGTTTCCTGCTCACAGTGAATCATGAGCATGGCTTTGAAACAGAGCCATGAGGTTTACAGCAATGATGCTGCTAAAGTAAAACTCAGATAGACTAATTGACATGTGATGTGCATTGTTTTTGAAGAAATGACTCACATACATAGCCCCTAGAAGTGTATGATTCAACTTTTTTCACATGGTCTAAGTGCAAAGGTCTTCAACCTGTTCCTCAAAGAGCCGTGTGGCCGCAGGTTTTTGTTCCAACCAATCTAGAGCACACAGTTTGTCCAATCAACTGTCTGAAGACTGAGATCAGCTGATTAAATGAGTCGAGTCTGGTGTGCTGCTGCTCGGTTGGAACAAAAACCTGCAGCACATGGCCCTTTGAGGAACAGGTTGAAGACCTTTGCACTTAGACGAATCTGCACCCAGGCCTAATCTGAATGTAAAGACTAATAAATTATGAAGTTGTCTGATAAATTCAGATGATAAATTCTATTATTCCCAGAACAGAAACTGTGAAGTTCTGGTTTTCGCTTTGACTCTCTGGGATAACCCTCATCCATAAGGTCACAAAAACATCATTTTCAACAAAGCATCCAGGTGTTGCTGCATCTGTACAGAATGCTCATCCCTCTCCTGTATAGGGTTATAAGGCTAGATCTTTAGTTATCTACCTTATTACAAACGTTCTGAGCAACCAACCATTTACCTTCTACTATTTACAAAGTGAGACCTACAGAATGTCTCCAAGTCAACTGTTGCCCACCAGGCTCAACAAGACAGGTCCTGCCATGTCTTCACACTCTTTGTATTGAGCCTGTTACACAAGTACTGGTCATGATAAGGCCTGATGCAGCACAGCTGACAGCAACACTTTTAATGTTAGCAGACTTATAATACTGCCTGATGTAAATTCAGTGAAAAACTAAAAGCAGCAGAAGCAGCCAGAGACAGCACATCTTCATCATACATTAAATGAAGACAACAGATAATACAGATGCTATCTAATGAAAAGTTAACCCACTAACAGCCTGCAGGATATGGAAACTACATCAAAGAGAATACTTTTCTGCCTGGTCCACAGTGAGAGATTACACGACCAACCCTACACTTATTATACAGAAGAAAAAACAATGCACCATCCTCAGGAGTGATCAGGGTGTTAATAGGGATTTATTATGGTACACGGTGAGAGACATATCAGTTGTATGTCTCTATGGTGAATGGGTGTTAAGGGGGGTGTTTACTACTTACTCTTACTCTGTGTGTTAGTAGCAGTTCCAGGAGTAGTAATCTTAGGGGCTAGCAGTCATAATGTATATATATACACACACACTATCTGAAAATTAGGACTCCTATTTTTCAGTTGTTATTCACAGTAACTAGCAGTTCTTAGCCTTTAAATACTGATTCATGCTTTGTTGTACAGAGTAATTGAAGAGCCTGAGCAGAAGAGAAATTACAGCTGAATGACAAACGTGTGCAAATCTTTGTTATTAGATACATAAAACTTGATCTCTTCCAGGTAACAAAACCATCAAAATCACCCCATATCAGAACAACTGGCTCCTAATGCCCGGTGTTTTTCGAGCGACTGCACACTGGTACAAAATAAATGAAGCCAGCAGTTTCAAGTACTGATATGTCAGCAAGTAACTGCAAGGAACTTGAACACAGTCACTTTTTAAAAAATGGTGGCTGTGCAGTTTGTGGGTTCACCTCATCTCTGAAACAGTGCTGCTGCTTGAAAACTGACTCTGTCCGCTCTGCAGCTGTATTGTAGTAAAAACATAAATAAACATGATTAAAAAACACATATCAGATCAAATCAAATTTGGCATTGGAAAGTGCTCAGCTTTAAAGGCATTAAAATACAAATTTCTGGTAAACAACAAGACTTCACGATGCTGATCCATCTCATCACCTCACTCTCAGGAAGAAAGCATGAGTGCATTTCACAAAATGTCGAGCTACTCCTTTAAAGTAATGGGGCAAAACAATGTGAACACTTTTTCACTTTTTGTGATTTTCTTATCGCCACTAGCGTTCAGAGATGCCTTATAAGATCCCGGCACAGACACTTGAAGCAGACACATACACTTGTTGCTCTTCAACATTATTTGGCAGAGGAAGTCATATTAAAACATTATAGATAGCAGCATGGTTACCACCAGTAACCACAGTTGTCGCCAAATCAGGGACCTGTTTCAACGCATCTGAGACATGAAAGATGTGATGTCCAACACGATCAGATCAACATGATCACAGATCAGTTCCTCCTGTGTTCATTTTGTGATATGAAAGCGACAATCCTTTGTGAAGTGACTCTGGCACTACATGCAACCTGTGTGTTAAGCACTTCTCACAAATCACTTCTGTGAAACGGGCTCTGGGACTGAAATCTCAAGGATAGCATAGCTATTCTGTCTTCAAACTGCCAACACATTCAACACTGCATTATTTTACCATCTGTAATATGGACTTACTGTAAGCCTGAGTATGCATTGTGCAGACATAGGTCACAAAATATAAACATCTCATATATTATATATATCATATATACATCTCAATATTGACCTTCCAATGAGAAATGTTCACAGTTCCGGCAAACAGAGACTCTGGTTTAGGGCCCCCACTCACCCTCTGAACCAGGGGCAGGAACCCCTCCATGCTGGTGTTGTGAAACTCAACACAATTCACAGCGAGCTGAGGACATTTCACAGCCTCACTGGCAAATGAATCAGGGACAGTCACTTCAAGCCCAAATAACTGAATCCAAACCAAAGACTAAACAGATTTTTACACTAAATACAAATATTCATCGTGAAAAGTAGGACCGAATACACTATAAAACAAATGCTGTAAATATATCTGATACCTGATATGTAAATCTAGTTTCATATCAGTTAATCGCTTTAGCCTTGATGCATTAACACCTGAATATCAGTTGCATGTTATTAAAGATGTAGTCATGATTTTCTTGCCTACGTCCTGTTGGACATGAACAATGCTGACGTGAGGTAACGTGCGTGCGTGCGGGTGTGTGTGTTAGTACGCGTGAGTGTGTGGGTGTATGTGTGCGCGCGTGACAGGTAGGAGGAGGTAGCTCACTCACTGACTGAGATGCAGGCACGCGTCTGTGATGCTGTGCTGCAGGGTATCATTAGACATTTTTTTTCTTACCCTCCGTCCTGCTCCGTATTGGCTGGAGCTCCATCGGGCCCGGTTGTCCGCCGCTGACTCGCCGTTACCGGGCAGCGAACCGGAGTCCGAGTCCTCTCCCTCCTCCAGCTCCTCTTCCCCTTCCTCCCTCTCCTCCGTTTTCAGCCGCTTTGCCGCCCTTCCGTACTCCCCTTCCTCGCGCTGGCCGGTTCCCTCTGCCGTCGACATGCTCGCGGCTGCGGTGGACCTGCTGGAGAACGGGACCGTGTCTGGGGCTCGTCAGACCGACACGTCCATGTCCGCAACTGAGCCGTAGAGTGTCCTCGTAAAGCCTGCGTCTCTCTGCCTGCGTCTCCCTGTTTATTTGTCCCTGTCCCCCCCACACGTCTCGCAGCTCCGCTCTCTGTCCCTGTCGCTGTCCAACGCCACTGATTTTCTGTGGAGGTGTGAGTGGACCGGATACATCCCGCCCCGTGCATCCCCGTACATCTCTCATTGGTCTGCCTGGTCCTGCGCTTTAGAGAGGCGGCGTGTGATTGGTCGGTGTCTCTGCGTCAACAAGACAGTTGTCCACGCTCTGCAGAGGAGTGGGCAGAGAGGGAGCAGAGAGGGGAATGGTGGTCCTGATAAAAAGGGAGAAGGAGACACTTAAAATTGCAAAGCGAAAGGAAAAAAAGATAGAGATAGAGAGAGTGTCAGTATGAACGTGTATTTGCTGCATTGTTAAAGACATAATTCTCTTCGTCATGCATCACCATCACTGTTTCTCATAACTCATCAGTAGGCCTGACTACAGACAGCAACCTTGCTTAAAGCTCTTAGGACACAGTTCTACTGAATTTTCCCTGGCGCATTAATATCAAATCACAACACAGCAAACAAAGTCAGGAGGTGTGTTGCAATTCAGTGTTGTCCAGAGGACAGAAGCTTAGGCCTGCCCATGTTAAATGCAGATCACTGTCATTTGTTTTCATGAGGAGGTGCAAGGGAGTTTTTTGTTTGTTTGTTTGTTTGTTTTATTTAAATAGCAGTACTTTATCCGTCCCAATATGTAAAACACTCAACTGTCCTGTCACAGCCTGGGTATGAGACCATGGACAGAGCTTATCACACTGATAGAGCCTGATGGCAGCCATGACAGACAGCTTTTCACATTAAGACAGTATACTTTGGACCAGCTGGCACATTGCTACTGACTGTGCGTTTAGTTACAGCTGTGAGTGACTGTTTTGCAGACTGAAATACATTTTGAGGCTGAGCAGAACTGGTAAACTGCAGTGGGGACATCTCCCTATTGCCCCCTGCAGCTGACCCCAGGACCCTTGTCCTCCCCATGTCCAATCTTTTCACGTAAAGTTTGCTTGCTGTACTTCTGTTCCTCCTCCGTCTTGGCCATTTCTGAGATCAGATGTTCTCTGTCAGTCTTTTTGGCTCTGACATCGTCTTGGGAGTAGAACAGACATGGGAGCAGTTTGCCTTCAAGGCTTTTTGGCAGAAAGGTATAAAAAATAAATAAGTTAAATAAGTCAATAAATATATCAGGACAGAAATCCTGGTCTCCTGGGTGATATTCCTGAGTTTGGCCCATTCATCCACCACTACCACCACGTTATGTGGACTTTGTCACTCTTTACTCACTGTCTTGCTCACTGTCTCACGTGACATCCTACAGCCTCTCTGGCAGAAAGACTTTGTGTTTAGAATGAATGGAGAAATTAAAAATCACCTGCAAGGAAACATAAAAACATGTTAAAAATAAAACTGGGAAAGGTATGGTTATATCTGGAGATGGATGAGGAAGTATATGCAAATCACAGTGGACAACTACATCCTTCTGTAGTTGGAGGGAATTGGTTTACAACCAGATGCTTCAACATCAGAAGACTGGTTAAAATGATTCATGAATCTACTCAGTGGAGAGACTAACATTTCTTCTGAAAATGCAGACAGAGATATTCAGGGAAATGTGGTCAAAATGGATTAGGTACATCATTTCATGGAGAACAGGCCTGCTTTAATTTAGATTGCCATCTCTAAGGATGCTAAGGAGAGTGTGTTATAAAGACCAGATTTTTGTGGGTAAATGAATGTGTGACATTGATTCGTTCAAATGTTTTTTTAGAGTCTATTATAATACAGTAAAATGAAAAGGAGAGCAATAGAGAAGTAATAAGCTTTATTTGGATGAGGCGTTATGCAGTAATTAAACATGATCTTTGGAGTCATTTGTCTTTTAAACTTGGACTGTGAATGACCTCCCTAATAAAATTACAATAGAATAGAAAGAAAGAAAGAAAGAAAGAAAGAAAGAAAGAAAGAAAGAAAGAAAGAAAGAAAGAAAGAAAGAAAGAAA
>JBBMJY010000003.1:21608087-21625744 GCA_037833715.1 Toxotes lorentzi
GCAGCAGCAGCAGCAGCAGCAGCAGCAGCAGCAGCAGCATAGGAAGTCAGAGCAATAACTACATCCATCCACCTTCACAGCTTCACCCGGCACAGCCAGGCAGAGCAGCTGCAGCTGATTACAGCTGGTGGCTGTGAGTTAGAGCTCGGCCTCTAAAAGGAGAAATGAGAAATATGTGCATCATGTAAAACATTACACCATTTCTCCTTTCTGTAGTATCTGCATGTTTCCCTAAACTGGTGGTGTATTGTACGAGGACTGCACCCTCACACTGACTGCTGCTGTAGATCAGAGGAAATGCAACAAATATGGCTATGGGAACACAGAGGTTATTGCAAGGTAGCGCAAAAATTGTTTTCAAGGCTCTGAATTCTCCCAAATTTATGGAAGAGCAGGACAAAATGGCTGCAGTGTCCTTTTAACCACTTCTGTAACATAGTCTATGAGAGTTATTATTATTATTGAATGAATTTTTGTTATTAAATGTCACATTGTGTAAGTTACACATCTAGAGTATATTTTGATGCATAAAAGGCACAATGAAATGATTTTCAAGTATACATCTTTTTCAAAATGTTCCCAGTCATCCACCCTTCCTTTTTTTAGGAATAGCAAAATGTACTGAGTCACCTACCCAGCCAGTTTTGCATGACATTTATTAAGTCTGAACCCTTTTTGTTACTGTCTCTGCACTGCAGCCTAGTGGGAGGATCCTATCCATGGTAACACAAAGAGGGAATTTTATACTTATAAAAGGAAGCCTCATATTAGCTTCACATAAACTTTAGAATTTATTTGCATTGAACAAGGACAGAGGACTTTGTCCCCTCTTTGGGAATGGGCAGTATGAACAGGAGGAATGATTAAAGCAAACAAAATCTGTTTCAGTGTTCATCCAGGCACCAGACTTGGAAAAATTGTGGACCTGTCCTTTAAGAAGACGATGGTAGCAGTAATTTTAGGGATAAAGAAATTAACGCAGCCAAGACTATGGCAACATTACAGTCCTTTCTTATCTATTAACAAAACAGCAAGAACCAGAAATTCTGGTTAATGGTAGGAAAATAAACTGAGTACAGTGAGAGGCTAGAGATGTCAGCGTTCCTCCCTCTGAGTCTGTGAAAAAGTTACCGCTGTGAGTCAGAGCTCTTACTCCTCCCTGCATGCATCAGCTGCAGTTTCAGGATGCGTACTGTGAAGGCTACCTCTCACTCTGCTCCACGCGGTCACATATGGGACGCCACACAGCGTCTGTTTGATGGAGACCAGTTTTCCATTCTTTTCTACCGCTTGGGGGGATGGGGGGTGTCGGAGAGGATCGCAACTTCTATCTTGTTTTCTGACGGTGAACGATGAGAGGTTGCCATAGCAACACAACATGTCTCTTGGCAGAGTAGTAGGATGCCCTTTCACCCAAAACAGCCTCCTCACCTAATACTCTAGGAATAGTTCAGCTTGTGTAAAGACGCTGAGCACACACAGGTGAAGACTCACACACAGTGAAATGCTACATAACATAAATCACGAGTGGAGCCTGAGTCTGACTGATCCATAATTCTTAATACTGCACAAACAGGACAGATGGGCTACAATCATTCAGTGGACAGGGACCAATCTGACACTTTGAAATAAACAGCAATAACCAGCTTGAGTGAGAAAGCTCTTTAATAGGTTTTAGTTTAAAGTGAGAAATATGGCACAGATCACAAATCACATTAGAACTAACAGAGTCTGGTCAGGCTGCACAAGGAGCATCATGCCACTGCAACTTAAACAGTTACACAGCCGGGAACTCAGTGTGCACTGAAGTGTGTGGTACACGCTTATATTATTATTATATTCTATACGCTGATGTGTAGAAGGAATTAATGGATGTCATTTTCTACCCACTTTTCTTCTTCTCTGTCCCACTGTTGGCAGAGGTCAGATCAGACGGTGGTGAAGGTGAAGCGAGTGACGTGTTGATAGTTCTCACCAGGACGCAGGAGGCAGTCAGGAAATGAAGCCTGAGGTCGCACACAGACACATAGACACACACACACACACACACACACACACATACACACACACACACACATACACACACATACACACACACACACACACACACACACACACACACACACACACACACACACACACACAAAGAGTGAACGTGGCTTTTTTTTTTGGTCAGCTGCTTTCTGTGTTCACAGTCACAGAGAGTGGTAGAACTCTTAGCTAGGTTGAGAAATACTAAACCAGAGTTTATTAAGTTTGAGGTCAGAGCCTTATACGGGGCTGCCTCAGGTGGGGCTGCCTCAGGTACCGCTGCAGAAGACTTGTCAGGCTGATACACTGCTAAGAGGCATGGGAAAAATAATCAAGATTCATTTTGAATGAAAACTGATTGGCATTACGGAATGAGGTGAAACAACAGCCCCCCCTGGAGGCTTGGAGGCTGAAGGAGAAATTTTCATTAAGACAATTTTATTCATATTATTTTCCTCAGGCAGCTTTACAATCTGTACTACACAAAACAGGCTCTGACCTTAGACCCTCCTGACTCCAAATATGATCCATCGTCTGTTCAATAATAAAAATATATTGACATAATATATTTAAATTTTCTTTGATGTGCTAAAAAGTTTGGCTTTTATAAACTGTGGTGGACAGATTCAACAGAGCATTAAAAGATGGTGGCTGTTGTTACAAATGAATCATGCTCCATCTTACCTTATATATGGTGTATGGAGATTCATTTACAACCACACATGCATGGTAAAGTATTCTAAATAAAGCTCTCTCTGGAGCTTTTGACCATATTCCACAGCCTTTCTTAACATGTGTAAGTAAACCTTGTGTTCAGACTATTTCACCATCATACAGTTTATTCTCTCTGAAAACCACAGCACTGATCTCCAGTGACTGGAACACATCACCTGCTCACACACATGCCAGAAACTGTGGTCGCGCTTTTTAATAAACCTTTTATAACATTGTTCTAAAACCGATGGCTTTATTATTGCTCTCCATCATACTCTTCATACCTGGTTGACAGCATCAGGCCAGTTCTGCGTCTCCAGACAGAAAGAGCTGTGCTTCCCGTACCTAACCCCACTCTTTCCTGTTATAGAGCCATCCAGGAAGTTGGCAGTGTAGAACTGGACTCCTGGTTGGCTGGTAGAAACCTCCAGGACACGCCCACTGGCCGGGTGACACACTCTGAGGTGAAAAAATAGGTTTTCCTGCCAGACTTTATTAAAGACAAAGGCATGTGTGTTGCTGTGTGTGACTGTGTGTTGCTGTGTGTGTTAAGTGTGTGTGAGGAAATGCCACAAACCTGGCAGCATGTCTCTCTGTGCAGGCGTCTCCAGGTGAGGACAGACAGAAGTTGTGGTCAAACCCTGGACCTGGAACTTCCTTCAGCCGAGGGCCAATCAGAACTGGCTTTCTGAGGTCAAAGGGCGTGCCCTCCACTGCTCTGATCTCTCCTAGGGATCGAGAGTCATACGGTACAAATATGATACAAAGAATGTGCACAGACTGGCTGTCAAGGTGGTGTCCAACACATGTCGGGCTTTGTAGATAACTGGCGGACTCTGGAAGACCTGGTCTGATGAGGATAGACAGCACACATTTCACTTTGGATGGATCAGCTCTCATATCTAGAATTTGTATTAGCAGACCTAAATCATGACAACCCAAATTTGAGGCCAGGAGGCAGAGTTGCGGTCCTACACGCTTCACTGTGCTTCCATCAGAGCAGTCACACACCCAATACCCCATAGAGACCGCATCTGCCCCGCAACCACCTAAATTAAATCAAACGTACCAACGTTTCAGCCGACTGTTCAGCCTCCGTCAGCTGGTGCAGAACTTCTGCACAGCAACAGGTTGTGGTTTCGACACATTTTGGAATAAGTCTGATGTGTGTAAATCTGATGGCTTACATCTTAATTACAAGGGAACCAGGAAACTGATGTCAAACTTGATTAAATGTATAGTTTTAACTCTTTCTGGCTCATTTTCCTACGAAGCTCACCTCAGTATGAGATCACTGGTAAACACATCTTTTCTATGCAATGATTTTATTCTTTCTAACAATCTAGATCTCTTCATGATCACAGAACCTTGGCTGTCACCAAATGATCATGCTCCCCTTCATGAAGCCAGCCTTAACCAGCCCAGACAAACCAGCAGGGGTTGTGAGAGCACACTTTTATAAAAAACGAACTGATGCTTCAGCACTGATTTGGGGCTGATTAGCACCTCTGAAGGCTGATAAAAGGAAAATCTCCTTGTCTATGCTTTGAAATATATAGACCTCCCAGATATGATCCAAACTTTAGAAATGAATTCATAGATTTGTTGTCCTCAATGCTGACTGAGTAGTGATTGTGTGACCAGCTCTTTTCACCTTATACATGCTTTGGTAACATTATTACGAAACACTCCATACTGCAACTTCCACTGTTATGTAGACAACACATAACATCATTATGTCTTATTATTAAGAACTTGCACTGTGTTATGTTCTCTTTCCTCCTGCTCTCTCACACTCTCTGCGAGTCCCCTCTCCACAGTCTACACCTGCTCTATAAGAAAAGTGCCCTGAGAGAGAACTTTGAGATTGACTTGACATGACAGATGGCTAAATGGAGTTTAGGGGAAATCAGTTGGAAGAAATGTTCAGAATTCAAGAGCAGAACTATAACTCTTTTAGTAACACAGGCTTTGACAACTGTGATGCAGCATGTAATTGTCAAAGCAAGTAAATGAAAGCACAAGCTGATAACTCATGTCAGAAAAATGGTGAAAACGCTGTAATATCTAATCCTATCCTTCTAAACTGAAGACAGCCGAGTCACAGCATGTTAGGCACAAGGTCTCTCTCAAAATAACTCTTCCAGTCTTAACTTTCTTATCCTCACATAGAAATCATGCATTAATCATGCACAGTGTCAACTTTACACCTGCTCTGACAGGAGAGGACACCTACTAAAGTGTCTGGCAGATTGTTATCATTAACACGCATCGATAACTTAACTGAGTGCTCTTTTTATTCTGAAGGTCAGAGGTCCACATCACGCCACACCAACTCTGACCCTCAAATCCTCCTGTTTGGGATTTGATAGACAGAAAGCACAGGCTGGGACAAAAGGCGGGATCAGCTAGTCAAGTACTGAGTGCAGACCACTAATTTTAACTGTGCATGACACAGAATTGATTCCATATTTTTAAAGTCATGTTCTAATTCAGCCGTTGAGCTGGATTTCCATTGTAACACAGATTTTGTGATATAAATAAACAGTCATTAGCTCCTCTGTCTCCAGGGGAAACCAACGCTAATTGCAGGGTAATGAGAATGTTTGTCTGACAGAGCATGAAGAAACACACCCCCACACAAAAGAACAAGTGTTCATGCTTCCATGCTTCTGTATTGACTGTGGCATGATAGCAAACATACACAATAATTAAAGTTTACACTGTACAAAGCACACAGTAAGAGCTGATTCTGCAGTCACACAAAGTAAATGAACTGCAACACAGAAAAAGAGGATGTGATCCCTGGAAACAGACAAAGATGATGACACACAGGCAGAGGCAGAGGCAGGATACCCCCGCTATACCCCCAACAGATATTGAAAAGTCACTGTTGCTGCAATGTTCTGCATCTGAGGATGGAACACAGAAAATACCCAGTTAACATGTCCATTTTGTACATTTAAGAAATAATACTGACCTACGGTCAGGTGATCAACATCTGCATTTTTTGTAGGTTACTGGTTATTTATTGAGAAATAGTGTAGCTTGTATACAATATCACACTTGACATACTCATTTAAAAGCTCAATAGATGGCAGTGTTCGGGCATAAATGGCAACCTGTTGAATTTTGAGTATTTTGGGGGATAAAGAAAGAATCATCTGTTCAACAAGCAACTGATTTCTAAGTAAACAGGTTAAGATCCCTTTTGATAGTCACCATTTTTGATAAGATCCATTTTTCAGGGTTCCTACACATTTTCCATTTCAAAATTCCATACTTTGAGTCAAGCACCAGATTTAGGGAAGGCTACAAAAACTGATCTGCACTGAAGTTTTTCGAGATTAGAGTGGTCTCCTTAAATGGAAGAAGTCTGGAACAACCAGGACTCCTCCTAGAGCTGGCTGCCCAGCCAAACTGAGCAACAGGGGGGAAGAAGGGCTTTGGTAAATGATATGCCCAAGAATCCAATGGTCACTCTGGCTGAGCTCCAGAGATCCTGGACACCCATCACTGCAACACTCCACTGATCTCAGCTTTGTGGAAGAATTGTCAGATGGAAGCCTTTCCTCAGTGAAAGACACATGAAAGCTGCTAGGAGTTTGCAAAAAACAAACAAAAAAAAAACACCTAAAACACCTAAAGGACTCTCAGACTGTGAGAAACAAGATTCTCTGGTCTGAAACCAGAATTAAACTGTTCTCAGTTCTAAGCATCATGTCTGGAGGAAACTAGGCACCACTCACCACCTGCCCAATATCATCCTAATGGGGACGCATGGTGGTGGCAGCATCATGGAGTGGGGGTGTTTTTCAGCAGCAGGGACAGGGACACAGTACAAGTACAGAGATATCATCAATGAAAACCTGGTCCAGAGCTCTCAGGACATCAGACTGGGCCGAATGTTCACCCTCCAACAGGACAAAGAGCCTGAGCTCACAGCCAAAACAATGCAGGAGTGGCTTAGGGACAATTCTGTGTATGTCTTCGAATGGCCCAGGCAGAGCCCTGAACCCAATCAAACATCAGTGACCTGAAAATGTTCATCCACTGATGGTACCCATCCAACCTGACCAACCTGAGAGGATCTGAGGAGAAGAATGGCAGAAAATCCTGCCGGGCCATTTTCTCTCAATGCATCTCCTTGGACAGATTTCAGTCACGTTTTAAAAGCACCATAGTCCACTCTCCTGATTTGTTTTCGTCTTTAGACTCAGGACATTACACAGTTTTAAGTCTCTTCTGCCTTCCACATGGTCAATCCCTCTGTCCTCTTGGAAAGCCTTAAACATTTTGTTGGCATTCAGGGGCTGGCCCTCCAGTGGTTTCCATCCTATCTCCAGGACAGATCAGCCTCTGTTAGAATTGATCCTCTGCACCCATCTCATGTGGAGTACCACAAGGTTCCACATTAGGTCTATTTTATATTCCCTGTACATGCTTCCTTTGGGGTCTGTTTTCAGAGAATATAATATCTCCTGCCATTGTTATGTTGCTGAAACCTTGTTGTTACCTCCCACTGAAACCTTGTGACCCATGACTCCTTTCTAAACCAGATTCAGGATGTAAAATCCTACATGACTAAAAGCTTCCTTCAGCTAAACCAGAATATAACTGAGGTTCTAATCTTCAGCCCTGCACACAACTCCACAACCACAACCAATCAAACAATCTCAGTGTTATCTTTGGTTTAATGTTTGATAAACAAATCAACTGTTATCAGCACTGGCTTTGTCCATCTTAGATCACTTGCAAAATGATTTCCTCTCACCTCCACTGCTGCAGTTATCTCTATCAGTCCATCATCCCTATCTCACCTGCAGCTGGTTCAACATGCAGCAGTGAGGCTCCTCACTGGTAGAAAGGAGAAAGACCACATCTCCCCAGTACAGGCCTTTACTGGTTACCAGTGGAGTACAGAGTTGATTTTCAAGATCCAACTACCATATGTTCCCTGATGCACTGTGATCAATAAAAACCACAGAGCACGTGCTTCCCACATACATAGATTTCCCCTACATATATGTACTTTCATATAATTTAAACTCGACTTTAATAAATCACTTCCTGTTGCTGGGTCTCATTTTGTTGACAGAATGTGTGATGTACCTGTAGGAATGGATGTGTCATCCACAGGCAGGTAGGACTGAGCACTGATGGACACTTCATGGTCATAGATATCTGCTGCACCCTGCACACACACACACACACACACACATTTGTACTGTCTTCGTGAGCAAGCTCATAGACATAGTGCATTACCAGCCCCTAACCCTAATGTGAACCTAATCCTAATGTAAACCCTAAAACCAGGTCTACTTTCCCATCAGTCTCTGTCCCATCTGTCACTCTCCACACCCACCTGTTGCTCATTTCCCAATCACCCCTCTGTATCTAATAGGCTCACCAGTCCTTTCCCTCTGCCCTCTGTGTCTCTCATGCTGCAGACTTTCGTTCTTGTTATCCTGCTGTTGCCTGGTTTTGTACCTCTACCTGCCTGTTTGCCTTTAAGCTTTAGTCTATATTGTTTCTGTTCAATGTACTATACTTTAACATGAACACACTTCATGGTGCAGGTTATCCAGCCAATGTTCCTTTTTCATTCCACCTTTCCTACAACAAATACAGCACTGACAAACTGGATGATCCTGCAGCTGATCACGTGTTCTTACCTGTCCAGCCAGGTTGAAGTAGGAGTGGTTGGTGAGGTTGATGGGGGTGGTTTTGGTAGACCTGGCCCGGTATTCAGCAGTTAGTGTTTCCCCCTGAAAACACAACTCAGATCTTACTGAATTCTGATCTGCGGGCAATTTATTCATGTGCAAAAATCTGTCAAATGACTGGGCTGTAAAACTGTGGAAAAGTTTGTGAAAATGTTTAAGTTAAATTTAATTTAAAGTTTTGTTTTTTTTTTCAAATTTTATCTGGGAAAAAACAAGGTCCTCCTCCTAAAGTCTGTAATTACTCAGCTATATCCACATGGCCAAGAGCAAACCTGTCTGGGATGCTTTGAGGGCGATCAGCTTCAGAGCTGTAAAGTTATGAGGCACGTTTACCTGCAGGGTGTAGGTGACAGAGACCTGAACCTCTCCAGGATAACCCTGGTCTCCATCTGGACTGGTATGACTCAGCTGTACACCACCTTCCACTGCTATAGCGAGCCAGACAGCCTGTAAAAACACATACATATCGTATAATGCTGTATATACTGTACAAATAGGATTCTAAACTTTTTGCTTTTCAAGAGATCCATAACAGGTAAGGTAAAATAAAGTACTACATTTACAGGAAGCATCAGTAGCTACATACTGTGGAGTGATGGTGTAGGAGGTCCACTGGATTTACAGGTATAACTTGATTTTTATTTTTGTTTAAATATGAATCTTCAGTCTGACTTTGAGCAGTCAAATGGATATCAGAACTCTATAAGTTCTTCTCTTTTTAGAACAACATTCCCTCTTCCTGTTTCCCAGGACCATGTTTCTTTGCTGAGCTACAGAGAGTGAATTTTGTTCTAAAAGGACTGTGACTCTGGAAAGGAATTGAACTCCAGAGAGAGGACTGTGGATGTAGTCCCCCATCACTTATATTGTTACACCCTTAAGAAGACATTTCTTCACCGTCCCTCTGGACATGAAGAATTATTACTTTATACATTTGTTATACAGCCTCTGAATATTCATAGTTTTGTAGGTGATCTATCTTTGCTGGCACATCTGCAATGTTAGTAATAATTTCATGTATTTGTGTTGTTAAGAAATAATAGATAGTACAGTGATTTCTACAGTGAGTTTACTGTTGTTAACTTTTTGTAGCTGATATATCGTCGTGTGAACAAACACTGTATAGTGGGCTCGTACTTTTTTGATTTAGTTTCTACACTTCCAACAGGAAATTAGTAACACAGCCAGATATAAGACAGCCAGATATAAGACAGCCAGATATAAGACAGCCAGACCAACCCCACCAGCAGCAGGGAAACTACTTCATGTCTGCTGTCAGTTGCTGAGGGGGGCAGTGAACACATGCATGCAATCTGTCCCCTTTTCACTCTGCTGTACAGTCTCAGCTGACGACACCGTCATGTTTGATGAGCACTAAATCACCTCAGGCTGTGCAATTATAAAAGTGTGTTTGTCTTAGTCCCATGGGACAGACTGATCTCAATTTAATTAATAAATAAAAGCCAATGGACATCTGTCACAAAAACAAACATGCACATGCTAGATACACAACACAAAAACACACACACACCTCATAATATACTAGACGTAGAGTTTTTATACGTGTGTGTGTTTGTACATTTATGTCTATCTTTGTGAGGACCAGTTTGAGTGTGTGTGTGTGTGTGTGTGTGTGTGTGTGTGTGTGTGTGTGTGTGTGTGTGTGTGTGTGTGATTGCTGATGAAGCAGCTAACTGAACCCTCAGTAATCAGCCATTGCTGAGTACAGCTCAGCCCTCAGGTCAAATGAACAGACTGCTGCTTTTAAAACAAAACAGTACACATTGATGTAGTTTGTTAAAAACCATTTAACCTGTGTGTTGCTAACAGACATGACACATCTGCTGAAAATGCCATGATGACAAATGAGAAGTATTTGTACAGTGGCAGTAACTGTCAGTTATTAAGCCTAGCAGCATGGCTGTAGGGATGGCATTATCAGTCTGTTGGTCCAGACTGAAAAATCTCAGCATCTACTGGATGGATTACTTCTTGTACAGACATTCATGATTCCCTGATGATGAATCCTTATGATTCTAAGCTTCCTTTTCCTCTAGCGCCACCACGAGGTTGACATTTGAGGATGAAGAATTTAGCATTTAGCTGTAAAAGCTGCAGGGATGGCACATTTTTCTATATCAATCAGCAGATCAGAGACCCTGCAGAGTGTCCATGATGTCTGTGTGCTGATGATGATGAGCTGTGGTTTAGTACAGTAGGAAGGGCTGTGACTGAGTGTAAAGCAACATTCAGTGCATTTACACCAAGCAGTGTTTGCTTTAGGTCTGCTACTTTGGGCAGGTGAGAATAACTAGTGGCAACAAGTCGTAGCACAGTGAGAGCAAACAGAGCACAGAAAACAACCCAACAGTGCAAGGGATTATGGGTATTATGGAGATAATGTTGTCTGGCCATTCATCATCCTTGCAAAGCCTGGCACAACAAATGGGATGGATGCTCATGTAACTTACTCTGTTCTTTTATGTTTTCAAAGTGGTATGAAAACTAATGAGGGAAAATTACAGGCACAAGCAGGTACATCATTTAGGAAAGACTACCATGGATCAGTCACCCCTGATGGAATAACAGGTAACAATGAGATACTTTGAATATGGAGCAGCTCATATCATGGCTTTATTTACAAACCCTCATTGACCTGTAAATGGGAGGTGACACCCATGTGAAACAAGCACAAATAGGGACAACAAATGGTATTTGTGGTTCAATGAAGAGAAGCTTCCTACAAACTGATTCTAGTTAAACACATTCTCTGGGTCTTACCTTATTGAAGCCCCGCAGCCCTCCATGCAGTGCATTCGGTCCATTGTTGATATCCAGCTGATACTCTTTTCCCTCCACTACAAAGCGTCCCCGAGCAATCCTGTTGGCCACACGGCCTACGACAGCTCCCAGGTACCGCTTATCTGACACATAACCTGACAACACAACACAACACAGCTTACTCTTATTCACCCTCGCCAAAGTGATGCCCAGCTAACTTCCTAAGTAAACACTGTTATTCTGGCAGGACATATTTTTAGACATACAAATATCTACAGACCATCAAGTGATGGGATCAGACCAGCCGTGACACGTCTCATGGGCTGGACCACATCCATCTTTCAACTTCTTTTCAACCATCTTTTGTGACTGCATCTTGCACGGTTGTGATGCAGCTGTCATGGTGACAGAATCTTTCCCCAGCATTTCATTCCCTCTGAATACTTGTTTTAAAATCTAATGCTACGAGCAGACAGGTATATTCCCTCCTACCTTCCAAGTCATCGTAGCCCAAGACTACGTCCTCCACTTGACCATCCTTCCCTCTGCTGCACACAGACCTGATAATGGCACCCAGGGTGAGGATCTCCACCCGCACCTGGGAGGACTGGAGAACCCACAGGTCCACACTGCCCAGGCCAGACACCTCTCCCCACTGCAGGTGGCTCACCTCAGTCATCCTGGACCTGGACCACAGCAGGGCAGTACAGAACAGGACATCACCCTGATATCACAGTTAAAATGCTGCTCTGTCTCTAAGATTTACAGGGGCTTCAGAAAGTATTCAGACCCCTTCACTTAATTTTAAAAGGATGCAACTACAATTTTTGCCAATCAATCTACACTCACTAACACATAAAGTAAAAACATGTTGTCCATGAAATTTTTGCAGATTTATTCAGAAAACGTAAAAACTGAAATCTCTCATTTACAAATTTATTAAGACCCTTAATTCAGTTCTTGGCAGCAGTCACAGCTTCAGGTCTTGGGTGAGTCACCTTTGGCTGGTCCACTCAGGGACAGTCACAGACTTGTCCTGAAGCCACTCCAGTGTTTTCTTGGCTGCATGTTTCAGGTTGTTGTCGTTTAGAAAGGTAAACCATCCTGACCAGTCCCCCCGTCCCTGTCCTGAGAAGTCCCCCCCATAGCACCATGCCTCACTGTAGAGATGGTATTAGCCAGGTGAAGAGCACATGTTGTTGGCCAGAACATAGTAAATGGTAAATGGACTGAATTCATATAGAGCTTTTCTGGTCTTATGAACCACTCAAAGCACTCTGCACTACAAGTCACATTCACCCATTCACACACACATTCACACACAGCACTTTTCTATACACGCACACCCACACACTAATGATATATCGAGGGCAATTTGGGGTTCAGTATCTTGCCCAAGGACACTTTGGCATGTGGACTGGAGAAACCCACCTTCTGATTAGTGGACAACCTGCTCTACCTCCTGAGCCACAGCCCTGTGTTTGGAGTTCAGTGTTAGTAGAGACCCATCAGACCAGAGAATCTTTGTGCTCAAGCTCTCAGAGTCCTTTCAATGCTGTTTGACAAACTCCAAGCAGGCTGTCATAGCAGCAGGTTCTCCCACCTCTGCCGAGGACCCCCGAAGCTCTGTTCAGTTCAGCAATCGTTGGGTTCCTGGACAGAGTTCCTTGGACTCCATAGCCTGGCTTTTGTCCTGACGTGCAGTGTGAATTGTGGGACCTAATATACACAAATGTGTGCCTTTCTAAACAATGTCCAGTCAGCTCAGTTTGCCACAGGTCACACCTCTCAAAGACACTTAAAGCAAAGAGGATGAACCTGACTATAGTTTGAAGTGACACAGTAAAGGCTCTGAACA
The DNA here is from genome assembly GCA_037833715.1 of Toxotes lorentzi. Classification (NCBI taxonomy): domain Eukaryota; kingdom Metazoa; phylum Chordata; class Actinopteri; family Toxotidae; genus Toxotes; species Toxotes lorentzi. The sequence continues at coordinate 21,621,198 of JBBMJY010000003.1, forward strand.
CCTTCGTTAATGAAATATTTCAGTTTTGAGTTTTTTAAAAAAAATCAATTTAGAATTAAATTTTCAACACAATAAAGCCTGTAAAACAGAAGGGGCCTGAATACTTTCTGAATTATTCGGAATTATAACTTATTATATCTTATTATAACAATGTAGAAGCGTTGTGAAAATGCATTTGGAGCCGAAATATGTTTTTTTTATACAGTCTAGAGTTTTCACGTGCACTGGTACGTTCGTACACACACACACACACACACACACACACACACACACACACACACACACTAAACTCTGGACAACACAGTCCACGGTCCGTGAACTGTTTGCTGAACTGTTGTCATTACACTACGTGACAGTTCACAGTCTAAGTGACAAATATAACGCTGACTGGTTTCTTACCTCCGAACACTTTTTAAGTCCTGAGACTTTGGACCTCGACGTGTTTACATCCGACTTCCTACAATGATGACGCGGTTAAAGCAGGCACAAATGATCCCTCAGTACTGCCTGACAGGCAGCCAGCCAGTTAGCCTGACACATGCTAGTTTCTTCCCCACTGTTCCAGCACAGGAATATTTTTCTGACACCAAAAATGAAGTCTCTGAATTTTATTTCATTTATTTTTAAATATTTGTTTATTCAGTGGTGTTTATTGTACTGTCATTTCCCAACATGAAAATCTAGATGCTCCATACCGCCAGGAATTAGGGTGGGAAAATCATTCTGCTTATTGAACTTAAATATATTGAGATAAAAAAAAAAACTACAGTGATCAGTTAATAAAATATCTACTGTGCTGTTCAAACACGTTTCCCCAAAATATGATGAGGCCCTGGAGATTTTTTGTATGGGTATAAACAACACTTTGTATGATTACCTTTAAACAACCACCAAGTAAGAAATCAGTGAGTCACTTTGAATGTTTGACTCCATTTAAAGGTAACACTGACTACAGCATTTTCAGCTACTAACAGAATTAAAAAGAAGAAGAAGAAAGAAAGAAAGAAAGAAAGAAAGAAAGAAAGAAAGAAAGAAAGAAAGAAAGAACAAAATGTGTTTTAATCTGTAAATCAAGAACTGAAGAAAGTACACTGTGGACACAGTCTGGGGGAAGACATTGCTTAACTTTATTCTGCTCTCTCTGGAACAAAGCTCTGAAAATGTCAAAAATGCCCTCCGTGAAAAATATACAGATTTGTTCACAAATGTTAAATGATATCTAGTTATGTACAGAATATATATGTCAACACAGATTTTACACAAAACACTACAGCAACTGTTGCCTTATGTCCACTGACAGATTTTCCATTTTATATTGTACAGAACACACATGCTCACTCTGTCCCTATGATTACTTTACTATTAATGCACACTGAAGTGCTTAGGACACGGATTCACAGACACTGTATCAGAATTACTGTGTGCTGTATATATAAATGCTTTAATGGTTGCATTTCAACATGTTGTGTGTGTGTGGTTTCCTCACACTGTGCTTCTATAGGATTCTTCTGTCAGGTGGAAAACTTCTTTTCTACTTCATGTTTGCTGTGTATCATAAAACAGGCAGTTTTTCCCCCTGGTGACTGAACTGTGCAGCTGAACTGTGCAGCTGAACTGTGCAGCTGAACTGTGCAGCTGACAGTTCATATTTGTTGATTCTGACCCTGAGCCACACTGACATTTGTGAGCACAGCTGGTGGCTGAAGGCTACTGTTTGTGCTGTGGTTAAAGATGGAAGTTAAGTGAAACAGTAACTTAAAATCAGGCTGAAAAGCAGCGTTTGATTGTTCTCTCTGGTTAAATGTGTCAGATGTGTTGGACCTCTGACCACATCCAGGATTATTGGTCAGAAGTGGTTGCACCTGCAACCGCGCCCAACTGTTTATCATTCGACTTGGTGCAGTTATACACCATTACTGCAACCTGCTACTCAGCAGGTAAACCACTGCTGTTATGTTACTCATCGATAAGATGTGCTTGTCAGTGTAACTACACAGTAACAAATCATCAAAATAAAAGCACTTCCTGGCTAAAAACATGACCTCAGGTGACACAGCATTGGACGTTATTTTTTCGGACGTACTTTAGGCAGAGGCTATGGTGGTTTCTTTCAACCAAGACCGTGACAGCACGATGCTAATGCCTATCTAAACTTAACCAAGTTATTTCTAAACTCAGATTACGATGATTAATCGTTTTCTGTGCCTAAACTGAACCAAGAAGAGAAAACACTGATATGAGTGTTTTTGTAATCTTGGTTTGGCAGACACAGACCAACAAGGCCAGAAAAAATACATTTTGTTGTTTTTCTGCCAGAGATGAACTGTTTAAAATGAAATGATTTTCTGAGAGCTTATTCATTGAAATGAGAGGCCGCACCGCTCTCAGTTTAAGTCATTTAACACAGTTTGATCAGGTTAACCTGATCACTGAAATCAAATCAAATTGAAATCTATGGGACAGCATTGCCAAGTTGAGTGTATCAACCATCAAACACATTATATTGGTCCCCACATTCCGGTGTGATAAAGCCTTCATGATGCATTCATGTCACATCAGAGTTATTGCAAAATAAACAGTTACAGCTTGTAGATCATCAACATCTGACTCACAATCACAACCAGCTAACTGAGTTTTCTGGATGTTTCACAACAGCCATTGTTCATGCAATTCAGCTAAACCTACATTCAATGGACATGCTCCTTCACTGTCAAACACCTGTATCCTTGTCTCTAACACCGCCACTTTGGCATTCACACAACTGTCTTGAGACCTGGATATTTTCAAGTCTTAACTATGGGACCCTTTCTAGTCTCTACCATCCATCACATATGACAAGACTGAGACATCAGAGCACTTCAGTCTGACATGTACAGATGCAACGAGCACCTTTAGTTAGAGCTATCAGTTAAGGATTTAGTTATACATGTCTCAAACTATGTTTAAATTTTTATCTACAACTCCAAGCATAGTACCATGATACAAACATTCACACAGACATCCCTAACTTATGTACAGCACAATTCTTATTGGAGGAGCTCAGGACTCTCTGAGAGAGACGACATCCAATATACCATGAAGGTTCAAGGACTACAGTTGGCCATGCCGTGCAGATTTATTGCTTGTTAATGTGGCTCCATTAATGGTTTAACATAATGGTTCAACTCTACTCTTCAGAATGACAGGGGTGATTTAGAGACTGGACAGTCTGCCTTAAAGTGCTTTGATGGTGGGTGATGAGCTGGTTATGCAGTTCTGCTGATGGAAGAAGTCTTTGGTCACCTTGACCAGGTTTCAGCCTGTCGTAAATACCTCGGCCTTAAAGTAAATTTTGGCACCACTGATTTCCAAAGATACTGGGAAAGCAAGCCCAGTATCTTATTTGATCTTATTTGCAACTGGAATAAATAACATTAAAAAGTCCTTCAAAATATTTTAAAATATTTTTATTCCTGTGTGGTGCCACTGTCAAACGCCTTTGATCAACATCTTGTTCCATGATAAAGAATTTTGAAAAATAACCACTGGATTTTCTGTGAACTCCGAACACTTCCTCTACTGCCACCACCGACACAACATTCATTGTTCATTTGTATACAAGAAATGTCTAAATCTGATGGACAGGTTACCAAGAAATCTGCTGAGTACATTCATGCTCCTGACTGAATGAACCACTTTGTCTTTAATGACCTCACAACTTGTCCCTCGGGCCAAACATTGCACTCTTAGCTCTACTTCTGTTTAGGGTTTAAGAACTGGAAATCTGCCTCTATGTTGTTTATTCCTCCTGTGAACATTGCAGCCTCTGGGGGATGCAATCAGGGGCCCGGAGTCTTAGTCATGCGTGTATTTAATTAGCAATTATTACCACAAAAAAAAAAAAAAAAAAATTGAAGCCAATCCAATATTTAGCAAAATCTGTGCTGTAAGATCATCTGAATTAAAGTATGTCATTGAATAAGCTGGATAAATCCATACAGCAGATCACATCCTTAGTTGCTGCAGTGTGCTGCTTTAGCTGGTGTCACTGAGAATGGCCAGTATGGAGCTTGCCTGTGAGGAAAGTTTACTGCTGCTATGATCTGTCAGCTTACTGAGGCTTTCCTTCATATTCACGGAGTTCAACTCCTCCTTCATCTCACCTGGAGCAGAGAAGGATGGAGAGAAGAAGAGAGAAAAAGAGGAGTGAGATCAGATGCAACCAACAGCAGAGGTAAAGATGTGCAGATAAACTGTATTCAGGCCCAGAATATTCTCTCATATCTGTGTGTGTGTGAATGTATGTGTTGAGTATATGTGTGGATTACATGTAAAAAACCATGTCAAACTTTTCCACCTGTCTTTGCACCAGTATGCACCAATGCACCAGTTCATCAGATTATAGAAACAACCAGGGTCTAGTTGCACATCAGCTGTACTGAAATCTGCACTCACTGAGCACTTTATTAGGAACACCACACTAATACTGGGACTTCCTCCCTTTGCTCTCTTTGATTCCACCAGATGTTGGAAACCTTCCTCTGAGCTTCTGCTCCATGTTCACATGA
>JBBMJY010000003.1:21636568-21646577 GCA_037833715.1 Toxotes lorentzi
TATCTATCTATCTATCTATCTATCTATCTATCTATCTATCTATCTATCTATCTATCTATCTATCTATCTATCTAATGCTCTCATACACACACGTTCTCATACACACAAAAACACGTTCACACTCCCTGTTGTGTTATGCCTAAAATCACATAACCACAGCTGGTATTGTACGTCATCAGTCAAATGAAAACACACACACACACACTGGAGGGGGATGTTAGATATGCAGCTACTCACCGGTGTCTGTCATGGCTGCTGATCGGCAGGCTCTCTGTTGGCTGCCTCACTGCCTCTGCCTGCTTGCACTGTCTGTGTGTGTGTAGGTGTGTATGTGTGTGTGTGTGTGTGTGTGTGTGTGTGGTGTGTGTGTGTATGTGTGTGTTTGGGTGCGTGGCTAGCAGAGGAGCTCCCCTCCCTTCTTAAGGTCAGGTGTACCCCAACTCTGTCTCTCACTCTGCCTGTCTGTTTCTCTCTCGTACTCACTCTCGCTCCCTCTATCCCATTATCCCTCCCTCTCCCTCTCTCTCTCCCTCTCTTCCTCTCTCTATCTCTCGCCCCCCTCCCTGCCCCCACTGCGCTTGCGTTCTCTCTCTCTGCTCATTTGCTCTCTGTTCCCACCTTGCTCTTTCCCTCCCTCTCTCTCTATTCGTGATGCTTCACTGTTCAGACTAGAGTGTGTGTCCGAGCATCTACTGTACATAAGGACATGAAAAACGGCAATTAAAGAAAAATAAACAAAAAAAAAAAAAACCCAGAACCAAAACAGAAATAATAATAAGTAACATCACACTCATATAGGAAACACTCACATAAGAAAAACCTGTATAGAGACTTGACCAACCAGGTGTTGAGCCTACAATCTTCAAGTCGGGAGATGTGATCTGATCCACACTGCCGACTGGCATCATTCAGTGCAGAGCAGTTTCCTGATGTTGAAGAATAAAAATGATTAGATACTTTATTTTATGTGATGCTGCTACAGTAAAGGTTTGGTTAGATTCAGGGAAAGATCATGGTTTGTGTTAGAAGAATTATTTTTGTGAAGAGTAGAGGACGTTTGTTGTCGTGGATAGAAGTTAAGAGAAAGTCCAATGTTTCGTGGATCCACTCTGACCTCCTCCTCCCTATACTGACTCTGACACTTTAAACTGAAATATGCATCTGTGCTTCCATCAGCAGCAGTTTCTCCACCTGCCTCTGAATCTGGTTATCTCTCATCTCCTTCCAGTTGAAATTCTCCATCCTCTTCCCTTCATGTCTCTCCCCCTCTCTGTCTCTCTGTGTGTCTCTCACTGTCTCTCTGTGTCTCCCTCAGGTGCAGGCTGTCTTCTCTCCTTTCTCTCTAATGCACTCTAAATCTGTTCAAAGCTCATCAGTTGATTATCAGCTGCACAGAGAGATGCTGAAGCTGAGATGCAAAGCAGGGAGTCGTGACACAGACACACACTCCTCCCTGCTGTGACTGGAAAATGTCACAACCTGTCAAGAACAAAGGCCATTAAATGAATTGCTGAGCTGGGGAACAATATGATGTATATGTGTGGGCGGAGGAAAGCTGGAGTAGCTGTCCTTGTGAGGACCAACTCTTTTCAGTCAGCTGTTCTTATGAGGATATGTATTGTATATAACACAGGACACAATACAGATTTCCATTTGAAACAAAGCACCACCACTATGAGTGAGAGCTGATGCCTCAGTAAAATGCCTTTACCAGTAGTGGCCACTGTGTGGCTTCAAAATATATCACTGTTTGTAGATGGTCAGCATTTTTCTGAGTGGCCAGTCTTAATAGGCAGCTTCACTTCTGGTTAAGTGCTGTGTTCAAGTTCATTAAATGTTTCACAATATTAATACTTGAACAGATTTTTGAATTTAGCTTTGCTTTGTTCCTGGCTCCTCGTGGGACAGAGGAACTCCACAACAACCCTCAAACACATTATCAGACGTACTGACTCCATCTCCATCTGGTATTAACACACAGTCTGTGTCTGGGTAAGTCACTCACATCTTATCACAGGCCTTATCTATGGACTCTTGATTGTTATCTCAATGTGCAAATTGGGTGGACGGGGTTGGCAGACTCTGCGAGCGATGTGGGATGCTCTTGAGGGACCCCTGTATTACACATTCGACTCATTGTTCATATAGAAAATACTGAGGCAGCTGTAAAGATGGTACATTTCACAGCATATACAGGCCCCAAGCTTCAACACCAGCTCCTTCACAAAACTGTGAGTGTTTTTCTACTTGTCTAACATTACCTTCTCCTCTTCCTCTTCCTCCCCCTTCTTCCTCTGTCTCCTCTTTTCCACAGGCCAGTGGCTGGATTTCTGCTGTTTCTACTCTCTGTACAGCAGGGGGCGTGCTTGTACCTTCGTCTGTTCATAGAGGACAGTAAACAGGGCTGGTCCTACATGTGGCGATCACCACCACAAAACCCCACCCCACCCGAGCCCTGGGCTTACATCCACTTTCATCATCTGGAGATCAGTGTGACACCAAGGCATGATGTAATCCTGCAGCTCCTTTCAAATGGCCTGTGAAAACTTCAGGTGAGGTAATGCATCATCAGGTTAGCAGGTGAAGGAAAATGGACGTGAAGTGTAAAAATATGTGGTTGTGTTAATGGGTTTATGATGTCCCCATCTGATCCAGTGATTTATACATGCACAGTTCTTATACACAGTAAGGTGTAAGAACACAGTGAGGTGTATATAAAGGTGTAAAAAGCTAGTCAAAAGACCTTTCAGAATGTTCCTAAATTAGCTTTGCTGTTTGTGTTTTGGCTTTAAATGTTAGAGCATGACGGTCGTGTGACTGACAGCACTGAGAATGTGAGGAAATGAAATTAGGGCATTAGTCGGAAGTTTTAGTGGACCCTGACTTTAGTTCATAAGGTCATTTACAGGTCTTATTGACGTTTTCAGGCTGAAGATGCTGTCTAGCCATGAAAACCTAACTAAAGATCATTTATGATACAATCTGTGATTTACAGTGTAATGTAGCTGTATCAGTCAGGTACTAATAAAATACTGACCAGAGTTTGGGTGGAAAATAGTGTTATCATCCTTTTTTTATTATGTGATTAAAAAGTGAAAAGACCTAATTCTGTATAATTATAACAGTTAAAATAATGATTACAAGGCTATAATCATATTTGATCCACCTACATCTGTATGTTATATTATCACATGACTTTAATATGTTTAATGTAAACTGAGCGCCACTCTTCTATACTGTATTTTCTATAATTATAGAAATTGATTCCAGTTTGATTTTTACATTACACAGTAAGAAAGATGTCAGCTGTAATCTGTTCTCCCATATTTACTCTTTACTTACACAATAAGAACAAGATTGTCAGTGGGTTTTCCAAACTTCAGTTTTGTTTCCCAGGTAAGTACCCAGTACTGTAGGTACCCAGTACTGTAGGTACCCAGTATTTACTAGAACCCCTGCACTGATCTGTATCATTGTGTGCTGAAACAGCAGTAACTCTCAGGACTCAGCACTAAACTGCATTTTGACTGACAGCTGATGAATCAGCATTTCCTGGCAGCATCGTGGCGTTCTCTGTACTTTTCCCACAGAAACAGGTGCAAGCTAAGGAGAGTGTCACAGACATGTCAGTTAAGAACAGTCTTTACAGAGGAGATGTCCTGAGAAAGAGTCTGCTTTGGGCAAAATGTGACCAGGGTGGATCATGTGATGGGAGTGAGTAAATCAAAGCAGCAAAGAAACTGAGTTCAATCCTTTGGAAACCAAAGACAGCTCCAACTGTTGCTTCTGCTCCTCAGACTTCATTACATTTACATGTTAAATAAGTAACTTTAAAGCATATTTAACTGACCTGTGCTTTAAATTTAAAGTAAGGGAAGTGACTAAGAACGTTTACTCAAGTCTGATAACCTAATGCAACACAGCTGAGACATTTGTCTGTACTGAAGGGAGTGTGCTCCCCTCCAGCTAACCAAATTATTACTGCAGACAATCTAATCAGGCTCAGGTTCCCTGTGTCCTCCTTGGACTGAAGAGCTCCTTTGACACATTTGTACACACACTTTCCATTTCTGGGCTGAGTAATTGGAGGCACCGAGGATTCAGTTTGAGGGAATACGCCTTTCAACACAAATCTATTTTTTTGCAGCTTTTGAGCGGCTACGTGTAATGCAGAGACAAGACATGTCTTAAAGGGGAAATACACTGATTTCACACCTCAGTGTGTGTTTCCAGATGTTGGGGGGTACTACTGCATGCATGGAAACAGCTGTATAAAGCTTTCAGTGTCTCCAGAGGCAGCTGTGTGAAGTCTGATAAATGTCCACAAGTGATGTCACTGGAGTCAGTATTAGGCGAGGCTGAAGTTTGACAAGGAAAAACATGACGCTGACACTTGGCATTAGCCAATCAGGTGAGAGCCAGGCCTGAGGTGTAGCGTGAGCAGCACGTTAGCAGCAGCTCCAGGGCTCCATGTGGGTGTCACAAAGTGGGAGTTCAGGCAGAGCACTGAGTTGTTCATCAACATCATCAACATGAGCTGTTATGTGGCCTGTGTAGCCAGCTGGACTGAGTAAAAGATGAGTGCATCAGGTGTGTGTGAGAGGGACGAGCGGCTGAAACGCTTTCTGTGTAGACTCACTGTAAGACTCTGCTGCTTTGTGTGTTCCCTTCATGTTGCTGAGGCTGTTGATCTGTGTACCTGTGGCTCCAGCAGCTGGTGCAAGGCAGAGCACTGCTGCTTTAGAGCTGTTTTAGAGCAATGTTTCAGTCTTATTTGTCTTCTTGTTTTTAGTGTTATTCATTTTAGGTTTGATTTTACATAGATGTGTTTTATGAGATCTTATTGAATGAGTTGCTGGTGGTGGAGACAGTGGTATGTTATGAAGAGCCAGACTAACTGTTTCCCCCTGCTGCCACTCTTTATGCTAAGCTAGGCTAACTGCTAAACTTGCAAACACAAGACTAATATTGGTCTGCTCATCTAACTCTTGGAAAGAAAAGAAATAAGAGTGTTTCTTTAAAGACAGAACATCTGCCCAAACATTAAGTGCCAAAGTGTTTTAAATCACTGAACACGTTATCTCCTGCTGTGCATGCAAGGCCTCTTCTAAACAGACAAGTCATTATTATTCAGACAGTTCCTCTTTGTCATACAGGAGCATAATTCATACTAATTCATACTTCAGGACGGAGGATGGTGATTTCTCAGAGGAAAACACTGGTTCCCTCCAGACAGACGCGTGCTTCATTAGCTAATGGTCTTGTCGGGATAATCAATTCAGTCTGTCAGACAGCCACAGACAGCCTGATGCGTTCCCACCACGCTGCCCTTCACCTCCATTTGGCTCCAACTCACTTCCCCAAAAGTGCTGGCCACTATTTCCTTTCCCTCTGTGTCTTTTTCTTTCTTTCTTTCTTTCTTTCTTTCTTTCTTTCTTTCTTTCTTTCTTTCTGTCAGTGCATCTGTTCTTGCTTTCATCCCAAATTTAACCAAGGTCCATTTAATTCTGTTCACTGAAAAAAATTCTTCTCAACACCCACTTACAAGCTTTTTTCCCGGATCTTTTGGCCACATTGAATTATCTTCATCAGCAGGTGGAGCTAATTACTATATCCCTGGCAGATAGTTTGATTAGCCAGCAAGATGCCTTGGAAGCAGATTCCTATGCAATTAGCTGCAACAGCTAATCCAGTGAGCTGCATGTGCTGAAATGAAATGTTTAACGAAAGTATTTTTGGAGATACTGGAAGTTTGGAAAAGCTCTGTGTAATCAAAGAGTCCAAAGGGGAAGAACAGGCACACATTATATTATAGCTTAATGCACCTTATTGTGTGTGGGCCAGAATATAACGTGTGTATAATATAAAATATAATGTGAGGTATCACTGAAATGTTTTACCATGACTGAGCCTGAGATGCTTGTAAATGAAGCAAACTCTCCCCGAGTCGAAATATCTCCTCAGAGGAGCAATGCTTCTTCGAGTCACTCCTGCAGAAGTCTGGAAATCTCTCTTCTTCCTAACTCCTCACCCTCAGAGGTGACCCTTAACCCTTTAACTTTCAGACCTGAAGACTTCAGACCCAACGCTGACTCAGCTGACATCACCTGAGGACATTTATCAGACTCTGGATGATCCCTTTAAAATGTATGAGACCTGATTTCAGGACCAGGCGCTGTCCATTGTGTGGCCTGCTCATTAAACACTGTATCATGGCTTTAGGGCTTGAATTATTAAAGGGCCATTCTGGTCTAAATTCTTTTTCACTTCTGATAACTTTGTACTCACTATTAAAACAGTTACTTTGCATTTACAATTTTCATTGATTTCAGTACAGTGAGATTTCTCAGAGCTTAGTGTGTCTTAGTGTGTGTCTGTTTGTGTAATGTTAGTGTATTAGTGTTGGGCTGAGCTCTCAGCACTGACCTATCACACAGCTCAGGCTGCTCATCACAGCTCATCATGTGTTGTCGCCTTAACGCACACTTTACACACTGCTCCATTCATTCTCTCTGTTATTAACAGCTGCAATTGTGGACCAGCACCCAGCAAGGGGGCAGGGCGAGGGGAGTGCCCTCCAACCCCCAACACACACACACACACACACACACACACAAAAACAAAAAAAAACTTCCTCCTTGTCCTTTCTGCACTATACCAGCTGTTGCTTTCCCCAGACCCTGTGCCCCCATTAATTATTCAGTTCTAAAAGTCAGTCAGGCAACCATATACGCTCACAAACACACACACACACACACACACAGCAGGGAGCTCTCTCCTCATGCAGTGTAGTTGACTCACACAGCCCACATGGGCCTTTCATGAGAGATTCATGCGATAAAGTCAATAACTAAATACATTCAGCTCCGCTTATCATCCATGAAACTGAAAGTTAACTCAGAGTCCCCTCATGTGTTAGCTGAGACACTATAAAAATATATAAACATGGTACTTATAAATATATGGTGTATAGAGTGTGTAAAGGCGGATCCATTTTTCCATATGTTGAGTGCCATGGGTGGCAAGGAGTGCGACTGTAGACCAAAAAGTCACGTCAGTCATGTACGACTGGACCGTCTTCACTACCTCAGACAGCTGAAGAAGTGCAGAGTCTCTCTGAGGATCCTGGAGACCTTCTACTGTGCTGCTGTGGAAAAGCATCCTAACCGAGGGGAAGCACTGACTCCAGCTTTGTAGCTCTTCACAGTGTCACAAAAACAGTAGCTGTAGACATGATTCCACACAACAATATGTTGTGTTCCTGCAGTGAAAAGGCCTCAGAAAAAAAGAGGGATTCAAAGATGAAATGAAACAGTAGCTTTCTGTTTCTGGTTGGGGGCTGAGACGTTCTCTGAGGTCTTTGTCTGCAGTAGCTCAGACCTGTCTGGCCTCTATAGGAGAAGTCAGAGCTGACAAAGCAGACTGACCCAGCCTGGCCTCCCACTGACTGCACTGGTAAATATGCAGATCTGCAGAGGGCTTTCAGAGAGCTGAGTGCAACTCGACTCAGCAAACTGAAGGCAAACAAGACGGGAGGGGTCAAAGGTCACGTTACAGCTGGAGACACACAAACAAGGCAAAGCTGAGATGCTGAAAGGCATTTCTCAGTCTCCCAGTTCAGTCTGTTCTCTTGAGCACCACACAGGTCCTGATCCAGGGGCAGGGGAAACGTTTGGTGACGTAAGCTCCTGAGTGTCTGAAAGCAAATCTGTGAGTCAGACCAGTTGGACAAAGATTCAACATGAAATTACTGCTCACATTTTAATGCATCAATAATTTAACACTCTCTGAGGAGCCTTTCTCCACAAACGGTGCCAGAGGACACCTGATTCAGTGCAGAGTTATTATCCAGTTCGAGCTTATCACAGATCAGTATCAGTATATATTAGTTAGATGCCAAACATAAAACCCACCATGAAGTTTGTGAGTAAACAGATCCCCTCATTACAAAGCTCTATAATAACCAAATCTCAGGAATCCTGCTCTGTTTGTGTTAAAAACAAAACTCAATTATCATTTATTTATTTTGGATGGTTTTTTTTTTTTTGTCTTAAATTACTTAAATTACTATTGGACCCCTTTTGGATTAAACTGTCAGACACTGTCCACCTCCATGAGGAGAAGGATTCCTCTGTGGGGGTCTTTCACAGAGGTCATCATGGAATGAAAGCAGACCTCAGTATTGTTTAATTATTTTAAAATAAATAATCTTTTCATTAAATAATCTTTTTAGCTGTAGACATAGCAGAATGTTTAATTTACATTTTACAGGTTGTGTTATGTTTTTAGGTTTTGAATGTAACTTTAACAGTTTTCACAGCAGCATATAAACGTGTGTAAACTGGAGGGTAAATACACAGAGATTAGGGACAACTGTTGCTGAATTTTGAAAGATGTGGTTTCTGGATGCATTTAGTGAACAGTGAAAGCTGATTCACAGTTTAGTGTGACATGTGACATGTCTGTTTACTCACTTCAGAGCTGATGATTTTCTCCAGTTTTCATCACGTTCAACCAGTCACAACAAGCGGTGTCACATGTGGCAACATGGCAAAGCAAGAACAATGGAGGATCACCTTCCTGTTTACGTCTCACAGCAGTAGGTGCTCTTTCCATAATGTCCATAAACACTGCTCTCAGGTATCAGCACTTCAGACACAGTCAGCAGTCAAACTTACATCATCACAGGTGCACAGATGCTGCACTTGTACACACAAAGCTTGCAGGTGAGCAGTTATTTAGTTAGTTAGCTGATTAAAAACTGGACCAGCCATCTGTCTAATATGTATCTGTCAAATAGAATTATCTCAACATCTGGTCTGTCCTCCGTCCACTGACACACTCGACATGATCGACACAGCAGATGTAAAATGGCTCTTTACAAATCCACCTCCATCTCCTTGGCATATTCACTGTCATCCACTTCCTTTGTTTGCAGTGCAGCTTTGCCTGCAGTTTTCTGTGTGTGTAAAGTACAGTATGTGAATACTGTGCAGTGTTTTCTTGTGTGTATTCAGCTCTACACTGAGTCCTCTGAAAGCCGATCAGTTCACCACCTTTGGAAGTTCAAAGGTTGAGCTTGATCCTGATGCTGTATTAATCGTTATCTCTGTTCAGTTTCGGTTCCTAGACTGCAGCCAGCCCACAGAAATGACAGAGCTGATTTATCACGCCCACTCCCCTCATCACCGCTGATGACCCACAACACACTCTGAGCTGTCTATCTGCTTGTACTTCATGCTGTGCAGTGAGAGCACAGACATAGTTCTGCGGTGACTGGCAGACACATTGGCAGGCACAATCATTTTCCATGTTTACACGAGGATCATCAAAACTATGTCATAATTACACAGACACATCTTGAACGTGTTGGAACCAGACTCATCGGCAATTACTTTCATGGATCGGTTCCTAGCTGCACAATGATGAACGTCTATCTAATGTTTTAGGAAAAAGACTGATGTTGTATCATGTGTCTTCTCAAGTCATCAGTGAAGTGAGATTTTTGTGAGATTTTTGGAAATATTTATTTGAGAAGACGCTGTGATTAAAATTGATTTTTATTTTGGGAGTGTTAAAGCTACAATTTCAAAATACAAACACCGGGGTCCAAAAGACATTTGGATGAAAGTGCTACATGAAAAACACTACTATATTATATATACTATATATATTTTATCTCCCATGTTAACCAAAGTCAGAGCTCATGGGCTGACCCCTGTATTGGATCTCTGTTGGTTTTTTCAGTGTGTGTTTCAGTTTGCAGCAATACATTGTTTTGAGAGCATATTTAGAGCAGTGTGTGTTTGTGTGCTGGAGGCTGACAGGACATAACCAACCACTTCGTCAGCACGTCTGAAAGAACGCACAAACACTGCCAGCGTGATTTATCAGTGCACTCAAATCCTCACAAAGGAGTAAGGCTACTTCTATTGTGTTTCTGTGTGTGTGTGTGTGTGTGTGTGTGTGTGTGTGTGTGTGTGTGTGTGTGTGTGTGTGTGTGTGTGTG
>JBBMJY010000003.1:21656315-21671997 GCA_037833715.1 Toxotes lorentzi
GTGTGTGTGTGTGTGTGTGTGTGTGTGTGTGTGTGTGTGTGTGTGTGTGAGAGAGAGAGAGAGAGAGAGAGAGAGAGTTGTCGGTGTGTCCTTCCCTCGACAACAGCGCGTCATTTTTAGCTGCGGAGCGGGTTGGATGTCTGGAGTTGGACTCAGACCACAGCCGGTGTGTGCGGAGTCTGTTTTCCCCTCAGTTTCTCGCAGAAAAAGAAAAAAGCTGATCAGAGACAGAGGATCAGAGGTGGTGAAGGTGTGTGTATGTGTGTGAGTGTGTGTGTGTGGAAGGTGCAGAGGAGATGGTTCCTTCAGCAGGATGGACCGGAGGAAAGTCGCGCCCGGGTTCGTCTCCTGCTGTCTGCTCCTGGTCCTGTCTGTCCCTGCAGAGGTAAGCGGGCTCACTGCCAAACACCCTGAGACTATATAAAGCTGATGTTTACGATCTGTCATTTAGCCTGGACCGGGCTTTGTCACGCTTGCATGTGACGGAGGAGACAGTGCATCCATCTGATTTAGCTCCATAGGCTGCGGTGAACTCTTTATTCCATGGCTCTGTGGTTCCCCAGACATTTTCTAAGAAGTTTCCTGGAAATAACTTTGGCAGCCTTCTAATGAAGAACAGGGAAAATGCCTGAGACAGTGTGTATATTTAAAGCATTGTTGATTTCTATCTGACTTCATCACAATTACTGAAAAACACTAGAAAAAGATGCACACACAAACACACAGATACCAGACACAAGCCCGTGCATGCAGACTCATTTCACAGCTTTACATGTTCAGCTGACCTGCTTTACTCTATCAGGTCCTTTACTGCAGCTCTGCTAATAATTCATCAGTGCCACTATCTCCATGTTCCCATAGATACATGCACACACTGCAGCTTCCCAAACTTCAAACAAGTAAACAAACACATAGATCCACACCGGACCACACCTCACACAGCAGGCTGTGACTGATTCAGACATTAACACTAATCAAACAGCAGTGCTAGTGTGTGTGTTCTCCATTCAGACCGTCTCTCCTCTGAAGAGCAGTGGACAATAGAAGAAAGGGAAGAAAATCAATGTAAATGTAAATGAACACACTGAGAAAAATGACATGTGCACGTGCACTCCAGTGGTGATCAGTAAGTATAAACAGCAGGGTATGTGGTTGTGTGTATGTTAAATCCTGTGTGTGTTAAGACACAGCATTGATGTATAAATGACAAGCATAAGGATTTTAAAATGATGAGTCTCAGCATTAAGATTCATGTCCCTACAGTGTAGGACATGTCCCTCTTCTTATCACACACAGAAGACTCTCTTCACCCAGCATGAATTTAAACAGGCATTAAATTCAGCACACTCAAGCACTTTAAGCTCAGAGTCATTGTTCCATTCATTGGCCAAATACAACAGTCGCTCTATTTATTTATTCTTTCTCTCGTTGTTCTGTTTGCTTCATATTATCGGCAGGTCAAAGTCTGCACTTATTTTATTCATATCAGTGGATCACTGGAGATAAGTGTCAACGTGAAACAGCCCAGTTTAACAGCTCTTTCAGGAGAGGCTGAGTCAGGTCTTTCAAATTTAAATAAAAGTGTTAAATATTTACTGCAAGAGGTGAACACAAGACTTTCATTTTCTAGGTTGGGGGCCCTCTGGTGGCCCTGAGGCCCCAAGCAGCTCATGCCATAGATGGCCCAAGTATTCCTCTATCCTTGAATGAAAGGCAGAGTGCTCCACAAGAAAGCCAGTGGGGGGAACAAATATTGATTAGTAGTAGACTAACAGTCATACTGACAATCCTGTATGACAGGATAAATATGTGTGTTTCTTCTGCATCACATGTCCAGACAGAGGACAGGAGACTCAGCTTTGAGAATGAAACCATCATTCAGAGTCATTCAAACTTCTAACACAGCACTAACCGAACCCGAGCTCATGACTACAGTTCAATTTCAATTCAATTTTCAATTTTATTTATATAGCGCCTTCCACAATCAAAATTGTCTCAAAGTGCTTCACAGAGACCCAGAGCCTGACCAGAGCTTCAAGAGAAGCTTCAGTCGTCAGCTGAACAAGTTTAACAGCAGAGAACCTTTCATCATGAGGGCTCTGAGGTCTTCAGTGCACCAGATGAAAGCTGCGTTTATGGCATGAAAACAGTGTAAAAGCTCTGCAGTGTAATAAGGACCATGTGTTGCCTGATGACTCTGTATTCTGCTAACGAAGCCTGACCTCAGAGTCTGTATTTGATCCACAGGTCTCTGAAGGTGGACGCCTGAATGTTGTGGAGAGTGCAGGTAAGCATCATCTCAATCTTTATCGACGTGTGTGACTGTTTTTGGGAGGGGACTGTGAACAGCTGCATGAACTTCACTGGAATGTGTGCTGTCTGATTCTTTTGTTGATTACTGAGCGGTGGCTGTAGTTGAAATCTTTGTGTATAATAAAGATCAGTTGCGTGGGCTGGCACTGTTCAACCCTCCAAGCCAGTATGATCAGTGGTTTCAGATCAGAATTGTGTTGCTGTGACACAAGATGAAGCACATGATGGTCAGTGGGAATATAAGCAGGCATCTCACTGTTTCCCTCTGCTTTCCTCTTTTCAATCCAGACTTTGTGTCAGGACTTGTGTATGCAACATCCTTGGTCCTTGAAGGCATGGGTTTCCCACTTTGGTGTGGAAGAACTTGATTGGCCTGACCAATATGCTTTACCCCAACCAGACATCCTGTATGCTCCATCTGTCCGTTGTTCTTTGCAGCTTCCTGTCCTCTCCCCTCCAGTCACAGCATGTCTTTATACAGTAAACCAGCATGGTTGATGTTCTAGCCCCACCACCACCACCACCACCACCAGCCTGTGAGTCCATATGTGCGTGTAGCTCACAGTCACAGTTAAAGCAGTAGCTGTAGATCACCTAATTTTCTTGCTCCGTGTCTGATGGCAATGAGGGTTTGCCAGTAATGGGAAAAGCTCCACTGACTTTATAGCCGTCAGATACTCCCACTGGAGAATGGATGAGCTGACTGTTGACTGTTTTATGCTCGCCGTCTGTGTTGGCAAGAATCTACATGTGCCAGTGTTGAGAAATTGACTGTGGGATTATGGGAGAATCAGAGATGTTGTGTGTGAAGCAGTCATGCAGAGTCTCCCCAGGAAGCAGTTTTAAAGATCGGGTTTACAGCTGCCAGTGCTTCTGGTTGCTATTAATCGCCTTCCCTGCGTTTCAGCCACATCATTGTTTTGTTAAACCACCATCTGTCCACCAGATGAACGCGTCATGTTGGACCTGAACTCCAGTTTCGTAGGACTTGTTTTTACCAATCACTCCAGCATCCCATAACCTGAGGAAGAATTTTTACAATTAAACCGATACAAATAACAGATCTTGAAGTGACACCTTGACTTGAATACACACACAGACACACAATCACGCATATGCAAAGAACTTGAAATCTACATAGAAAACAGACTGTATGATTCAGCACACACAGACCAACACACACACACACACACACACACACACACACACACACACACACACACACACACACACACACACACACACACAAACAGACGAATACACAGGCTGGACCACTTTATCTTGGTGTTGTTGTGCATTCTGGTTTTTGTCCAGCAGAACAGACACACCCCATGATATATTATCTCTAAATCAAATACAGAGCAGTAAACACACAATAGCAGTGTAAGTTGCCAGTGGGATGACACACACAGACCAGTTCTTCTCTTGATCCTAATAGTCATTAGTGGGCCCTAGAGGCTATAATGTGCATTACATATCAAAATCTAACCTGCTCTGACCCAAAGTCTTGGACAGACCAAACAATCCCATTGGGCCCCATTGTTGTGCTTTGTGTGCAACTTTTCAATGAGATGTTATTGGTTTGTTACTTATTTGACCAAAGAAATAGATGTGCATCTGATTAGTTTTGTCTTATTGTGTTTTTCTTCTAACTTTAAGCTCGTTGTTTTGTTCTTGTAATGTGATTCAGTAAATTGAAGCTGTGTGACTGACTGATGGTCTGTGTCTGCAGCTCCACTCTCCTGTTCAGAAGGCTTTAAAGAACTGGGATACTATAATGGCTCAGCTTCCCGCACGGACTCAGGCTCCCCCTGCCTGAAATGGACAGACTTCCCAGACTACATGCGGCAGTACCCAGGCCGAGGCCTGGGAGACCACAACTTATGCCGGAACCCAGACCAAGAGGTTATCCCCTGGTGTTTCTTCAGGCAGAGCTCGGGTGCCATCAGCTGGGCCTACTGCGACTGCCATCAGGGTGAGCTGAGGATGGATGATGGATGTATGGATGGATGGATGGATGGATTGGATTAACGAATACCTATCACAAGTCCAGAGCCTTTTGTCTCTGATGGGGAGGTGGGCCTTGTGCAGGGCTAAGTGTCCATTACTGAAGTGTGGCTTAATAATCCATTACTTTGGTTTGTGACTTATGGTCAGGGTCAAAGAGGGGCCTGAGGCCTGTCACAGGAGTTAGCAGGTCTGTGGTTGCTGACAGGTAATTGGAGAGGAGGCAGAGACCTGCTGCTGCCACAGCTGCATTGCCAAAGATTGCTGCATTTGGTTGAGAGAGGTTTAGAAAGAACCTTCCACTACACTACACCTCCTGCATTTGTCACCTCAAGATCTGAATGTATTCAAACAGAAGACTGAATCCTTCTGTTCTTTCCCTTTATGACTGACCGTTTCTTGCTTATTTGAAACACTATGTATTTATTCAACATACCTTTGCTGACACCAACTTCTGTTTCAACTTACAGTTCTATAGCCCCCTGTTTCCTCTTGGCATGGCTACCTTGTGTTCTGGCTCCATCAGAGCTGCCAGATACAGTTTTTCCAGGTTTTTCATCAGGTTTACTTATGGAGATTCTTGCTTTGTCATCTGCAGGTGCTGCCAGATTGGTGGGGGGGTCATCAGGCAAGAGCGGGCGTCTGGAGGTCTACCTGAATGGCCAGTGGGGGGCAGTGTGTGACACACACTGGACAGACCGAGATGCCAGCGTCATATGCAGACAGCTCGGGCTTGGGTGAGGGCAGCCCCACAGAAGCAGACACGTTTCTGCCTTCTCTTTGGGACCTTATGACGAATTTGAAGTGGTTTAGAAATACTGCTGTAAACTGCATCAACATGTGGGTGACTTATCGTTCTGCTTTTGAGGGGAAATGGGGAAATGTTACACATTTTACTCTTCTACATTCATCTGACAGCCATCGTTACAAAACTCATGATCAGCTTATAAAATACCATGGGTTGTCATGAACTGATTTACTTTACAGTACATCCCTCTAGTGTTGTGTTTATAGTGCTATCAACGGATACAATTTGATGCTGAACTATAACTCAAAACCACAGGGCTCCAGTTAATTCTCTGCATCAACTATAAAGTTGGCTTCAGTCACAGCAGGTCACTGAGGGCACTCACAGTAGGCCTTCCATTCAAGGCTCCTTGATTTATCCCACCGCAGGCTTAAAACTAAATAAACCGTAGGTGATTACACCATTGAGCTTGTGTGTTACAGACGTTGGAAGTCACCAGCTATTCTTGTCAGTGAGCTAACACTGCTTTTTGTATTTCACCTTATTTGTTGTTGCTTTTGTCATTGGCCTTGATGATGCTTGCTTTGAGGATAGAAAGGAGAGTCTCTCTGTGTGTTTGCTGTCCGTGCAGTGAGATTGGTACAGCCCTGCAGCATTCCTACTTCGGTCCAGGATCCGTCTTCCACTACGAGCGCCTGGGTTGCCGTGGTAACGAGAATTCCCTACTGGAGTGTTGGAGCCGGAAGTTCATCACCGGCGACTGCAACCATGGCAATGAAGCAGGGGTGGTTTGTGCTGAACCTGAAGGTGAGACCACGGTGTCACTTCAGATTTTATAAACCTACACATCATAACCAGGTAACGATGGATACGTGTCACATACCACACAGTTGCTTTGTTACATAGGACTAGGGTCTTGTCTTGTCATTAATGGGGGTTTTTGACAATGCTTTCAAGACCCCAGCTCCCACACACATCAGTATTCCTTCAGCACTTAGTAACTGACCAATCACTGAGCAGAACTGACTGGGTTTTATTGGCTTTTTTTTTTTTTTTTTACAGTTGTTTGTTCCCAGTGAGTCTTTCAATTACAATCATGAGCAGTTTTTATTTAATAATGAACTTTAGCTGCTTGTCAGGTAGGTTGTTCCAAGCATCTCAGAGAAGCTGCCACAGTTCTCCTGTGGATTTAGTCTGTCTCAGTGTCTTCTGTCTCTGCATGCGATCCCAGACTGACTCCATGATGCTGAGATCAGGTCTCTGGGGGGGCAGGACCACCTGCTGCAGGACTCCTTGTTCTTCTTGTCTTTGATGATAGTTCTTTATGACCCTGGCTGGATGTTTGGGCTTGTTGTCCTGTTACATGATCAGATGCCTGTGTGATGGATAAGAATCCAAAACACACAGCCAAGGGGTCTAAGAGCATATGCCCTCCACTGTAGAGGCCCAGAGTCCATATTTGGGCAATATGGCTATTATCAGCTCAGTTGTTGCTTTGCCTTTTGTTTCTCAGGCGCTGGCATCCCTTTGAGGCTGGTGGGAGGCCAGGAGGACTTTGAGGGCCGTGTCGAGGTATACCATAATGGCAGGTGGGGAACCATTTGCGATGACCAATGGGATGACACTGATGCTGAGGTGGTGTGCCGACAGTTGGGCCTGGGGTAAGAAGTAACTACTGTGCTGTCAATAACTTGGTGTACCAATTTATTGTAACTAAACTACCCTGAGAGCAGTGTAAATTAATATTTCATAAGCAGCACTGATAATTTCATTTTTACATTTTGCTGTTTCACCAGGCCACACAGCTGTACACAGAAGTTTCAAAATATGAATGTAATGAAACTTAGATTTTATTATTTTTTTATGCATCAAATCGAGCAATAACATGTCTTGGACATATTCTCTGTCTGCTGTCTTTATATAACACGTTATGTGTTACACATTAAAGGTGGTGTTTGTATGTTCTGACCAACAGGGGCGTGGCCAAAGCGTGGACATGGGCTCACTTTGGCCAGGGTGTTGGTCCCATCCTGCTGGACAGGGTCCAGTGCACAGGTAATGAACTCTCTCTGGAGGAGTGTCCTCATAACAACTGGGAGCAACACAACTGTGACCACATGGAGGACGCAGGGGTGTCCTGCAACCCATACACAGGTCAGAGCCAGCAAAGAGAACGCACACTAACTCACACATTCATATGAGAAGACACTGCATTCTTTGCTGTGTGTTAACAGCCTGAGAGCAGTCAACCCGGCTGGATGAGAGGCAAAATTTGCAGCATGTCCAGCTGCCTTTGACTTAGTTGCAGATACCAGATATCCTGTGACCTGGACGACTGAAAATTCTCCCAGACATGTCACTGTGATCTTAACTGAGCTAAAAGAGACTGCTAACACCAATACCCAGACAAATTAGATTTGTCATGCACTGCCAGAGCATGTGATCTAATACAATGAGAGTTGTATGTTCTCCTGTGTGGTTGCAGACGGTGCAGTCCGACTGGTGGGAGCAGACAATCACTGGGAGGGTCGTGTGGAGATTTACCACCAGGGACAATGGGGCACTGTGTGTGATGATAATTGGACTGAGCTCAACGCCCAGGTAGTGTGTAGACAGCTGGGCTTCAGGTCAGTGCATCAATACATCTGAGTCACCACACCTTTGTGCCTCACAAGCCGCTCACACATAGGATTCAAAACGCTGGGACAGCAACAGCTGCTGCTCACTGTGAATGAGATCTGGCTCTGCAGCTCTTAGAAGGGGGTTTATGATTATCCATCCATCCGTGTTTCTGTATAGTATCCTGGTCCTGGCTGTGGTGACAGAACGGTAGTCCAGATGCCCTTCTCCCCATCCACATCCTTCAAGTAATTCCCTGGGATGAACTTTAATATAAATACTTCAGCATGTTTGGAGTCTGCACAGAGGCCTCCTCAGAGTTTCACGTGCCTGGATTACCTCTTCAGAAGTGGGTCCATGAAGAATCCTGATCAAATGTAATTGTATTTGGGCAGTACGTCACATTATCTGAGCAAAACTCAGAGCCTTACAGAGCTGTTAACACAGCTGGATAAGGACCCCTTGATCCAGCTGTGCTGTATTTCTGTAGCTGCAGATCAGTCATTTCTGCAACTTTAGCAAATATGGGTATTTGCAGAGGTGTTTCTCACATTTACCAGAGTTTCTGTGATGTTCTTTTCACCTTGAAAACTGTCCACACGAAGATGTTCTGTTCTGTGGTGGTGTCTGCAGGGGCCAAGCGGAAGTGACTCCTGACGGGGTGTACGAAGAAGATCGCGGGCTGATCCTGCTGGACGAGGTGCAGTGTCAGGGATCAGAGGTCAGTTTACTGGCCTGCACCCACACCGAGTGGGGCCAACACGACTGCTCCCACAGTGAGGATGTAGGTGTCCGCTGTGAGAGGGAAGGTGATACCAACGAGATACCAGGCCTGTTGCCTCCTGGTGGTGAGTACACACCTTACTCTTCCCACATATGAGATTTATATGTATTCCCCTTTTGAAGACACCTTACTTGCTAGCATCTAAAAACCTCATGGCGTGATTAACTGCCATTAACAATAATGGCATGTTTTTGTTCTGGGATGTTTGTTCACAGGCCCTCTGGTGCGTTTGGTTGCTGGAGAGAGCAGGAAAGAGGGCAGAGTGGAGGTCTTCATTAATGGCCAGTGGGGAAGCGTGTGTGATGATGGCTGGAATGATGTCAATGCAGCTGTGGTTTGCAAACAGCTGGGATTCACGTTAGTATCATTACACCCTCTCTGATCTACTTCTAAAAGTCTGACACTGATGTCCAGTGCACCCCTAACATTGTTAAGAAGAAAAAAAACACTGCTCACACTGCAATAAACTCCTGATACAGAGAGGAGACTACAGACAGCCTGCAGGAGGAGGGCTGACTCTCTCTGCTGAGGGCTGACTCTCTCGGAGCCTGCAGTTTTCATTGGCTCACACAGCTATGTAACCAGGTTACTCATGCTCTACACAAACATTATTCACCATATTCCACTGAAACACTGAAGTCTCTGAGAGCGAGTGACCTGAGTCAGAAAAATATATGAAGCTATTGGTTTGTCTTAGTTTCAGTTCTAAAACAGCAGCAGTGAACGAAGCGAGCATGTAATTGTTTAGTTAGATTAAACAAAATAGAATTAATTCAATTCAGTTTAATTCAGGTCAGTACCTTTATTTTCATTGTATAAGTTACACATACAACAAAATGAAGTGCGTCCTCTCCACCAGAGAGACGTTACAGAAAATGATTATTGTATTATAAAAAGTGGTCTCGCCTGCTCCTCAGTACAAATATAACAGAGACTGCCTGTAATGTAGAGACACGGATGAACAGTCATACAGTGATATGAATAATTAGGTTATGTTCTATATCATATTTTTTGAATATGGTTAAAACCTGGATAAAACAACAGGGACTTGTGTGCACATAAACATATAAACTGACAGACGATGTTGCTGTCATGACACAGATACAAAGTGGCAAAAATACATGTGGCTGGACATTTGGGATTAAAAAAATATTTAGATCAAAAAGAAACAATAATGATGCTGTGTGCTGTCCTCTCAGCGGCACGGCTAAAGCTCGATCCATGGCGTACTTTGGTGAGGGTCAAGGTCCCATCCATCTGGACAACGTTCGATGCTCAGGCTCCGAAACATCCTTAGGCCAGTGCGCAGCCGTGGGTCAAGATGGCCATGACTGTCGCCATAGTGAGGACGCAGGCGTCATCTGTGATTACACCCTGGATCCTGTGGGAGATGGTGCCGCGGCAATGCAGACCTGTGGCCTGAGACTCAACAATCAGCGCCGTCGACGCAGGATCATAGGAGGAGATAAGTCACTGAGGTTAGCATGCACATACAACACTCTGGCTCCAGTCAAATGTGAAAGACATGTGAGTTTGATTGACCAACACATATAGTGTAGTATGTTCATGTCACAATCACTGCACAGCTGCGTGAGTGTGTGTGTACTTGTATTACTCCCATTGTGGGGATTCAACTTTCTTCTGAGGACAAAAACTCAGTATCGTAAATTATCACATTTTAGGGTGAGGACCTAGTTTAAGGTCAGGGTTGGATTAGGTTAGGTTAAGGTTAAGTTTAGGGTTAGGTATTTAGTTGTGATGGTAGAGGTTAGGCTAAGGGGCCACAGAATGAGCTGAACTATGTGAAGAAGTGTCCTCACAAAGATACAAGTACAAACGTGTGTGAGCACAGCTGTCCTGACATATAGTGTTCAGCTGTTTAAGCCAGCAGAAGCCCCCTAAAAGCCTGACTCTGGTTTGTGTGTATGTGGTTTCAGGGGCCAGTGGCCCTGGCAGGTGTCTCTGTGGCTCAGGTCTCAGTCTAAAGGCAATCATCCTCTGTGTGGAGCATCACTCATCAGCCCCTGCTGGGTTGTGACGGCTGCCCACTGCTTCAAGAGGTAGGAGACGACTCCCTCTGATGGTCCTCTAATAATACTGAAATCTGTAAAAGTTCAAATTCAGAATTTCTACATAACATTTTTCTAAAATCATTTACGGAACTGATGATTTTCCTGGTAAATTTCAGACACACAGAAGCAAGTAAGAAACGTCAAGAAATGCAGTGGTCTTTAAATGGATGCCTGATGTTGTCTACCCTCCCCAGCTGTAGTAACACTGTGGACTGCACATTAAATCAGGGGTATTTATTAAGACCATCATTTCCAATTGTTCTTTCCTCCTCCAGATTTGGTAGAGACCCGACCCGCTACGTGTTGCGCCTGGGTGATTACCACACTGAGGAGCAGGATGACTTTGAACGCACCTTGTCCCCCGAACGCATTGTCATCCACAGGAAGTATCACAGTCAGGGATGGGAGTACGACATCGCCCTGCTGAGGCTCAAAGGCACAGAGGGCAACTGTGTGGCATTCAACCCTCACACTGGTGCAGTTTGTTTGCCAGAGCCAGGTAACAAGTGGGAGAAGAGGCCTGCTGCCTGTGTGATTACTGGCTGGGGAATCACAGGTAACGTCACTGCTCAGACCACTGCAGCGATAAAATGACTGTAGAACTTCACTTTCCATCTGTTAGAAACAGGAGAGGACTTTTGAGATGTTGCATGTGGTCACTACACTAACAAGCAATTACTTATTACTACTTATTTGCATGTCTACATATTGAATAGACAAGATGTAACGTGTAAATAACAGCCTTGAGAGTAAACAGGTCTTGTCTTTCTTCTGTCTGCTTCCTCCTGTCAGACTCAGAGTACTCCCGGACTCTGCTCCAGGCCTGGGTCCCCCTGCTTCCAGCCTGGAAGTGTAAGAAGCGATACGGTGATCGCTTCACCAGCCGTATGCTGTGTGCCGGGAGCCTGTCAGAGCGCCACCGTGTGGACAGTTGCCAGGGTGATAGCGGGGGTCCGCTGGTTTGTCAAGGGGAGGGGGGGCGTTGGGTGTTGACGGGAGTCATCTCGTGGGGTCACGGCTGTGGCAATCCCTCCTTCCCTGGGGTGTACACTCGGGTTAGCAGGTTCCTGCGTTGGATCGATAAAGTCATTAACAAACCCTACAAGAACTGATGATGTAGAGTAACACAACACAACATTAGTTATGCAGTGTTATTGAGTGGCTTGTTGCAGGAGGTGTGTGTTGGTAAAAATGAAGCCTGCACCTCTGTGTTGTGCCTCCTGGAGTTTTACAACAAGCTCTTCAGATCATTAGCTTCTTTCCCACATCACTTCAAAAAGCATGTACATGACATTGTATAGTACTCTCACAGTAAGAATCAGTGCTGAATTACCATACAGTAGAAGACACCGGTGCTGCTTTACTTTAAGGGGCGATGATCACAGCCAGTGACACAAACGCTATAAAAATGTCCATATTTTGCAGTGGCGACTGATTTTTATTAAACAAGCACACAGCAGTGCTTTGCTGACCTGATGCGAAGTGGTGGAAAACCTGCCTGAATCCAATTTGCGTAAATAAAGTTTGACTTATAGGAATTTATTTATGCACTGTTCTCTATCCAGAGTTGGAGCCATCCAGCAGACTGGAATAGAGAGAAACATAATGACATACAGACTTGAATGTGGTGATAGAATTTGGTTATGATGACTAGGAGCCAAGTGAACTCATGAAGACCTCTGGTGGGTATATATGGCACAGTATGGTGTTACACTAAGCCACTCATGTAAAAAGCTGAATGACATTGCACTATAGCGCATGATTTACAATCACATTGGGTCATGAGCGGTTCATGCAGACCAGAGCCAATGAAAGAGTGACAGTAACAGGGAAATACAAATACCTTTGAAGAATGATGTGTCTAGAATAGTACAGTACCGACTACAGACAGACATTTTATTTGGTTCATTAACATTCCAAGTGTGTATCTGTGAACCTACTCATTTTTTACTGTTATCACTGTTAACAATTAACAATGTCACTGATGCCAAATGTATTTCTGTTTGCTAAAGTGTTACTGCTATACGGTAAAAAGTGTTTAGGTGCCTCAAGTTCTCTGTTTGGCAATTTGTTTGTGGTAATTTCTTTAACTGTTTATGTGTTGGGGGATGTGGGAACATGTATATTATCAACTGATAGTGGTAAGGGTGTTAAGGTGGGTCATGATCTATCACCTGATCTTGAGGCCCTGTTGTAGAGAGGAGAGAGGCCAGGTGTAAAACCTTTTCAGCTGATGTTGTGCTGGTGGATAATCTAAAATGAATTTGTCCACAGTTCACAGAAATGGTGAAGAAACAGGAAGTTAATCTGCAAATCTTTGTCCAGTGACCCACCAGCAGGTTAATCCATCTTTGGTTATGAACAGGATTCAATAAACTTGAAGCTGAAAATGGTTTGTTATGACAGACTGTATGCCTCCACTCAAAGCTTGTCACACTACTTCTACATATGTCTCATCAGTATTATGACTATTATGTGATGCCACACTGTAGTGTCTACAACAAGGTATACTTTAGTTTTGTGTTCTGTTGTGCAATGTGTGTTTTGTTTTTTTGTTTTTTTGTTGTTTTTTTTGTTTTTTTTTTTGGATCATTTTAATTTATTTTGGGGGGAAAAAATCATTGTTGAACTTTGTTAAATTGTATTTATTTAAGTTGTATTAATTATAACATGGTCACATTCCACTCTGAGACTAGAGAAATGAAATCATGGCTGTAAGTATCCATGCTGCAGGGACATTTAATATGTAGTATGTTTGTCACCCACTGGACACAAATATTCAACAAGGACTCAACAGAGACCAGCTGGAGAGTCTCTGTTCTAACTTGAAGCCTTTTGTTCTTTTTGCAGAAACCATTCAATAAATGTCTCAAAACCACATATTCACTGCTCCACAGTTCCTCACAAATGTCCTTATACTGGAGAATCCATGCCTTATGAAACTGTAACACGAAATATCCATCCTACAATGGCTCACATGCAAATTTCAATATAATGTATATTTTCACAGCCCTAACTGGATCTCTCTGCTGCTTTTACTCTCTCACTGGTTCATTTATTCTTTATCCTGATGACTGTACTTTGTTCTCTCTCAGTGTTAAGTTGTTCTTAATGACACTCATCAATTCCTGCAGATGTATAAGAAGCCTCATAAGTGATTACTGCCTGAAGTACTGGAAGGCTTTTAATCTGAAGCTGATTGAGGTAATATTAAGTTTGCAAAAGCATTTGGTACTCAGACACAAAACAATCTGTTAGTATGTTGGTAATACCTTATATAATATATCTATATGGAAAATAAATGATAACAAATAACGTCAAATAATATTTTATTCATTTATTTTACATACTTGTTGGACACACCAAGGAGAATGCATTGCTCTTCTTTACCATCTATCAAATCCAAACTCTTCACAAAAGCAGAACATGAGTAAGTAACCTTTTAAAAGCAGACTTATTTCCAAAAAACTTTCCCAGGAGTCTTTAGTTTTCTGCATTGGCAAGAACAGTAGAACAGTAACAATGTTGCTAATTTCTTTATTTAATTTTACCAGACTCACTCACAGAGCTCTTTATCACCACACTAACACTGGGTACTTCCTCCCTTTGCTCTCTTTGATTCCACCAGATGTTGGAAACCTTCCTCTGAGCTTCTGCTCCATGTTCACATGATTCATCACATCATTCAAACTGCCAATCTCCTGTTCTACCACATCCCAAAGGTGTTCTACTGGATTCAGGTCTGGAGACTGTGGAGGCCTCTGAAGTTCACTGAACTCACTGTCATGTTCATGAAACCAGTTTGAGACTTTATCTTTGTGACATGGAGCATTATCCTGCTGGAAGTATCCATTAGAAGATGGTGAACTGTGGCCATGAAGGGATGAACATGGTCAGAAACAATACTCAGACAGACTGAGACATTCAGACCATGACTGACTGATATCAAGGCCCAAAGTGAACCAAGAAAACCTTCACCACACCATCACACCACCAGACTGGACTGTTGACACAAGGCAGGGTGGTCCATGGATAAATGCTGTTGATGCCAAATTCAGACATCCAGATCAGACCAGGCTCCGTTTTACCATTCTTCATCTGCCCAGTTCTGGTGAGTCTGTGTCCACTGCAGCCTCAGATCTCTGTTCTTGGCTGAAAGGACTGGAACCTGACCTGGTCTCTGCTGTTGTAGTCCATCCTCCTCAAGGTTGGACGTGTTGTTCATCCTGAGAAGCTTCTCTGTTCACCACAGTTGTACAGAGTGGTTATCTGAGTTAGAGTAGCCTTTCTGTCAGCTCCAACCTGTCTGACCTCTGACCTCTCTCATCAACAAGGTGTTTCTGTCCTCAGAGCTGCTGTTTCACTGGATGCTTTTTTGATTTGGTTCCATTCTGAGTTCAACTACAGACTGAAAATCCCAGGAGATCAGCAGGTTCAGAAAAACTCAAACCAACAATTATGCCATGGTCGCTGACATTTTCTCTATTCTGATGTTTGATGTGAACATGAACCCTACAGGAACAGTGAACAGGAACCATATATGGTAACTTCCGCAGGCTTTAAAAATGGCAGTGTGGCATGAGGTATGTCACTGTAAGAGCTGACGACAAGCAGAGAAGGCAGCAGACAGTCAGTGAGCATGGACTCACCTCAGGACTGCATCCTGAGCCTCCTGCTGTTCACCCTGCTGACCCATGACTGCACTGCTGGATCCAGCTCCAACCAAATCAAGGGGAGGATCATGTTGGGTTAAAAGTGTCCAGTTAAAGACCAGGCAGAGACAGACTGAGTGACATCTGTCTGTGGCTGTGGCTGTGGCACTCTGGCGGGAGCAAAGATAGTTAAGCAGGGGAGTTGTTCCTGTGTCAGGAGGGGAGGCTGGACGTCTCCTTTAGATATACAGAGGGACCGGGGATTAGTACCTTCTCAGGTTGTCATGTCGCCTGAAGCAGACTGACGGCTATGCTCCGTTGTTGTGTTGATTCCACGTTCACACCCCCTGAGGGGGGTGTGATTACTATTTATGTCTTATCTGTTTCTGTCTGTTTGAACTTTTATGAGCTATAAATAAAGTTTCTAATATGACAGTGCCTAAGGCCCATTGAGAGCAACGCTGCTGGTTAAGGAGGTCTCTGTCTC
>JBBMJY010000003.1:21672097-21687518 GCA_037833715.1 Toxotes lorentzi
ATCTATCTATCTATCTATCTATCTATCTATCTATCTATCTATCTATCTATCTATCTATCTATCTATCTATCTTTCTTGTTGCTGTTGATTGAGTGATACCAGTGTAAAAATGAACCATGGGGATGGAACAATAGGCTCATAGCTTATAGATAAAGACCCATAAATAAAGTGTCCTTTTCTTTATGACGCATATGTGCATCTACATGAAAGGGAAGTGAATAATAAAAAAAGTCTTAATGAGAATGTTTTTTAATAAAGCTATAGAACAGAAGTCTGGTTGTAGAAAACACCTCAATTAGCCACAAAACCACTTTAATCATCTTCTTCTCACCCTCTGGTTTTAGATTTCCGGTACAGGGCTTTTTTTCTACTGTGATATTTCAGACCATCACTCACACTGCTGACAGTCCACAGTGTAACAGATGACATATGATCACACTCATGCATTTAAAGTATATAACACAAAGTTGCACCTTTTGGGAATTATAACTCCATCCATTTTTCAACTCTACAATGCATGTTAGCACAGTTTTACATTGCAACATATTGTGTTGCAACATATTGTATGGCCTGTAATTAGTCTCAACACTCACGCACATAACAACCAGGGGCATGCAGGTGATACAAGTGCACAGAAAATCTAGGAACAACACCATCTTCATCAACTTTTGAGCTTTACTTTTGATTTCTTTGTTTTTTATATAGTTTCCAGTACAGAAAATCTCAGGAATAAGTTCTGTCATCGGGAATAAGTTCTGTCATCGGGTTACCTGGCTAATGTTGGTAAATTCTTCTTCCACATCTTAGCACAAGGCTTGGAGATTTGAAGATGTCCCTGAGTGGACAGCTTCAGTCTCTTGTCTCAACTCCTGATGTAGAACAGTAATTTCATCTCTAATGTCAGCCAGAATAGAGTCATGCAATAGATTAAGTTCATTACTGAGAGTCTGATGAGTCTTCTTTCTTGTTGTCTCTGGTTGCCAATGTTTGACCTTTGTTTGCTGCTTTCCAGAGTTTGAGAATAGCAATCTGGAAACAGAAAAGGAACATTTTCCAAACAATAAATGTCATAAGGTGTAAAAACAAATGGAGATAGCTGGAGCTACCAAGACATCCATTTGTTCCATGTTAGGCGGCAACTGGAGTTCCAACATGGTGTTTTCTATAGAAAAACTATATATGATGCATCATCATTCGTTCTGTTTGGTATAGTGGTTTGACAGATACATTTAAGAACAAGCAGATGATCCAAATTGGAGTTATTTTGTGTTTATTAAACACGTCATGTTGGTAGTGATGGAAGCTGCTGTCTGCACAGATCAGAAATACTAGCATTCGCAGACTGTGTGAGAAAGTAAAGTGCAGTACAGTACTCAGGTAGTGTATAAGTGTAAACAGCAAGTACAGTTTTGAGGTACATGTACTTTACTTGAGTATTTCTATTTAATGCTACTTTATACTTCAACTCCCCTTTCATTTCTAAGGTAAATACAGTGCTACACTAAATTTATTCCAACAGCTTGAGTTACTAGTTACGTATACACTGTATACCCACATAGGTGTTTTCAGTGGTTGTGGCTGATGAGGCTTGTTTATATGTTGTCACCAGTGCCTTGTAAAGATCAGAAACAGTAGTGAGAGGAATGTCTCTTAAGTTCAGTCTGTGGATCCACAGGGTTACGAAAAAAGTAAACAGGCTAAATAAATGTGCTGTGTGGACCATGAGTATCTTTCAAATACTCAACAGTTTGTTACTACAAATTTGTAACTAGTAATAGTTACTCTTAGCTTCACCTCAACTAGCAACATCAAACTTCTTATTACATTTTAACGTGACAGTACGCTCAGGTGTTTTCGGTTTGTTCACTCTCTGTACTCTTTGTCCAGCCCAGCTCAGAGAGCATCTGAACTGCAGCCTGTGCAGAGCTGGCAGCCGGAAGCTGTGATCAGCTGATGGAGGAGGAGCAGCAAGAGAGGTGAGCCATCTTCCCCCGGCAGACTGATACAGTCCGATAGAGCTAGGGCGAGAGGGATACGGGATATCATCTGGGGATCCCGGTGTCATTTGGAGGCAGAGACGAGCGTAAGACGCCAGGACAACCGGTGTCAGTCGAAACGGAAGATATCTGGAGGACTGATCGGAGTTTCTGCACCAGACCTGACAGAGGAATACACCAGCTTTTAACGTCTGACACAAGACTCTAATACAAAGAACAAAAAACATTGAGCTAGGAGCGAGGATTAATATCGAAAGATAAACCGTATGCAAGCTAGAAAAATGCAAAAGTCCAGAAGATAGGCGATATAAATAGGCATGTAGTCCTTACAGTCCGAAAGCCGTTTAGCATCACCAGTAAATGTAAACAAACAGCTATTCAAGCTAGCTGAAGTTAGCCGATCGGGGGGTTAGCATTCCACTGCTAGTACATATAGCTAACATCAGGTAGTAGAACCGAAGAAGACCCAAGCTAAACTGAACCGAACAAGTCTGGCTTCGGGTCGAAAACCACATTTAACCTCATTACAGTAGTCTTCAGCGGATGACAGCTCATTGTATTATCTCAGTATGCAGTTGTTAGCACAATTAGCCTCTCTGCTAACGTCGGCTACATGTTATTTGCATTAGCAGCCCAGCATAACAATATTACAACTAGCACAGTAAATGTAGAACAAAGGCGACATTTGGCAGTAGTAACGCGACGTGAGTTTCTGACCTCGACGAAAATATTTCGCTGTGAGACAGATTAAACACTTCCAGCACCGATGTAATCCTGCAATAGATAATCTTAATATCCAGCGTAGTCCAGCTGATTGGCTGAAAAGAGTAGGACGTCGGGATGGAGGAAAACAACTTCATGGCTTCGTAAAGATTTAATCACATCGCTACCCCCAAGCCAGCGTCGTTGCAAGGCTGTGTGCTTGTTGTGATCGTAGCTGCACCGTGAGAGGAACATTTTCCTTCCGTTTTACATGCGGCACTCTCGGTGTGTTGGACAGTAAAGGTCCTTAGCTGCTAAGTGAGTGTGGCTCGTTTGTCCTCTCAGCGGCAGCAGTCGGCAGTAGTTCAGTCAAACAGAGGAGAGGACCTTCTGTTCTGAAAGGGGAGCCTCAACTCAGCCCGGCAACATGAAGTGGGCTGTTAAATCGATCTAAAAGGCGAGTGGTTTGGTTTGAATATATAACAACTCCATCCAAAACACGGGAGAAGTTACGCATAGACACTTGGTAACTGTAGCGTTGTTGTGAATATCTTCCTACAGGCTGTTTAAAGGAGACCACCGCCTTGTCAGAGTTTGTATTATGGAGCAGTGTTTGAGGGCCCAGCGGTAAGCCTCTCAGCTGTGTTTTGGTTGCTAGTGGCCTCCCCTCCCCCAGTCTTGAGATTCTTGATTCTCCCCGAGTGTTGGACACTGTTCGCCGGGTTTCCATTTGATTTTTAGACCGAAGAAAGGCCGTGGCCGCCAGTCGCAGTCCTCTGGACTCCGGAGCGGTTAAAAAGTGGATGTAATGGAACTGATGTTCGCCGAGTGGGAGGACGGGGAGAGGTTCTCCTTCGAAGACTCGGACCGGTTCGAGGAAGACTCTCTGTGCTCCTTCATCTCAGAGGCCGAGAGCCTCTGTCAGAACTGGAGGGGATGGAGGAAACAGTCTGCTGGACCCAACTCCCCTACGGTCAAGATTAAAGGTTGGAGAAGGACACTTGCACTCACACATACAAATCCATTCATTCGGAATACTTTGATATTTTCCGTGATTTTCCAGAATGAGTGTGAAAGGCTGGACTGAAGTTTACTACAACAGGGTTAAAAGACATTAGCAGTTATACCTGTTGCTGAGAACCTTATCACATATAATATCTGATTATAAAATATACTGTTATGTTGGAGGTGGAGTTGATACATTAGAGAATGATATTTGTCAGACTTAAGAAAAACATGGTAGTTGATTCTTTGTGTGTGTGTGTGTGTGTGTGTTACAAGTTAGTCACCAAACTACTTCTCCAGTCACAATCTCGGAGCCTTCTGGAAGATCACTTGCTCTGTGTATTTTAATCATTATGGTTTAGAAAGTTATGGCAGTGTCCTAGGGAAGTAGAACCTAGAACCCCCTGGCTACAGGTGGATGTGTTTCCTGATCAGTCAAAATCCTCATACAGCCTGTGTATACGTGTGTGTGTGTTGATGTCTCACAGAAACCTTATGCTCGTCTCTGGTGTTATTCTCCAGAGACTCCTCCATGTTCTTGTTTACTAAACCCATCAACAAACAGACATCCCTGTGCTGCAACCAGCGCTAGTAAATGACACCAGCAGCTTTTACATGCAGCCTTTTACTCCACTACCTATCAGAATAAGAGCTTAGTCAGAATAAGCTGATTTACTCTGAAAATCATTTAATTCTATTTGAAAGGTTTAAAGTCTTCACTTTTTTCCCCCAAAGATGAAAATGTGTTCTTGTTAATTCTCTTAGTTACACTCTGTCTCTGTGCTCGAGCGTATGGTGTTCAGTTCAGGAGTTTCCAAATCGAGATATGTGCTACTAATGGGTTGCCTTCAGTCATTTCATAACAAAGAGTAAAAAAAGAGTTTGTTTAGTTGAAGACACAACAGTATTCCAACAACAATGCTATGAAGTGCTCAGAGCAGCTCCATCTTTGCTTAGAAGCTTTGTTTTGCAGAGGTCTTCTGCCTACTGACTCTAAATGATTTTCTTATTATGCAAGCCAGTCATTACAAACTGATGCCTTGTAACCAAACATTGTTTTTTAATCGGACCAAAGATCCCAAAGTTTCCAAAGGTGCTAAATTGTCTGGTTGAATGGTGGAGAAATATGCCTGTAATGGTGTCGACGAGGCATTGTGTGACATGACATCTGACACATGTCACAAAGGGTTAAATGGTGGAAGAGGTGTTCATATATGGCAGCCTGTTCACTCCAGACAAAGCTGCATATTCACTGAACAAAATGGTTCCTTCTTGTGTGGCTATAACAAGTGTGTGTCTCTGGCTGCGATTGTGGGACTAGAGTTGCAAAAAATTAGTTGGAAAGTAGAAAAATTAATTGGCAATCATTTTGAAAATTAATTAGTCATTTCTTACAATCGTTCAATGCAAAAATATTTGCTTGTTTGCACTTTTTAAGTCTTGGATTTTTTTGTTCTCTTTGCAAATGGAACACTTGGGTTTTGGACAGTTTGTCAGACAAAGACAACATTTGAAGACATCACCTTGGGCTCAGGGAAACTGAAATCAGTTCACTAACTGAACAACAAATTGATTAATCAAGAAGAATTGTTAATATAAACACACAGTCTACCCCCAGGAGTCTTGGCATAACCAGCTGTGATCAGGCTCTCTACTGTCACCAAACATGTACTTTTAAAGGGGTTTCTGTTGTCCCGCTCAGACTGACAGGGTGGTGTGACAAACCTGTGTTGAGAGGGCCTATCCAAATAAGTCAGCACCCTTCAGCCAGCCCTCCTTTATGATCCTCAAGTTAGGACCGTGTGTATGGACAGACAGAGATGTGCAACAGAAACGTAACTTTTATCTGGTGGTTTATTGAGTGAGGTTCTGAATGGCCGAAGTTTCTGAATGGTCTGACCGGGGGGCAGGAAAATCACCAGCTGAAGGGAATGAATGAGAACGGAAAAAGAATGAGTGTTGAGTTTGGGGGCGGGCCTGTGGGGTTACATTACTCTCTGATTTGTTGAGTCACTATCTTGATAGCATGACAGGAATGCCAGGCTGCAGCACAAAAAAACTGAACTCGCTTGACATGGTTGTGTATGAAACTGCCAATCAGATTTATTTACTTATTAAGGGAAGGTGCCAGAACGCCTTTCCAGATTGTTCTGGCCCACTTTAATCCCTGGGTCCAACACACATGAAGTGAAACCCATATCATATGTATGTCTCATGTCTGAAAGGGGTCTATGTTGACATGTTACAGGTCTGAGGTTTACCCAGACTGCATTAAGCGACTGATGCCTGCAGCTCTTCATCTAACAGCTCTGTGTGGCTGCTTCTACTTTAACCTTCTTCCCTGTAATATTCAAAACTGACCCACTGACAAAACAATCAGAAGAATATTTTGCCCTGCACACCAAGGGCTTATCTGTCAGCTGCTAACCTCTAAAAGATGGAAACACTCAGTGAGAAGCAGCAGAAGAAACTTTATGCCGTTGCTCAGGGTGAAGGAACATGCTTCCTTAGTGAGTTTGTGTGTGTGTGTGTGTGTGTGTGTGTGTGTGTGTGTGTGTGTGTGTGTGTGTGTGTGTGTGTGTGTGTGTGTTTTAGCTCACATGTATAGCTGAAATTGTGATGGGGGTGGGAGCTGAGAATTGTAAAGGATCCTTAATCCTACACAGGCTGCAAGTAATAAATGTGGATCTGACTGTTCTGAGGCATCACAGATCTCCTACTTGAACAAAGATTTACCTGAGAATTGAACTGTAATGCAGCCCAAGTCAGCCTGTGCCAAAAATTATGGATACTTTCTTAATGGCCTGTCAATAAGGTGCAATTATCACCTTATAGACCATATTTCTGTAAGGTATTAACAGATCTGTATCAGAATATCTAATATGGTGTAAATGCATGCAGAAGGATTTGCAAACAGAATGTGATTGACCAGACCACACCTGGATGTTGTCATTAGCCTAGTTTGGTACCAATTATTAGCCCATGGATGCCTTTGGCCATTGCTTTCCAGTCATATCAATCCCTCAGGACTATCCTGGGTCGCTTCCCTTGACCTGATAAACCACTGTTTGTTTCTGCCAGCTCCACATAAATAAGTTGCATACTGAGTTTGGTTCACAATGTGGGCAGAATGAAGATAATGAGAAGACTTCCATCCTGATACTGATCCCATTAATACCTGGTGCAGGGGTCATTAAGTTGTAATGTCTAATGTGTTAGCAAACAGTTGACTACTTACTCATCCAGCAGAAACAAGTCAGTTTCATATTCCCATCGGAGAGTGATGTGTGGGTCCACCTGATGAATCCAAGTCCAACATTCACTCTCCTCCACCAGCTAAATGCTAAATGCCCCACTGTGTTCACCAGCTAGAGTCCATAGAGTTGGTGATACTGAGCATTGGTGATAACTCTCTGTATGTTTGTCTCTATGAGTGAGCACTTTCACATTACACATAACCACGTGATTCAGTGTAATATAACAGTGAACTAATGATGCATTTCTCTCTCTCATTTGTTCAAACTGTGATTGCAGTAATAGTTCAAAGGCGTTTCCACAGAGATAACATGAATTGTTTGTGGTACTTTTGTTAATGTGGAGAGGCTCATACCGTAGATCATGATGGGCATTTAAGGTTTTTGGCTGCAGTCAGTTGTAAATAAAGGCCAACTGACCAGTCTTCTATACCAAACAGAGCTGGAGTGTCACCTTCTCAACGGCAGAAGAAAAAGGATTAGGAGGAGAGAATAGCTCTGCCACGTGTAATGTTTCTAATTCTCTTAGAAGAAAAGGAGCACATCCACATGTTCAGGGACAGGTGTGTGCAGAGCCAGCTGACCATCTGCTGAGCAGCTGCAGAAAACACTTGGGGGAGGGGAACGGTAACAAGTAAGGTATGGGCAGGTATACATATGCAGATTTTAGACAAACAAAAGATATTCCTTCAAGTTTACAATCACCCTTCAGTCCCCAAAAGCAAACAGGTGACCTAATCACCTGATCTCTTTGATTGTCACAACACCATCCATCCATCTGTCCATTCGCGGTGCACTAATACTTGAGGGCTGGAGCTGAACCTAGCTGGCATTGGGTGAGAGGCGGGGTACACTCATGTCAGGTTGCCAGTCAGTCACAGGGTTGACACAGAGAGAGAGAGATAAACATTCATGCTCACATTTGCACCTACACACAGTTTACAGTCGTCAGTTAACCTAACCTGTATGACCCGGCTTGTCTTCCAACTGCGGGTGCAGAAACCCGAGCACCCAGAGAAAACCCATGACCCATGCAGGCACAGGGAGAAAGTGCAAACTCCATGCACCAACAGGTTTAAACCCAGACCTGTTTCTGCTGTGAGGTGATAGAGCTAACCACTGCACTAACCTGCTGCTCTGCCCAAGAGCCAAGTAGTGATCTGTCACACATTATAAAGAATAAAATAAAATAAAAACTTTTAAATAGAATAAATCACAATAATATTATAAAACTGTACAAACTACGATAACAAAGATGTTTGTCATAGAAACATATTTTGTAATCAGACTCTTCCCTTGAAAAGAGTGGGTTAACTCCATTTCCTCCCACCAGGACAGAGGCTATTCAGAGCAGAGTGTGTGTTTGAAAAGGAGGGGGGGAAACCTTTACCGGTGAGAGGAGGGAAACAAAGACAGCATGGCGCAGCCAGCATAACTGCTACACCAATCCAGTGATCTACTTGTGGCAGTAATTGTTAGTGGTGGCTTCATATTCATTCATTTACATAACTTACAGGCCAAAATATAGATAGATCAACCAGCAGTCCATCATCTGAAGGTGGTTTTGTAGATCTGTACCAGTTCTGAAACTGTTTGGGGTTTTTTTTGTATCAGCTGATTGGTCAAAGTAAACCCACATGTCACTTAAACAGAGCAGAGGGTCGAGTGTGTACAACAGCAGAGGCAGCTTTTAAATAGTGAGCAGCATGTCCCCTCCAGCGCACCACAGGTGTACGTCAGCGTACTAATGGAGTGCACCCTGTGGAGAGAAGTGGACAGCGGGGGAGGAAATGAGGAAGGCAGTGAGAGAGCTAGTGATCCAGTGAAAAGAGTGAATGAGTCCTCAGCTCTTGGCAGGGCCAGCTACAAAGGAACAGCTGTTGTAGTGGCGTCCCTCTGTGCTGGCAGCCGATTGGTGGGCAACTAGCTGTCATTCACCTCTAGCAGCCAATCACAGGCTGGCCACATGAACTCTGTTACTACCCAGCCACCTCTCTCTCTCTCTCTCTCTCTCTCTCTCTCCTCTCTCTCTCTCTCTCTCTCTCTCTCTCTCTCTCTCTCTCTCTCTCTCTCTCTTCAGGTTTTAGCGCTTTACTGTTGGAGAGTCAGACTGCCCCAGTTTCATGCTATACACTAATACTGTTATATACACAACATACAAATGTTGTTAGCACGCTCCTCTGCAGTTCCTTTACAGGAACTGAATTAAGTTTGAAGTTTTACAACACTGTCACCAATTTCAAAAGACAGCAGAGTGACTTAAATACAATCCTAAAGATTTAGTAGTTTACTTTTCATTCTTGAGCCGGTTCACAAAAGGACATCATTGCATTATGTGCACTTTTCAGCTTTTTCCTGCCATGATTGGAATGAGTCATGATACAAGAGTAAGAATATTAGTAATAGAAGTGAGAGCAGGGATACTACAACCACAACACATATATGTGCAAATATCGTGCAGTGATAAATGTAGGCTATTATTTTTCTTACAGCTCGATAAAGTGCAGCAGTAGCTACAGGAAAATCCTTCTGCCACTCAGGACTGTCTGTCACTGCTCACAGGAGCCTTCTCCTTCAAGACCACGCTCAGACTTCACTTTGTTCCATGGCTGTTTATTCACTCGGCGTTCTGCTGCCACACTCTGCCACCACTTCACTGAAAAAAAAATTCATTACTTTTATTACTTCATTTTGCTTTTGAACCACAGCTGGCTCCATTAATTATTGAAAATATCTGTAGAGCTTTTCTCTGTTTGGATGACACTGCTGATATGAACCTATAAAGCTGCCACGGTGAATTATGGAAAGTGCTGTTTTGAAAAACGTTTTATTCATCTGTTGACTGTTTTAAGAAGAGTGAGCAGATTTCATACTTAGTTCTATATGATTTGGCTAAAAGGATAGATGTAAACATGAAGTAATAGAGGGTCCAAGAATTAGGCCTTGGGAAACTCCACACATCATGTTGGTCGAGCTCAGCTGCATAGCTGCCAGATCAGTTTCTTGAGGCATTCTGAACTTGAATGAGAGCAGTCTCAGTGCTGTGGTAAAAGGAAGTACAAGATTTGCTCGGATACACTCGCGTCAGCGTTATGATCTTTGAGTATTTTGCTTTGCTACATGAGCTAGTCTTGCATTCTGTAACAAATTAATTTTCCAAGTGTGCAACATATAGGGCATTGTTTAAGCTCGCCATTTCCACCATTAGGTAACTGACAAAATGAGCGCCTAGTGCACTTGAAGCAAGCACCTGGTTTTAAACTTGTGTGCTTTTTTTGTCACACGATAACTTAGCTCACTTATTATACACACATAACATATGAGTGATGCTAGTCTGCTTGCCTTGATGGGTTTCCCATGGCCTGTAACCATCAGCCCCTGAGCCTTTACCCCAATGATGGCATTATATGAACAGAGTGCTTTACTCCATATATGGTAAACAACAGCACAAGTAGTGGCTTGGAAATGAGGTCTGTAATCTGAGACCCATCACTTTTTCTTCCCTCTGGCAGACCACTGTGCTCTCAGTAATACTCCTGTCATTGTGCTTATGCTGCCTTTTTTTTGCTGTAGACACACACACACTCTTGACACTGATTTGATTTCTTCATTGGTCACAGTTTTTGTATCATCAGTATTTTACATATTTTTAAAGAAGTCTGTAGCTGAGCTTGTTGCCCCCAGAGGCTGCTAGGTTCATTACACCCCACTATAGTGAAGCTGTGGACACAAAGAACAACATATTGGTGATTTTGCTGTTCTTAGGGCCTTTCAAACGTCATCCTGTCATTTTGTGATAATATTGGATCATGGTGAAATCTGTCATTGACAAAGCTATGCCACATCACAGGCTTTCAGTCTGGTTTTGTTGTTGATTATGTGTTGGACCACCTTCCCTACCAGTTTTTAAGGTGCTGGATTGGTGTAGAAATTTGAAATGGCGTTGCCATTGTTTCCACTCAAAATCTACCTTGCAACTTTTGTCCAGAAGGCTGGTGCAAGAGGAAAGATTATGAGGGTCAGACCCAATCCAAACAGGCCAGAGAATAATCAGACCCATAATCAGAGAGAGAGAAGCTACACTGTGAGCAGCATGATGCCCAACCAATTAACAGCTGTGGAACAGTTCACACTCTCTGCCTCAAGAAACCAGACAACCTCAAAAAATCAGAGCTGATGGCGTCCACATAGAGCCACTCAGATATTAGGCAAATTCATACACAGACCTGGGGACCCTGCAAAATCCAGTTAGTCTAAATATAATATGAACCTGACTCAGGTCGCTGGTTGGACCCCTGAACACCTCCAGTTCTTCTTGGCAAGCTGTCTATCAGGGGGAGAAATTTTAGGCTCACGGCTGATATTAGGCCTGTGGGGGGTACATGTAGGGTCCGAAACAGGATTAAACAATCAGTTCTTTAGATTTTTCTTGATGCAGATATAATGTGGAAGTATACTCCAAATATCCCATTATTTAAAGAGACAGGACATATCTTTCTGCCCAATATGTATTGTTCTTTGTGGTGTACTTGGCTAAATTGTGTTTTGATACTTTTGCAGCATCGATTTTTGAAACTCTCATGCCAATAAAACACCTTTAAATTTGAAAAATTGTAATTTCCTCCAGTACACGGTGACATCACTGTACACGGTGACATCACGGCTGGCTGTGGTTACAGGTGCAGCAGAGCACACTTCAGATCGCATCCAACCACATCCAGCAGTGATACTGGCTGTGCCCTGAGGTGAAGCAGGGTCACTGCTGTTCAACCTGCTGCTCAGTTACTCTTCATTACTTCTTATCAGGTGGAAAAGGTCATTCAGCCTGTGGCTTTCAATGGTGTCACACCTGAGTGAAGGGACATAAATGCACACACTACCTTAAAGTATTTCGTCTCCCATCATTGGGCTGACTGAGCTGATCTTCCTCTCTTCTGTGGTCTTCCTCAGATGGTCAGGTGATACCGCTGGTGGAGTTGTCCGCAAAGCAGGTAGCGTTCCACATCCCGTTTGAGGTAGTGGAGAAGGTCTACCCGCCTGTCCCAGAACAGCTCCAGCTTCGCATCGCCTACTGGAGCTTCCCTGAAAATGAGGAAGACATCAGGTGAGATCACTGATAACCTAAGGATATATTGATAGCAGTCCTGCAGCACACAGCTAGAGGTGTACCAGCAGATTGTACTTGGTACACCTCTAGCTGTGTTTTTCCATTTACTACCAACGGAGAGCTTAAAATGTTTAATGCATGTTGTTTAAATGTTCTTTGTCATGTGACTATAACTGATTGTAAACCATAAAATTTGGTTGCAGGTGTGCTGGTGTTGCAACAGTGCTGTTTGCAGTAGCCTTGCACCTACACGTTATGTGTTTATTATTGTATTTCACCCTGTGGTAATTCACAGAAAATGTTCTGAAAACTTAAAATAAAATAAGGGAGAGTAAAATTAGCTGATGCCAGATTCATAATATCAACCATTCATACTTCACCAGTTCATACTTCATCAAACATATCTGAGAAGAGCTTTGTAAAGAAATGTCTTAAATGTTTGGTAGAATCCAGATCTTAAACCTCTGTCTTTTATTCTTGGATTACATTCTGCACAGAGCATTAAACCTCATATGTTAAAACTGCTTTTGTTCGCTTTCAGAAGTACATTTTACTTCAGTGGATCTCTGACAAACCTCCCAGGCCATCACAGTGGTTGCAAGTTATAACAGAGCTCATCCCTCTGGAAGCCATGACCTACTGGCTTAAGGACAAACCCTCAATGTTCTATAAAATTTGGGACCCTGTCTTAAGTGACTTTGGAACAGAGAGAGCACAAGCTCTGCAGAGAGGCCTCTGTGGACTTATCTGCCCAGACATTCCTAGAGAGGCCCATACTGGAGTTTTAATCAAGTGGTATAATATTGAAGCACTTTACTTTCTGGATATCTGGTCATGTTCCCAGTCAGCTGTTAGCATGGTCTTTCTTTCGCAGGTGTATATCTATCTATCTTTCAGTATTTTGTTTTACCGTCAGGTGGAAGTTCTTGGTCGGTGTGTGTTGTTATATTGATCTTTTTCTGCTTAAAAAGAATTTAAAGAGGTTACAGGTTAGATATGAGTTTTCAATTGTACTTTTGCTGAACTGGAACCAAATACAAAGTGAAACCGGCTGTCACTGTGGATTTTGTATTCAATATGTGTAACCATTGACTTCCCTCATAGTCATCACACGCACAAATAACTGCGTCAGTCTGTCCTGGGTGTACCTGACCTCTCACCTAGTGTTTTCTGGGATTGGCTCCGACCCACCACAACCCTAAACAGTGTAGATATACTCAGTTTGGTTCTTCCCTTCTCATCTTTCTTCTGTTCTCTTCTTGTCTCTCTCCCCTTCTCCTTTTGGTTGTCTGTGGTCCCTCTGTCCTCCTCCTGCCTTCAGGTTATATTCATGCCTGGCTAATGGGAGCCCAGATGAATTCCAACGTGGAGAGCAGCTCTACAGGATCAGAGCTGTCAAAGACCCCCTGCAGATTGGTGGGTGGTCACTCTTACCAAACATATGCTCATAGAAACAGTAACAGTAAGCCTCAGTTTGGGTAAATTTATGATTCTAAAACTTTCCATTGTATAGATGAATCAGCCATTAGTAGATTACAAACTCCTTTAATTCCAGCACCTTTCAGTAAGAAAATACTTATGAAACTGAGTGAGCTAAATAAAATGCAGTACAGAACTAAGAAAGTGTTTCTTTGTTTCTTTGTCTAGCTCGTCCCTGTTCTCTTCTCTAATTCTGTGTGTGTCCATCTCTCTGTGACTGTCTCTCTTTCCCCAGGCTTCCATCTCAGTGCTACAGTGGTGTCCAGTCAGACCGGTCAGTCTAAAACGGCCTACAACGTGGCGGTCATGTTTGATCGCTGCCGCATCACTTCCTGTAGCTGCACGTGCGGCGCTGGGGCCAAATGGTGTGCACATGTGGTGGCACTCTGCCTCTTCAGGATCCACAATGTGCGTTTGTGTCTACACAAAGGAATTCTATCAAGCTGCATCACATTTTCATCAAACCAGATGATCAGTCTCAGTTTATCAGCAGAAAAGCAGACAAAAGTAGTGATAGACCACACGATGCATCACGCACATCATCATCAGAAGAGGAGGAAGTGTGTCAGAGCTGAACCGATTAGTCTGTCTCTCATCAGTCTCAGCAGCACTGACAACCACACGCTTATTTTAGGAAGGCAATTATGATTCCTTAAATCCACACGTTTTCTTGCCTTTCTTTTTGATATGACTGTAAATTATTATTAGCTATTATGGAGTTTTAGACTGCTGGTTCAGACATAATAAGCAACTTGAAGACA
Source organism: Toxotes lorentzi (assembly GCA_037833715.1). Lineage (NCBI taxonomy): Eukaryota > Metazoa > Chordata > Actinopteri > Toxotidae > Toxotes > Toxotes lorentzi. The sequence continues at coordinate 21,686,403 of JBBMJY010000003.1, forward strand.
CATCCCTTCAGCTCTTAAGCTGAAAAAGTTCTTTGAAAAAATAATTCATGTGAAAATGGACAATGAAAGTAGAAATACGTTACAGTCTAACCTAAGCCCGAGTGAGTATGTATGTTGAAGTTCACCATTCTATCACCAGAAAGGTTTTATGATTGCTTGACACAAAGTTGAAATTTGTACCAACATGATGTAGAGGGAATACTGAACTTTATAGTCTACCTGTCATCAATTGTATCCTCCATACTAACTTTTTTTTTCTTTTTTAACTTAAAAAAGTGCGTATGTAGGTGGAAACCTGTCATGTGTGGTGAGTCTGCTGTAGGATTCACTAATATTAAGTTGTGTTTTCAACTTGTGTGTGTGCAGGCGTCAGCAGTGTGTCTGAGGGCTCCGGTCTCTGAGTCGTTGTCCAGGCTGCAGAGGGACCAGCTCCAAAAGTTCGCCCAGTACCTCATCAGTGAGCTGCCTCAGCAGGTAAAGTCCACATCCTGATCCAGTCGTTCTCTTTATAAACCAAACCACTGGCATATTGATGTTGGTCCCCAAGTATATATTTCTGATTTACATGTCATATATCTGACAAAGCAAGTTCGGTGTTTGTGTCTCCAGATCTTACCCACAGCTCAGCGGCTGCTGGATGAGCTGCTCTCTTCTCAGTCTACTGCTATCAACACCGTGTGTGGAGCTCCAGGTACAGTATCAGCCGTGAACACACAGGTGGTTCAGAGCATACGCTGAGAGAGCAACCTCCAGCTGGACTGATAGACACTGTCTGACATTACAACCAGTTTCAGCCTACTTCATTACATATTGGTTCAGCTAGATGGCAGTGATGTTTACTGTATGGTGTCCCGTAGTTCCTGCTAAAGAGTGTGTGCTTACACTACAGTGTTGTGTATGGTGTCCATGGAGAGAGGAGTGTTATTGTTGCACAAACAGACATAGGAAAGTCCTTACATAAAAATAGAAAGACTTTATCCTGCAGGGCAGATTTTCCCCATATTGCTTTGCTGAGAAAAAGCTCAGATTATCACTGTATGATATGTGTGTGTGTGTGTGTGTGTGTGTGTGTGTGTGTGTGTGTGTGTGTGTGTGTGTGTGTGTGTGTGTGTGTGT
>JBBMJY010000003.1:21713999-21724944 GCA_037833715.1 Toxotes lorentzi
GTGTGTGTGTGTGTGTGTGTGTGTGTGTGTGTGTGTGTGTGTGTGTGTGTGTGTGTGTGTGTGTGTGTTTCTACAGAAACAGTGGTTTCAGGGCATTATTGGGGGTTTCTGTGGTAAGCGTGTACCTAGAGAGTGAACTAGGAAGGTGTGTTAGAACATGTTAAGACACGACAGGTAAGGCTGTAATGAATAGTTTGTGCAGGAAGCTTCGCTCAGCCTCGCTCATGCACCCTCTGCTCTCCGCCTGTGTGATTGTTCTATGTTCCTTCAGGCTCACAGGGACTGGCTTTGGGAACGCGTTACACTTTAATGCCTCACATCAGAACGATGCTTTTTTTTTAATGTTTGGAGGAATGTTTTCTTTATCTTCATTGAACCGGTGCTCGAGTTTGCGAGGTTAAAGTATAGGTTATATTTGGAGCTTAAACTGTGTTTTCACTTGAGAATAATGAAGTGATTATCTTCAGCAGTGACTGCAGTCTTTGTTTTGTTCTCTGAATTTACAGAGGATTTCAGGAATTTGTGCTCAGTTTCATCTGCTCAGGCAGCAGGATACACCTAGATATGCAATTTCCACTCATTTGTTATGTGGTTGTAATTTTATTTTTTATTTGGCATAGGTTTCCAGCATTGTAATTACTGATTAATCTATTAAGTAACATTTTATTGTTATCTCATACATACTTATTCTGCTTAGAAAGATCCTTTGTAAAACCATTTTGTCAGGGATTTGAAATATTGTCTAACTGCTGGTGAACATGGTTTAAGTCAAGTATAAACTCTGTCATAAACCTTTAATGTCCACTGCTAATCAGTGTATTATTCTGGGATCTTATCTAAGCCAAACGTTTACTGTTTTGCTTGATAAAGTATTTTAACAAATAATAAATTACCACCTTAATGGCACATCCCTCTCACTGTGACCACACACTGCACAGCAACATGTTTTAAGCATTTTTTTAATGCTGTGATGATTTTTATTTTCCAGTAATGATCTAGATAAATTTGTATACAGAGATAAGTTTGCCATAATAATAATAATCATACTCGGTGTGCCTAGCTCAACTCCATTTGATACTGGAATATTTCATAATGTCACACTGCGTTTTTAGCTGGAAGCAGCTGGAGTTCTGGAAGCAGAGAGAAAGTAGCAGTGAAGGATGCACTGATCAGTTTCTCAGTCTTTTTTAACTTCAAACACAAACGCTGCACTCTGCAGACTTTGTACTAACAACAGAACAGCATGTAAAATGCAGAGGAGGCATAAATAGTACAATTCTAATATAGCACAGTGTTTAACAGATTGTTGTTTGGCTGCCTACCCGTGTGTAAATAAATCATAGCACAGCCGCAAAGCATGCCCCCACAGTGTGTGCGATGGTGGAGTGTGTTTGCGTGGTGGCTCGTCTTCCTCTCAGCACTGCAGAACAACACCAGCTCTTTCTGCCTTGTGAAGACATGACAAATACTGACGAACTGTTTTGGGATTTCTGTTGAGGTGTGGATAGAGTTACCGGCTGTGACTGTTTCTTGGCACACATCTGCTGTGTGCAGGGATTTCAGTGATGACAAAAAATTCTCATTTCAGACATGAGCAGACTGAGGTAAAGATCACCGTAGAGAACAGTAAAGAGAGGACTGATACTTGACGGAGTTTGTACGGAAACATTCAAATATGCCTCAGCCCTGATACTGATCCATAGACCAGGCTCGGGACATCTCTAGAAACAAGAACAGACTGCTGGGCATTTCTGGCAGATACAGATAATGGTGTTTAGAAGAGTAGTTGATGTGTACATGTGTGGCTGTGCCAAATCACTGGGTTGTGCTTGGTGGATGAACCTTTCCCACAAATATGGGACTTGTCAGGGTGAAGCTGTCCCTCTTTTCTCCCAACAGAAGTGGAGAGCATCAGTCCGGACCGGCTGAGTCCTCCCCTCAGTTGCCTGGGATTATGCAACATGTCTTCCCTCTCTTCCACAAGCACTACACAGAAAGCTGCTGGTAGACAGTCACTGTCACTGAAAGTGAGACTGAGGAGCACATAGTTATTATATGCACCATGTGGCTGTCAGTGTCACAGAGGTTGAAGTGAAGTGGTTTTCTAATGAACAGCGTGCAGTGTGTAGATGAGTGTTAATCAATGCTGAGCTGGAGGGGAGCTGCTGAGGCGAAGTGTTTCCCTGCAGGCTGAACTGAACTGCAGGAGAGATTCCCTGTGCTCGAACTGAGACGTCAAAGTGAAGAGAGCGAAGGGGACAGAGGGGATGCACTGACGTCATGTTTTCACACAACGCCACATCCCTCGCCACCAGAGCGGCAAGACTCAGAGGTGACTGCTAGGCATAGCAGCGATGCAAGGACAGAAAAGCTAAAGATGACCGGAGTCAACAACAGTCTATACAATGTCCTGATCAAACTTTTTTCTGGGCCCTGATCCCAGTCTGAGTCCTTTAATATTGAGTATCTGCTGATACCGAGTCAGAACTGATACTTACTTAAATGTCGATGAATGTGCATCTGAAGCTACTGGATCTAAACGCTGAAGGTCATGATTCAGAGCGTCAAAGCTTAAATTATTGATATGAATGAAAATTTAATTGGAAAAATGGATGTGACATCCTGAAACGGATGTGACATGATCAGCTGGAGAGAAGTGGGAGGCGTCTTTTACCTTATCAACAGTCGAGTACAGACGCTTGCTTGACAGCTGATATGATCTTACTCTGCATTCTTTTATCATTTTAAGTTGTGAAAGTGAAGGTCAGCGTCAGCTAAAAACAAGGAGGTGCCAGGTGAAGGTTTCATTCACGGCTGTTCATGAATACGAGAGAATAGCAGATCTGTTACTGTCTGAGTTTTGAGCATTTGTGTATTTTAGCCAACCCAGGTGTCAGAATAGGGTTAATAACTAATGTGATCAAATCTTTTTATCCCGTTCACACATTCTAATTTTCACTTGCATAAAGAGCCAAGCTCTTGCGTTGTTGAGCCAGTCTGTGGTAAAGAAGAGCAGCACTGCAGCACTAGGAGGATGAGGTGGAAATAAAACACAGAGCTCAGTAAAAACAAGACTGGGTTTTAATCAGCTTTATTTCAGCATCACTATGCTTCAAACGACGTAGTGTGTACAACATGTCATCCTTTCACATCTAAGGGATGAATGTTTTCACATCCCACTTACTTTCACACCTTCACACACCTGATCAATAACTGTGTGAAAGGGACTTAATTGTTGGACAGGATGTTACATTGGGGGTTTCGGAGTCTGTTAGATGATCTAAAACTCACCTCATCTGAAGTGAGTTTCATTACTGAGGCCTTTGGATCCTGTTAGAGATTTGGACAATTCAGCTGGTACCCAAACGCAACAAGGGCATTCCTGCCACCGGTGAGGAGATGCACCATGACGTAGCTTTGGCTTAACCCATTGTGCAGGTGCAGAATAACTTTAAATGAACATAAGGGGAGCTGGAAGCAACTCACTGCTATTTTAACTCACACAGCTGTTAAGTTAAGCAATGAAGTCACATGGACATATGCTCCCTTTTTATGCTTCCCCTTTATCTGTTTTGATGTCTTAAAAACAGATAACGAAATGGAGACAAACTGGTTGGGTTCAAACCATGAGGAAACGTGGATACAGTGGAATACCACAATGAATGCAGACAGTTACCTGAATCAGTGACTGGTCATTGATAAAGACCCAGCTGTGATGGCACATTACTCACAGGGCATTGTTTTAGAGCAGTGGCGTAATGTTAATTTCATTAAACGAAAACTGTGAAGAAGAAGATGAAGTAGAAAACAAGAAAAACCAATGTGGCAGCAGCAGTAACATAGAAGAGGCTGATGGTTGTTTCACTCTGGACAACAATAGCTCCTCCCCTCTTCACCTCTCCCCCACTTCCTCTTCTCTCCTTGTCTCCCTCACCATTTCCTTCCCTCTGACCTCCTTCAATTAACCCTTTACCCTTACTCTGTCTCCTTCAGCCCATCCTTCTCTCCACCCTCTCCCCATTAATGGAGTGAGGTCATGGTGTTATATGAAGGCAGCTGGACTCCCTTGTGGTTCTTCAGGACGTTTCACCTCTCATCCGAAAGGTGTCTTCAGTTCTCACTGACTGGTGGGGATTCCCAGGTCTTTAACCTTGAGGTCACAGATGAGTTATTGACCCACCGAGCTGTCATGTGATGGGTTAGGGTCTGACGGGTTAGGGTTAGGGTCTTGTCCATCTCTTTTATATAAATTAAGGTTGACAGAGTACGACGAACACCTCTCAGTGTGACCCAGTACAGTGCAGCAGCTCCACAAATTACAGCATCCAAAAAGACTATTAAATCAACATCCTCTTAAACAGATTCAATAAAAACTCAACATTATAATCCTCATGAAGTGAGGATTTATTGTGGGACTGACCGACCGGCTGTGCGATTTGTGACCCAACAACATATTTTTGTTTGACTGTGGATTTTCCTCACCACCAGTTCATACAAGCATCAAGTACAAGTATGCACATGCACAGTTCTGCACAGGTCTTTGTGGTGAACTTGTGAAAATGTGAACTACCTAGTGTTTCAGGTTGTGGCCAAGAAAGATCTACAAAAGGAAGTGTAGCTGACATCCCCATCTCACAGCCATCATACCCGGACAGTAACTAAATCTAAATGTAAGGCAGAGTTCATTTATTTCTGTATCTTTGGGCTGAAATAGGATTTAGAAGGACAATTGGGTAAAATTTCACAAAATTACAGGTACAACACCACATCGGGCTGCAGTAATGGAAGGACCCCATACTTTACAGCACTCAGGCTGCCTAACCATTAATGGGACTGTTGCACATCTCCTCAGGCTGTAGGAGGTGCAGGGTCTGCTGCTCCTGTCTCATCATCATCTCCAGGAGAAAGCAGAAGAAACTGTAGAAAAGAAGTCTGCACAAACATAAAGATGACGTCATAGGTCCAGTCCTGGTTTGTGCACCAGGACTGGACTATGATGTCATCTTTATGTGTGTGCCCCAAGACTGTCGTAATGTAAGGGCACACTGCTAACATTTAAGCTACTGGAGAGTCCCATTTTCAGGTTTGAGTAAGGAATAAGACACTGATGTCCAACCACCACAACGGACCAATAAATGGCCAAGACACCTGTCAAACAAACACCCCCAAACTTTCTTGTCATTAAGCTTTAGTATCAGCACAAGCACAAAATTTAAATATATATATAAAAAAATAAAAATATGCTTATGATTCTTCCTGTTCTTTGTTTTCCCAGTACAGAGAAAATGCCCCCAGAAAGCAAACAGCTTGGCCTAGTAATTTATTTTGGCCTTGCATAAATTGTCTTTTACAGTATATCATCTGTTCCCTCAGATTCCAATAGAATCTGATTTAAATGCAGCACAGAATTCTGGGAAGGCTCCGAGGACCTATAGTTTGGGTTTGTCAGTGGATTTTTTTATATGTGTGCGTGGGTGCGTGTGTGTGTGAGAGAGCATGGGGAGCTCATCCCTGCCCTCATTTAAACAGACACTGACAGAGCAGAGACAGAGGTTAAAATGAGGCTTCCCCTGCCTGCAACCACATTTTCATACATAATAATCAGCTGAAATTCCATTACCGCAACAATAACAGTAATTTAATTTTCTTACTTAGCCAATATCATGCCTCCCTATTAAAAAGTGAGTGAGTGACGTGTGCCTTCATTACCGTGAACACAAACTCTGTCGTTTATTTTGACTCAGTCCCACACAAACCGCCCTGCTGCCCCAAATACTCATTAGAACACCAAATGTGGATTAATCCGCCGCTGGAAATAATCCCCAACAAATGCACTACTTCCTTCTGTTTGAGTAACGTTTGGAAAAAAACTACAGTGTCCTGCTGTTTTAGTAAATTACTGAGCCCTTTAGAAAAAACATGTTTTTGTGAGTTGGTTTTACAAATGAAGATACTGAAGATTTACATCTCCAGCAGGGAGCAGTGGGACTGAGGCTGAGTGGCGTAGTGTTAGAGAGTGAGATTAGAGAAGTGTTGATTTTGGTGTTTTCAACATCACCAGTCTTGGGAAACCACATACTGATCTAGGTTTACAAACCTAAAAGAGATAAAATAACACAATTGAACTTATGTGAACAACAAGGACTGTGATGCCAAATCTAAGAAACAATTAAAGCAAAAAATGTTTTACTTTCTATCAGTTCAGGATCACAGCAGTCACCTCACTGATCACAGCAGTCACCTCACTGACTACCTAATCAAAACTTATCACCAAACAAAGTGGCAGACAGAAGCATCAGATCAGTATGGAGGCTGAAAGCTTCCTCACAGTAACACAGACTTAGACTTTAGACTGTTTTGTGTAGGTTCAGATAGAATGTGCACTATATTTGGATGGAAACCTGGCTCATGTTAGGGATCATTGTATACCCTAAACCAATGAAATATCAGTTAAGAAGAAAAGCTGTTAGCTTTGATAGAAGGGGCAGAAAGGAAGCTGCTGGCCTGGGTTCAGAGCTAATGCAGACACTGTACCCAGTTGTTAAAACACTGGATTTTCCTTCACTTGATGCAGCAAGTCATTCTTGAGGCCATTTTTCAGTCCAATTAAAACAAACTGACAGTTCAAATAGTCAAGGGCCCTTCGCACTTGCAGTGATGTGACTTGTTCTGTCTGATCCAACCTCTACTCATTCTGAAGCTGGACCGAGCTATGCTGGAAATGGGGTGAGCTCATCAGACTACGTTTGTCAGTACGAAAGCTAAAGGTGTAAGCAGTCGCAACAAAGCTAAGAGTGTGAGGGAAATGTCAGTCAAACACCATCTGCACACAACCACACGAGCTGGAGAAAAAAGGTCTAATCAAGAACAATAAGTGAAAGCACCTGTGCAGAGGTACCATGGGTGTGCAGAGCTTGGCATTAACATGCAGCTTGTGTCTGGATACCCAGTGTGCATAAAGAAAAACACACCTGAATGCAGGTGTAAACGCACACAGCGTGCATTGCAATCAGAATGCGACGGGATAGTCCAGAGCATATGTACAGATGGTGTGGCTCGTGTTCTGATCTCAGCCAGGCGTAAAATGTTGTCCATACGGCGAGTATGACCTTAAGAAAACTGAAAAGTCATCTTAAGTTTCTTCCTGCTAGATTAAGATGCCTGGTAACAGCTGTAAGTAATGAGTTTAAAAATGAATGATGCCCGTCCATGCTTGCATGCATTGCTTCCCTTGATCTACAACGTGCTGTATGTTTTATCCACCAGCTCACATAACTACTCTGAATGTTGAGAGGCAGCATTGAGATCATGAGGATGCTTGTTAATATCAAGTGTAAATGAATGCCCTGGATTAGATGTGATTATCCAGACAGGTGGAAACAAGACGACGCACCATCCTGGTTCAGTTGTCGGCACAAGAAACAGCTGCATCTGTTACACTAAGTACCAGGCAGAACAGGACTGTGTCACTAACCTGGTTGGAAGTTTCAGTCTTGACAGTTACTGTTCTGACTAATGTATCCCACGTTTATTTCAGTTAAAATCCTTGGAGTGTACTTGAAATGAAATGTTAATTTAAATGAAGGTGTAAAGCCACAAACGGCCTCTCGCTGACTCACAAACCATCACAGCTGGCACGCACACTCTCTCCAGTGGTTTAACATGTTGAAGTATTCAGATGATTCAAATAATAAAATCGATAAATGTAAACTGTCGACAGACAGTAATCACTGTCTCACCAAGAGCATATCCTGTGTAAGGCAGCACTGATGTGGAGGCTTTAACCTCAAAGAAGGTCTGAGCCACATTATCACTGGCATCTTATCCTCAGAGAAGAGAAGAACTTTGAATGAAATTAATAGATAAATAGTATTTCTGGCATTATTTGTGAAACATCATCACTCTGCTTTTACTACAGACAATATTTCACTTTGTTTTCTGTGCTTTGAAAACTGTTTTCTCCTGCTGCTTCCTCTGTATTTTATGTCCTCTCTGTCTGACTGATCTGTGTCGTCTCCTCTTTGTTTCAGATGTTTCCAGCTATGTTGAGCTGAAGGTCTCGTGACAGTGCAGGGAAAGCCAGTCCAAGTGAGTCAGCTCACTTTTCTCTCTCTGACTTTAGACATCATTGAAGTATCTCAGCCGTCTGAAATGTTTACTACTAACCGCAACATGGCAGTGGAGTTGAATTGTAAGTTGGATGGTGTTAAATATTTTAGTCACTTAATATTTTAGTGTTGTGAACAAAATATTAGCTGTCAACATAATGCTCACCAACACTATTTTAGTCCCCAAAAATGCTTCAGGCCTTCACATTCAGCACATTACCAGCCACGCAAGCAAATCCAGCTGGAGAAACAAGGTTTCTGATCCAGTACTCAGATCAGAGAAACCTGGTTTCTTGTATAGTGAAGGAATTACACAGCTGCAGAGAGCAGACTGTCACCTGAGTGTTACTGAAGTGCATGGATGGTATACGCTGATTGTTTCAGACAACTGCATCTGGAAGGTATTTTACATTTACATCTTTTTCTGTAGCAGAGACCACAGTAATATTCAGATAGCCCATGTTTCATAACATGATGGGTGTGTTTGATTTGGGTCGCTGAGCATAATTGGCGGGTGGTGCAGTAAATCATCGATTAATTAAGAGATTCTTTTAGCTATGCTGAGGTAATGCAGATCTTAACCACAGTTCAGTTCCACTGCACTCCTGTTCATTTGTGGTATTGTTCACTAACTGCCCCCCCCCAACCACTTAATGAGCATCAATGTTTAGACCATGTATGCTTTCCAGTGTGTCAGGTGAGTGCAGAGTGAAACTTAATAATGTACTAGTGTACGATTTTTATGTGAGCTACCAATCATAGTTGTGAAGCTTGTTCGTTGAGTTTGCTAATTTTAGCTTTTAAACTCACTGTCACACTCAGGCTTGCAGATCCCGTAGGAGTCATACAGAGAACTGACAGTGAAATAACACAAGGCTTTAAATAAACTTCATGCTAACAGCTCACAGACGGACAACATTTTACCTCTCTATCCTGACCATGCTCCATTAGTAGGTAATAGGTGTGAGATTATGATCAGTGCTGTCGCTGTCGTAACCCTTTAACAAACCCAGTTTTCAGTGGACCCGACACTCATTGGCTTCATTTAGAATAACCTTTGAATGAAAAGCAGGTTAAAGGTTACTTTTATTGAGTTTCTCCTCCTCTGGACATTTAAAACAGCACGTGGGATGATTCACTTATTATACAACCTCTTACCTGAGCCTGAGAAGTGTGCTCCTTCCATTGAAACCTGTAAACAGTTAGGTACCTCTGTATTACAGATTTATTTCTCTACTTCATAGAGAAGTAGTGATAGTCATTTTAATCCTGTTAGGCGTACATGTGTGATTTACCCCTCCCCACTTCAGTATTAATTACATAAGTATGTAATTACATTACATACTTATGTTGTAATAAGTGAGTAAGTGTCACATGCTCTTTGGATCTTACACCTTCAGTGTTCATGTAGGTAGGTACCAGCCTACCTACATGAACACTGCGTCCACAAACACAAATCCAGTAAAGGAGTTATTTGTCTTGTGGTGTGAGCTGTGTGTGTCCTCCTAAGCTGTGATGAAACTTTGACCACAGGCAGAGGTGAAGCTGACCTGTTAAAGAACATCTAATCAGTGTGACTGTGAAATATCCAAACCTGATGGGCAGATTACCATGATCACCTTGATGCCCCCTGTAGGATCTTGCTCAACCACACATTATGAACTTGGTACTATAACTAGTGACCTGGTCTTCATAAACCTATGTGGATATCCATGTCCTCCATAGTGCTGGTTGTGTGCTGGTTCCCCGGTGTTGTTGCTGCTGTTCTTTGTAGATCTCAGAGGAGTGTTCATCTCTACTCAGCAGATGCTCATCATGACCACGGCCTCCCCGCCAAGCTCCCCCCAGCCTCCCGCACTACATTTATCATCCACCGCCCCCTTCCATCTCACCTTCAACCCATCAGTCTGTCTATGCCTGGCGTTTCATTATGCAGCGCTCGTAGGCCACAGACAGGGAGTGGCTGTGTGTATGAAAATTTACAGCTTGGTACCCTTGGTAGTGTTGAGATGCTACACGACAGAGAATCATCTTCCACGCAGAGGCTGAGCATAACAATAAGACCAGTCTATTGTACAGCTCTGCAGTAATTGCTACCTAAGTGAATGCTCAGTTTTTTGTGGGAATGTTAGATGTGTTGATTCCACTCTGTGATCATTTTGAGGCTGTAGACTGTCGTGACTTTAAGCTAAATTTCAAATGGTTTACGTGTGTGTCCAGTGCAGTTTTCCTCTTTATTTTTATTTCATAGTTTCTGTCGTTTCAGACAGATTTTCTTTTCTCCCCTAAAAAATAAAAACTAGCTGTGTCCTGTGTGTGTACTGAGGTAACAAGCAAGGGTGACGGTAACGTACAATACATAAGGGAACGTGTGTGTTAGTATAGCCTTGTTTATAAATCATTGATGGAGCTCGGTGATAGCAGTGCATTATTAATGTCAGTTCTGTCCGTTGGGTTTGCTGTGTTGCTCACATCCTGAGCTTTGCATTTAACCAGGGCAGGTGGAGGTTAAGCATCAGGCTGAAAAACCAGCAGGAACTCTTCCTGAGCACAGTCACAAAGATCCAAGTGTTGGCAAGTTGCATATACACACCCCACACACCCCTGCATCCATTCATCCTCCAGCACTGTCACACACCAGCCATTCATTGAATTCATCCATTACAGTAGTTTGTCCTGGACGTGTCGGGGTGTTCCTACTAACTACAGCCAGACAAATCAGTCAGCTGATTGTGAACAACCTGAAAAACATATGAATAGATATTGTTATAATATATGTTGTTGATTCATTTTTGTTTCTGATGCGTTTGAGTCCAGCTGGGTCATTCTCTCTCTCT
>JBBMJY010000003.1:21731669-21742939 GCA_037833715.1 Toxotes lorentzi
TGTGTGTGTGGGTGTGTGTGTGTGTGTGTGTGTGTGTGTGTGTGTGTGTGTGTGTGTGTGTGTGTGTGTGTGTGTGTTTTCAGGTACTGATGAGGAGGATCAGGGAGACGACATGCTGCTGCAGCACAGGATGGACTTCTGGTGGTTTCCTCACATGTGGAGCCACATGCAGCCTCACCTCTTTCACAACGTCAGCGTCTTGGCTGAGCAGATGAGGCTCAACAAGATCTTCGCTCAGGTTAGCAGCGCTAATACACTGCAGGCGCGTGAAGGACGGAGGAAGAAGAATGTAGTTTTGCTGGCTACATGATCAACTAAAGGATTTTGTAGCAAGAGGATTTTTGAGTGTGGTTACAGAAATAGTCAAAGGCCTGTTGTAAGGACTATGGATTCATGAGTTCTAGACATTAGTGTTTTAGACATTAGTAGAAAGACTAGAGACTGGTATCTGCTTCCTTTCCTCTCTGCACTTTTCTCTCGTGGCAATAACTTTCTTTTTACCTTCTACCTCCTCACTTGCCTGCATCCTGTCCTCACTCCACACCTCCCTCTCTCTGCAGGAGCATGGTATCCCAACAGATATGGGCTATGCTGTCGCTCCACACCACTCCGGGGTTTACCCAGTTCACAGCCAGCTCTACGAGGCCTGGAAGTCTGTGTGGGGCATCAAGGTGACCAGCACGGAGGAATACCCTCATCTGAGGCCAGCTCGATACCGCCGTGGCTTCATCCACAATGGCATCCAGGTCAGTCTGCAGTTCTTCGATCAATACTTGCATTGCAATAATGTTCCCATGGGTACACCTTCCTCCACACTGACTCACGTTTCCATCAAGAATGACAGCAGATGTGGAAGTGACAGTGACACACAGCAGCTCTGCACAGCTGCAAGGAAACATAACTTCACTCGAATCATTACGCAAAGTTTCAGGAAGTTGTTTTTGACACAACTTTATTGAAACCTTTCATTTTAAGGTTCAGTTCAGAGTGTCAGCAGGATGTCTCATAGACACTGGTATCACATTTCACATAATAAATAAAAATTTGTAGTGCTTAGATAGACGGAGAGACCTGCACATTCAGGAGCACGGTGGATCTCTGGGGTACAGTATATTCTGTAGTGAGGAGTTTAGAGTCCCCTTCATGCAGAAATAATACATTGAAAAAACTGCTTGCAGTAATTGTCTCCTTGGACAAAGACCTGCAGCACCTCCTAGAGGGCAGCAGTGGAACAGGTTGTAAGTAGGAGCAGATTCGTTTTCATGATTTTGTCTGGAGAAGATATTTCCTCCCCATACGAACTAAAGGTTAAACTCCAATAATATTGTGTAATTTTACTAAGCGTATTTTATGTCAGAGTTAGAGAAGTTTCAGTGTGAATCTGTTCTGATGGAAGTACGTGCAAATAACCCTTTTTTTACCCTTGTGCTTTGCCCCCTGATGCATATTGACACATCATAACTTAAAAGGGTGGTTCCTATTTATGTATTTAGAATGCTATGAGTCTTTTAATGCACTGCAGTGGGGTATTTTAGAGCAATGCACAGAGCAAACAAACAAATGATTGAAAATGTATCAGCCTTTATGCAGCTGTACCAGAAGTTATGATACTGTTCCACTGATACACACCAGAAAACCGATGATCTGCTCGTGTGTTTCAGGTGCTGCCCAGGCAGACCTGTGGTTTGTTCACCCATACAATCTTCTATAATGAATACCCAGGAGGCTCCAAGGAGCTGGACAAGAGCATCAGAGGAGGGGAACTCTTCCTCACTGTCCTCCTAAACCCTGTAAGGAAACCAACCCCATGTATACACACAAACACACACAAAACACGCTGAACTTACCTGTATGCTCTTTTATTGGACTGGTTTGTCCAATAAAAGAACTGTAACAGTTGTTAGCATTTATAAGCAGTTTATAAACATTTGATGAATGGTTTATAACACACTACAATGCAGTCATCAGTGTGTGTCACGGCATGGCTTCATGATGAGAGCTCCATGTCAGTCCTGCAGAGTTATTTGTTTTATTCTCGTTCTCGTTTTGTAAATCACACACTGTTCATCTGGCATGAACGACAACACTCCTGGACATCAGCTCGTCACTTTGAAATAACTTTTGACCTTCAAGCAGCTTCCCCTTCGTCCAGCTGCTGCTGTCTAGCTTGCCAACAAAGGAAAACAAGGAGGCACTCACTTCAAGGTGAACAATACCCTCGACACAAGGCTACATGTGAAGGTGGGGGTCTGTATACTCTGTTAAGAGCTAATGTGAGGTGATCCTTTAAAAGGGTCAGCTCCTGCAAAGCTAAACCTCAGATTACCTGGTGACAGAACGTCAACAAAACAGAGGACATGATTGTGGACTACAGAAGCAGGACACACCCCCACTCACATCAGTGATGCTGAAGCTGAAACAGTCTGAAACTTCTGAACCCGTGCAGTGTAGTTAGAGCAGTACACCAACGTCTCTCCTTCTGGAGGATGAGGAGGTTTGAAATGGACTCGTCCTCACAAACCTTTACAGATGCACCACAGAGAGTATCTGGACAGGTTGCATCACAGTTTGGGACCCCAAGTCTCTCCAAAGATTCCTGAAGACAGCAGAGGTCATCACTGGTAGTAAACTCCCTGCCATATGGGACGTTCCCCATCTGCGTTGCCTTGGTAAGGCACCTAAGACCTCCAAGGACCGCAGCCACCCAGCACACAAACTGTTCGCCATGCTGCCATCTGGCAGGCAGCATGGGAGCAGACGAGCACACGCCTCCAGACCCCAGACAGTTTCTTTGACCAGGCCATCGGCTACTGAGCCATAACACCTGAAATATGCAGCCCAGTGCACTCGTCACTTTAAATGACCGTGCCCCTGCTAGAGAGAAACCGTCATATGTCTTCTCGCCCTTGCACTCATGCCCTGTGTTATCATGACAGCTGCTAGACCCATTACATAAACCATCGCTCATCTCTCTATGTACTCTATAATGAAAACATCTCTACTTTATCTAACCATTTATTTAGACACTGGTTCCTTTATCTGTTGTATATTCCTTATGTACTGTAGTTCTTCTACCCTTATCTTTATCTATATCTCGTTAGTATTGTGTTGAATTCCTTTTACCTGTGGTTCAGCATTTCATTGGTCAGGTAACAGGTGCAAATAAAATATTTATTAATGTGAAGTGTTTGTCAACAATTCTAATCTCATGGGTGTCCACGGGAGGAGTTGGTTAACAAATTCATTAATAATCTGAACCAAATAACTACATTATAATCAGTTGTTATATCCTGCTTATAAATACTAAATTGGGTTTTACCAACTATGTTTTGTTATATTGTTCTTCATGCATAGATGCAGAGCAGTGCGATTTCTTTATCAGGTCATGATCATGTAGCAAATTCCAGGATTTGAAGTTTTTGATCTTAACTTGTAAATCACATTGTTCCCTCTCAATCCAGATCAGCATCTTCATGACCCACCTGTCTAATTACGGCAACGACCGGCTGGGTCTGTACACCTTTGAGTCTTTGGTGAAGTTTGTCCAGTGTTGGACTAACCTCAGGCTGCAGACACTGCCCCCCGTCCAGCTCGCTGAAAAGTACTTCCAGATCTTCCCCGAGGAGAGAGTCCCTCTCTGGCAGGTTGGTACAACAGTTTTGTTTTTGAGCACTTACGGATCATATTTAGCAAAAAAGTTGTTTGACATTCATTTGAACTGTGTTTGCAGCTAAGGAAGAAACTGTGTTTAGAACTGGACATTTTATTATTTCAATTGATTATTATTTTTCAGAATCCTTGTCATGACAAGAGACACAAAGATATCTGGTCTAAAGAAAAGACCTGTGACCGACTCCCCAAGTTCCTCGTCATCGGACCACAGAAAACAGGTATCGCACTCTCTCTGCCTTTACCTTTGGTTTGTATATGTCTCTCTTCAGTATGATAAATGTCCTGTCTTTATTCACAGGCACTACAGCGCTTCATTCATTCCTGAGCCTCCACCCGGCGATCACCAGTTCCTTCCCGAGCCCCACCACCTTCGAAGAGATCCAGTTCTTCAGTGGAGCGAACTATGACAACGGGATAGACTGGTAAAGACTGGACCACCACATTCTGTACACAGATAGAGTCCTCTGCACACACTGTGACTGAAACTTGGATTTCTTTATTTCTTTTGTGCGGTGTTTCACACTACACCACAATTCAGTTCTGCTGAAGTGGTCCTTGCAGGGGTTAAAGGATAAGTTCAGATCCATTTTCAAAGTGATGATGTACTACAAGATGTACATTTAAAGGGTGCAAAGTCACCTGTTCTCTTTGTGTTCTCAGGTACATGGACTTCTTCCCATTCCCTTCTAATGTCAGCACAGATTTCATGTTTGAAAAAAGTGCCAACTACTTTGACACAGAGGTGGCTCCTAAGAGAGCTGCCGCCCTGCTACCTAGAGCCAAGATCCTGGCAGTACTCATCAACCCATCTGACAGGGCATACTCCTGGTACCAGGTGAGAGGCCGTCACACACTCAACTGCAACATTCACCACTCTGCTGGTAAAACCTGCGGCAGTCAAAACCCTCTTTACTGTTAAACTTGATTGTTATTGTTTGTTAACGACCACAGCACCAGAGGGCCCACCAGGACCCTGCGGCCCTCAACAACACTTTCCATTTAGTGGTGACAGCAGGCCCCTCGGCCCCCAAGGACCTGCTGGCCCTTCAGAGACGCTGCCTTAATCCTGGGGCCTATGCTGCTCACCTGGAGCGCTGGCTGCAATACTACCAGCCCAGCCAGGTAACACACTCCACATCTGCTAACTCACACTGCAGCACTGTGGTTCACAGTGGTTCACACCAGCTCAAGGCAATAACAAAATAAAATAACTAAAATCCATAAAAGTGTAGAATCAATTCAGGCAGCCAGTAAAGCAAAACCAGTTACAGTGTCACCAGCAAATGAGGATAGTGATTGTGCTGTGCTGATCATTACACAGCTTCAGGGCTCTGACTGCAAACGCCTCTGCCACCTAGTGACAGAGTGAAAACCTCTGCCCGAGGCTCAGGCTACAAACTGATTCACATGCAATACATGAAGAGCTTTAAAAGTCAATAGTAAAGATCTGAAAATCAATTCTAAAACAAAGTGAGTTCTGAACAGTTTGGAGCTGATTAACACATTTTTGTTTTAGACAGGTGAAGAGGCCGTTTCAATAGTTAGTTTGTCAGTAGTTGTACTGGCAGAAGCAGCTGTCAGTAAAGTTTGTGTGTACTCCATAAGCACAACGTAACACATGAACCATAGGGAAGAACATAATAAACCAGCAGCAGCAGCTTCTAAGGTTTGTCCAAGCTCCAAGCTTTCTGAAAACGGATTATAACAAGTTATCTAATATCAGTCCCTCCTCACTGACTGTCCCTCATCCAGCTCACAGTAAATCAGTCTCTACGGTTTACATGTGTAAAGACAGACAGTTTATTGACCGTGACTCTGGAAACATCTCAGCTCAGCTCAGTGAAGAGCAGCGTCGCTGATTATGACATGCATAACATGGAGCACACGACTTATAGATGTAATACTCCAGATTAAACGTTGTATGGACAGAATATGAAGATGCTTTTCTGAGGAACCACATGGGTTTTTGTTTCCATGGATACCATTCAGCTCAGTAAGCAACACATCCTGTGCCGGTTAAGCATAAATGAAATGGACTCAGAGCAGGTCTCAGAGCTAAGCCTACTGATGTGCTCTCAGCTAATGTTTGCTAATGCATCAGACGAGTGTCTGTCATTGGGTATCTGCTGAGTCACAGGGTCCACATGATGCGATGACTTCTTCTTTGGTGTTTCCACTGAAGAGTTGGACTGAAGTGTGTCTGTCTGTCTGTCTGTCTGTCTGTCTGTCTGTCTGTCTGTGTTACAGTTGCACATTGTGGACGGTGCCCTGCTGCGGTCCAACCCAGCGCTGGTGATGGAGGGGATCCAGAGATTCCTTGGTGTCACTCCCATCTTCAACTACACCCAGGCTCTAATGTTTGTAACACACTCTCTCACACATGCACAGTTCACTGTTAAAGGAGCAGTTTAACTTTTATTTTGAAAGCAAAAAAAAACGAGAGAGTAACCCAGCAGTGTCAATGTGTCTGCAGGTATGATGACAGCAAAGGTTTCTGGTGCCAGCGGGTGGAAGGAGGCCGAGCCAAATGTCTGGGGAAGAGTAAAGGCAGGAAGTACCCCGAGATGGGTCCTGAGGTACAAGTACACCTCACACTGTCGTCACTGGCAGCTCTTTAAAGGATCATTCTGCTTTACTCAGACCTGTTATAGCTGTGACCATCAGTTCTATCAGTAATAACAACATCATACTCACCAAGGTAAAAGCTGAGATTGAGGGATACAGTCACATTGTGAAGTTGGACAGTGTGAATATCTGTGCTCCACATGCTGTAAACCCAGCAGCTGTCACTGAGCTCTGTTCACACTGAACATCTTTACACTGATCGCTGCTTTTAAATCACTGTCACAGCTGGAACCTCATTAGCAATGAGTTGTTAATAAGGTGATTGTGATGTTTATTTCTTTTGCTTTTTATATATATTTGAAGACAGATAAAAATGAGGTTCAGATAAAGTTCTGCTGATCTCTGACCTGTCCTTGTGTGCGTCTGTGTCTGTGTGTGCGTGGGCGTGGACACACAGACGCGTGCCTTTCTGACCGAGCACTACCGCGAGCACAACATGGAGCTGCTGCGTCTTCTGAATCGTCTGGGCCAACCGCTGCCGTCCTGGCTCCGCCAAGAACTCCAGAGCACCAGCTGGAGCTGAGGCCGCAGGCTCACAGACGGGACGCACCACGAGAGGCCGGGGACTGGAGTCTGTGGATGAGCCAACATTTGGCTCTGGATTAGACTGGACTACCTAATATGGAATCAGCAGCAGGACACACTAAAAAGAGCTACAAGGTTAAAGCTGATGTTACTGGTGCTCGTGTTCCATTGGCAAAAAAAAAAAGAAGCCAGACAGCATGAGATCTTTCTGAGAGCGTTGGGGCCCCTCGTAGGAGAAGGATCCCCATTGACTCTCCCCTCCAGCTCCTGATTTGTTGCCAACCCCCTACGAGCATCGGGCAGCCGTCGGCCTCAGTTGGTGTGCGCGAGACGAGGAGGGGGTCCAAGGAGGGGCGTCAGAGGAGGGGGGCCGATGCTGCACACATCAGTTTGCTGTGGATCCAGAGGACCTGGTGACCAGCAGGTCTGAGGTCTTAAAGAATGGATCAGACCGCCTTAATGTGAGGAGAGAACCTTCACAGGGAGAGACTGTGCAGATGTGGAGTGTATGGCTGGACAAAGGACTAACATACACACATACACACACACACGTCTCATCTCTCCACAAGAATGATTGTAAAGCAGTCCATTTTCAAAAGCAATTGTATATGTTAGGTTTTTTTGGGTGGGGGCGGGAACAGAAAGTACAGACAGACAGTCCAAATCCTGGTCCAGTTCTCTGTTACACACACATCTACCTGCAGGTGGGGGCAGCAGCCATGTGCTGCATACCCTTTGAACCCTCACAGGCTTCCAGTCTGTTGACTGTGGGAACAGACATTTTAAAATGGATTTAGTTCATGTTTGATGGCAGGTCAGTGTAAATATCATGTTTAGATTTGTTCTGTGACTTGAGGCCCAGGTCTGGCCCAGGTCTGGCCCAGGCTGTGTCCACGCTCACATCCTGTCAGGGAAGCTGAGGTCTCCCTCTGTTCTCCAGCTTTGATTTAAGACACTTGCACTGTGGTCTTTTAACCTACATCACGCTTTTTTTTTTTTTGTGATGAGGAGGATCATTATTATTAAATGGAAATGGTCCACTGCAGATTTACACATTAAATTAGTCTCCAGAGACCAGGGATTATCTGAAAGGGGTATTCAAGAGACACATTGTTAAAGAAGTAGTCAATGGACGTAGCAAAGGCCAAGTTATCCTGACATTTAGTCCCAAGTTTGGGTCGCGCTCCAAGAAAAAACAGAGTCCTACATTACATCACAATGCAACTGGGCTGCATCTTGTCATTAGACCCTTCCTACCTTGTAGATCTCACACTTCTCGTGTCCAGTTTGTAGCTCAGGTGTTCTGTTCACGTGGCTGAGTGAACGTCTTGGTGACATGGTGAGGGTTATTTTCATCAGACCTGACAGATCATAGAGCTGGACACAGGACTCACCAAGACTACTACACGGACCTGGTCATGGTCATTTAGAGGGAAGTTATCCCTCTTGGACAGTGAAGTGCTCTGAGACACAGCCCTGGACCAGAGCTGCAGCGTGGGTCCTGTTTGATAAGCACTGTGGTCAGTAAGAGATGCAGTCTGGTTAAAGAAAGGAAGAATAAAATCCATCACGCGTTTGGAAAAAGCAAAACAATGCTAAACACACACCACCCCACACACACACGCTCGTCTCCATCCGAGGACGGTGACTCCACGGACGTCACAGGACAAGAGAACAGAGCAGAGTGGAGATGAATCAGAAGCTGCTGTCTTGTTGTTTTCTGTTTGTTTTGTATAAATGTCAAAAAGGCCAACACTGTATCATCTCTAATAAACACATAGAGAGGTTGGAAGTGATGTGTGCTGCCTCTGTTTGGAACCTCACGTCAGGTCTGTGCAACTACAAATATTTAACCAGAAGCTTTAAAATAGACCTGACAGCCTCACACGTCCTCTGAGTGTGTGTGTGTGTGTGTGTGTGTGTGTGTGTGTGTGTGTGTGTGTGTGTGTGTGTGTGTGCGCATATGAGACCAGTTCATTGATGATTAGAAGGGCACATAACACTTTGTGCTGTGCAGCTACACACTGAGTACAAGAACAAGATGATGTTCTCAACAGGTGGTACAAGTGTTCATGTGAAGCCTCACACACACACACACACACAGAGGGACAACCACAGAAAAGAGAAGTCATTAGTTGTGAGGCTCATCCATGATGTGTTCATCTACAGGTTTGACACTGCTGCTGTCACTTTCCTTCCTAACAGGTGTTTGCATGTGTGAAACTGGTCTGATAACAGCTGAACAGCTCCCCCTGGTGGTCAGTGTGCAGCCTGCTGAGTGTGAATGTGTGGGTCAGAGCCACGAGGTCCTGCATCAAACAGGGAGCAGGATGGTGGTCCTACTGTGGACTGGCTGGTTGGTGCAGAACACAGCACTGTGGAGACTGAAACATCATCCAAGAAACAATTTAAGGATTAACAGTCCTCTACACAACTACACACACACACACCCACACACTGCAAACACTCAGAAAAATGCTTTAATACTTGGAACACTCATGAAGAGCAAGCAAGTAACATCGTACAGAAACACACACACGGAGATGCTCCAAAAAAATCTTGGCCTTAATCTGTGCGCAGCTGTCAACCCCCCCTCCTCCCCCGCCCGTCCAACACACACTCACACAGACAATAAGATGAATTCTTTATATCCCTACACAAACACACCCATATACTTGCAGCACTACACAACCCTAATCTCCACTGGGGCCACCGGGGTCATGAATAACGTTTCAGAGATAACTGAACAGTGGCTTTTCAACATTAGTGTTAATCTGCATCGTAAAGTCCACAAAATTAGTCAATCAAGTCAGTGGGTAGAGTCAGAAAACCAGGGACAACTGCTGTTAATACGATGGAACGATGCTTTGCAAGCTCGTCCTGCCGTGTCCGCACTCACCATTATCACTCGTTTGGTTTATTCCAGTATTCAGCTTAACACCAGCCAGTGCTAGGAAGCATGAGTCTGAGAGACGAGCTGAAGATTCACCAGGCAAAGACTGATTTTATTCTTTATTCTGCTAATGTATAAAAGGGTGAGAGATATATATATGTGTGTGTGTGTGTGTATGTATGTATGTATATATATGTGTATATATATATGTATGTATGTATATATATACACACACATATATATACACACATATATATATATACACACATATATATATACATATATATACTGTGCAGAATATTTGTCAGTACAAACAAATCCTGTCTCTCCTGTACTTACAGCTCTGTTAGCAGAGGCTGCTGTTACAGATTAGTGTGAAGTATTCAGCAGTAGCTGGGAAGAAAGAGGTTTACTGTACAAAACAAAAACATAGCCATCTTTGGGTTTTATTGATTTTCAATAAATAGTAAGAAAACAAAAGAAATCCAGATGTTGAAACTGAAGTTTGATGGTCACATGTTTTCAAAACGCTGTAGTGTTTCACAGTAAAAGAAGTCCAGCAGAATCCAGAGCCACAGAGCTGAACATGTATATGCTGAAGCTTCTGAACATGAGGTGCAGGTGATGTGGGTGTGTGGTGGTGGAGAGGCTCTAAAAACAAGGCGAGTCATGACCCAGAGTCAGGAGCAGGTGCTCAAACAAAAGAATAGATTTGTAAACGTGTAGAGGCTGGTGGTGGATCCTACCTCCCAGACTGGGTCATGGTCTTGTCGCCGCTCCATCATGTCTTTGGAGAGGAGTGAAAGGCAGGTGAGACCTGGCAGAGGTCACATGGATGTAACTCCAGTCTCCTCTTGGATTTTACCATGTGGCTCTGTCCCAGTCTGGTTCTGTCCAGGTTTCCTCCTCGTCACCAAAGGTTCACATCCTGAATATGACCAAAACCAGGATGAGTCAAAGCTGGAATAACACACTCAGTGGTCGTTTTAAAATCTGATTTTTTTTTACCAGGATTTCTGCTTTATGTTTTCTTTTTTTAAACCTGTGTAGTCCATAATTCACCCTGGAGCCAGGTGGATTTCATCAAACCACGAGTCCCTGCAGTCAGTTAGTATAATTAATCTAACGAGTTTGACAGATGATGTGAGTCGTGCTGCCATTATCAGCTCCGTCTGTAACCCTGACAACACATCCTCCACTGAGAGGAAACCCAAACAAATCTCTCCTCACTCATCACCCACCTGGTGTCAAATGACCCCTCAGTCCTGTGGTCTAACATGGAGGCTGGAATGAAGCAGGGCTCTACTCTGTGTTTCTGTTGTACTGGGAAAAAAAGTTCTGTCTCTTTTTAAAGAGAACACCCTCCACAGGGGCCATGCTAGTGCCAGCCATCTGTTAACACGCCATCATCATGCTCGTTTGTGCAGATATTTCTGATACACACACACACATACGTGTGTGTGTGTATCAGTGTGTGAATCAGAATATATATACACACACACACATACGTGTGTGTGTGTATATATATATACATATATATATATACATATATTTA
>JBBMJY010000003.1:21743039-21756113 GCA_037833715.1 Toxotes lorentzi
CACACACATACGTGTGTGTGTGTATATATATATACATATATATATACATATATTTAGGGAGCTGAAAAGCCAATGAGCTGCTGTGTGAAACTGCCTGTGGCTGAGTCAACCACAGAACATGAACAGTTCCTGGCTGGTTTGTTTTGGCTGTCTGTTGTCTCATTGCTGCCTGAAAAAACAAAAAACAAAAAACAAAACACACACACACAGGCCCCACTGAGTATTGCAGTTTCCATAGCAACAGTGATAGTGATGGAGAGTGGGTTGGTGTTGGTGGGAGGGTGGCAGGGAGGTTGAGCAGAGAGAACGGCAGAGAGCGTGAAACTAAAGCAGTGACTGAGGTCGGAGTGGAACTGAGTGAGTATGTGAGAGAAGATTAAAAAGAAGAAGAATGGAGCCAAAGGAAGAAAGAGAAAAGAAGGGGGGTGTTTTCTTTACTTTCTCTCTGGTGCACACGTTCATTCATACATCAGCCCCGCTCCCCTCTTCCCAGGTGGAGGCACAGTGACGCTGACTGCCTGACTATCTCCTCTCATTATCATTCCCCCCTCCCCCTACCATCCGTCTCCCACTACAGCTGGATAAGCCAACCACTAACCCAGCTCCGCTCTCCGTTACAGAACGGGGATTTGAAGATTGCATCCTCACATTTGTAATCAGATGTAGGAGAGGATTATCTCAAGGTCTCCTCCATCTTGTGCGCAGCCGGGGGGCTGCTGAGACAAAGGAGGGAGACGAGAAGAGAAGGCTGTGGGGGAGAGCGAGGAGGGATCTCAGGCAGCTCGCTGAATGGCGTGGAGTTAAAGATAGAAAGGGAGGGAGAGGTCACCTGTGGATGTGAGGAGGAGGAGGATGATGAAGGCTTTCTAAGGAGCTGCACCCATCACCCGACTCATCCGACAGGGAAAGAGCCTCAGCAGCAAGTAGATCACTGTGAAAGGTAAGCTGGAGGATGAAATTGTTCAAACCCTCTTCTCTGCTGAAGAATACACTGATATTGTGTGTGTGTGCAGTTCTTATTGCATCTGTTTGTGGAAACCCACCATGTATGTGTCTGTTCTGTGTACATGGGTGTGCAGATGGGTGTGATGTAAAAGTCTTGGGTTCTGGTTCAAGAGGGTTCAGCCCACCTCCTGGGGTAATTTTAGCACCAAGAGGCACCGAGCGTCGCTTCACTGAATGAGTCAGAACCTAGAAATTTCCCGCACCTGTTATCTGTGTGTGCCAGGATGATTGTTAAATCAAAATTTGTGTTTCAAATTTGCACACCAGGTTTTAGAGTTTAATGAAGCTAGAATCTGAAACAGCATCCCAAAAAATACATAAAAAATCCATTTACACAATTCAAGTTGAAATCATGATGTCTTTTAACTTAAGTTCCAAAAATTCACATTTAAACATCTGGTGCACGCAGGGATTTAACCCACCTTCAGAGTTAGCACTGTTAGCAAGCTCTGACTTGTTGCTGTCTGAATCCTGTGACCCCCACGCTGCACCCTGCAAATGTAGATGTGTGTGTGGTGTGTGTGTGTGTGTGTGTGTGTGTGTGTGTGTGTGTGTGTGTGTATTTTTAAATGACGGTTAAACATTGTAGAAAGTAAGAAACTCACCTTCTTTCTGAGGGTGAGATGAGAAGAACAATACCTCTCTCACGTCTGTGGGCTCAGCACAGAGCAGGAGTCAGGGCGTGGTTAGCCTAGCTTAGCATAAAGACTGGAAGTGGGGGGAAACCGTTAGCCTGGCTCTGGCACCTCTTCACTAATTTAACACCTTATGTGTGGTTTGTTTAATCCGTACACAGACAGAAGTTACATTTTGGGTTTTTCTGGGAGGAAATGTGACTGAATTATTTCTTGTTGAACAGCAGTCGACAGGCGTATGTGGCTACCTGCACTTCAGCTGCACTTCAGCTGGTGACGCTGCACAGAGGCACTGCACAGATAAACTGCTGTTTGTCAGCGTGTGACTCCCCCTACAGGTATGTTCATCAGGGAGCTTTAGAGGTGTTGATGCATGTGTTTCTAGAAGTTGGACGGAGCCAGGCTAGCTGTTTCCCCTTGTTTCCAGTCTTTATGCTAAGCTAGGCTAACCACATCAAGATTGATATAGAATATTTTCCAAAGAACTGTTAAGAATTAGTCCATTAAATGTGACTGAAACCTGAAATGGAGATGTTTTTTTTTTGCCATCAATATAAAATCATGAATTTGCATGTGAATTCCTTCCATGTAGCCTTAGGGCTCCTGTCTATGCTGCTCTGTGCCTCTGATCGAGTCACTCGTCGAACCACCTGCATGTTTTGTCTCGGGTTTACGTATTTTTGGCACCATGCTAAATTTTGCCTAACAGATGAACTGAAAGCTGCAGTGACATTAATGAGGTTTGGAGAAGGCAGCACTGGTTTGGCCGCCCTCAGCATGAAAACACTACATCACATAAGCTATTGGAGCAAATCATGCTCCCTCATAGTTGTTTTTCTTGTTAAGATAAAACAGATTTTGGCATGAAAGCCCAGTTTCTAATTTCTGTTCCAGGCTTCACTTCAATTTGAAGAACTGACTGAACTGTGTGTGCGTGCCACCACAAATATAACCAATAAATTTATCTTTTATTATTAACTGAGTGTTGTTGGATCCGTTTGTTAGTTTAAATCAAGTCGATAAATAATTAAATAATTTCAGAGGTCACAATCATGAGTTCAGTCTTGTATACGCTGCACACACACAGCAGTTCCACTTAACAGGAAGAAGGCAAACTGATCCAGCACAGAACACAGTGGACCCTGGACTTGACATGTGCTGTTACCGGGCAGGTTTTCAATATTTTGGGTTTCCATTATTAAATTAGTATAAATTCAGTATCTGCTCTCACCAGTAGATGGCAGGTGTCTTCACACAGATTTGTGTTTGAGGTTTGGTTACATGATTTACAGAGTAACTTCAGCCAGTGTTTGTGCAGCAGTGATGCACTGTGACATTGTAGTACCATGACTTTTCAGTTTGCTTACATGGGACATCATCAGACATTGTTATCAGACACAGAATTAATTTGTGTTTAATCAAACTAATACACAGCAAACCTGGGCCTGTGTAATATTCCAGCACAGGGAAGATGAAGAATGGGGCCCAGTCACTAATTTTTTGCCCTGGGGCCCCCCATCAGGTTTATCCAGCCATGTTCTACAGGAGCAGAGTTAATAGAGAAGAGGGCTGCAAATGATGACATATATGACTCATGTTTGAAGCTAAGACAGGTAACTGTGGATGACTACCAAGTCAGGATCAGTGTTAGCCTAGCTCTAGTTTAGCTGCCATTAAAAATTGCCTGTACATTGGATTTTCTCTGCTCTGTGTGTGTGTGTGTGTGTGTGTGTGTGTGTGTGTGTCTGATCTGATCAAGTGTGAAACATCCACACACTCTGTTTTATCTCTTCTCAAAGGTCTTCCATGGCAGAGGCCGGGCGTCCTGTGTCGGAGCTGTACCAGCAGGGGGGAACTGTTTCCCTGGAACCAACCCTCTCTGGTCAGTCCCTCTTACACACCTCCACAAGCTCCACACAGGTCATAAAACCCTCCGGACTGGCTGGAGGAGCAGGGTACACCTGCCAGGAGGAGCCAAAGAAGGCAACTCCTCCTACCAGAGAAACGAACTGCAGCATTCCCAGGGTTAGAGGAGAACCTGGTGATCAGGAACAAAGTCCATCCAAACACTGTGTGCCCCCCAGGGCTTCAAGCCACCCCCATAGTCTGACTGAGATGAATGTACCCTCACACCAGCCCGAGATAGTCGTGCACGCAACCAATGATATCCCTCAGGCTGGCAGGCCACTACAGAGTATGAACCCAGCTGCTCCGCCTGTCCACAGGAGCCACTTAGACACTTCACCTCTGGTTAAACAGGAAGTGGCCCCCCAGGCTCCTACCAGCGCGACTTGTGGACTTGCTTACCGTGGGGGCAATAAGAGTATCCAAGAGGTTGAGAGTCACTGCACGTTAGCCTGCAAGCAATCCATGCAGCTGCAACAGTGCAACATTGTCACCACCATTTGCCGAGGGGCCAGCAGCGGAGAGGGTGGAGCACAGCAGCCTCCTAGCAGGTGTGTCTGCATCTCGTCCCCGAAGGCAGCGGTCAAGGTGGAGGACGTCGAAGAAAAGGGCCATCTTCTCCCCAGATGTGACAAGACACTCTGTTATGACTCATACGTCCATCAGGCCAGTTTCGAAGACACATTTGCTGCCTACTGCCACCCCCAGCCCATCCCAGCCCACTCCCAGCTGCTGCCACGCCTGGCAGCTGTAGAGCCAAGTTGCAACATGCAGCGCACGATGGCGCCTCCTTCAGCGGCGAACCACCTCACCCTGCCTCGCCTCATCTCCTCTGTCAGCGAAACGGGCCTGGATGCCAAGCATCTGCTGCGGTGCTGCAACCTCAACTGCTCATGGATCAGCTCGCTGCCTCCTGGCGCTGGGCCACAGTCCCAAAAACACTTCAGTGGAGAGGAGTGCTGCGGCAGTCCCATTGGCCATGTCAGAACCATGACCCGTGACATTGGGACAATGACAGCCCACAGAGAGCTGAGGGACGTGGGGGTGCAGACAGGACAGACTGTCACTCCTCATGTGTTCCCCCAGATCTGTCTGGCAGAGGAGAGCAGAAGTGAGACCTCCTGCAGCCAGACGAACACTGACAGTGATGGAGGCAAGAAACCGGCCGGAGCTCCCAAATCCCCCGTGAAGGAGGTGAAGTGGGATGCAGAAGGGATGACATGGGAGGTATATGGGGCCTCTGTGGACCCTGAGGAGCTGGGTCTGGCCATCCAGAGACACCTGGAGCTGCAGATCAAGGAGACAGCAAGCCGTGCGGCCAAGCTGTCACGCCAGAACACCAACACCTCCCGTCAGAGCGGGAGCACCAGCTGTCAGAGGAAGAGGAGCAGAATGATGGGCTCCATCCGAACCTGCTGCACTCACACCACCACAGCCGTCGACTGACTTACTCAGCTGACTGGTGGACAGGACAGTACCTGAACACTGTGTTTAGTAGCCAGTGTGGCTACTCATAGCCTCAGCCTCAAATATCACCCATCTGATCAGAAGGTCTATGGAAGATAGAACAACCTGCATACTCATCAGTGGAAACGCTTCATGAAATGATGTCTTAGAATTAAAGATTTATCTTATTATTATATACTCTGAAATCTAAAGAAACAGTGCTGAAAAGGAAACAAATGATAAATAAGAGCAGATTTCTTTTCCACCATTTGTTGTCTATGATTCAATATTTCAAGGATTGGAAATATGATCCCTGCAGCTGTGCACTGACAGTGTTTTCAGAAGGCCTTTCCATGCAGGTGGGTTTTCATTACCAACTACTTACAGGGAGTGGGCACCAGACAACAACACCTGTACAGTGTAAAGCAATCTGATACAACAGTCCTGCAATAAACACTGTGCTTGTAAAGCCTATGGTGATTGTGTGGGGCGGGGGAATAACAGAATTTACTGTCAGAGTGTCAACACAGTGTTGCTTCAACTTAACCCCTACCCCCGACCAGCGGCTGCCCTGAACCCTAACGTCTCAGTTCAACCCCCCACCTCATCCTTCTTTCTCCTTCTCCTCCCTGTCACTCCACAGCACCTGACACAGGGAGCCACTGACAGTTCCTCAGCTAACCCTAACCTTGATCCCTCACACCTGGTCCACAGCCTCAAAAACAAGTTAGCACCTCTCTTCTACAGTCAACAACAAAAACTGAACATTATAAACACACACATACACACAGACTGACAAACAAAACGGGTGTGATAATGATGGATCAGATGATGACAGATGGATCATGTCCTTTGGAAAGGAGCTTCCCATCTTGTGGATTCTCCAGAATAAATGAATGCTGTTCACATGTTTTCACACTATGAAAACCAGATGTTTTATTGAATGACCGATGGATGAATTTAGGAACTTACATGTGATTGTCTGTGACTGAAAACGATCAATAGATGATCAGTCCTCAGCGGTCGATCTTTACCAAATACACAGAAAGACTGACATCACTGGAAAATAATCCTTCGCCAAATGTTCTGTACGTATAATGCCTGGATGGTTTTGGCTATAGAGAGTACATCAGCTCTGCAGCATGTGGAAAATCACTGTTATAAGCAAGAATAAATGGACCATGAGCAGATCCTGGTGGAAAGCTGAGGCAAAAGGATGACACTTCATACTTCAAGTGTTGGTTACATATAACTGTCAAACCACAGCTAAGTTTCTTCATCCACCCCAGTGCTGCGTTCTTCCATGCCTTCTTTATTTCCATTTTTTATCAAACCTGAGTAAGTTCTAGGACCAGAACTTACTTAGGTTTGATATGTTTTTGGCTGTGCTGGTGTTTGAACAGTTCGTAAATTTCCTCAGGTTTAACTTATTTACTGTGTTAAAATGTGCTCAAGCCAAAAACTCAAGAAAAAGACTGAACTCCACTTAAAGTCTCCTGGTAATGAGTTTTAATTTGTGTTCATTTAAGCTTCTAAAAGACGTTTGAAACATTTCACGCTCAGTTTCTTTTTAATGACTTTGGTCGCATAGTTTCAGTTGGATGTTCAGTGAGTTCAACTCAGTCTGATGGAAAAGCTAATGACCGTTTGTGTGAAAATAATAAATGATATAGAAAAAAATTACATGTGGGGTACATTGTTCAGATTTTCTAAAAGATACACCTTTCTTTCTTTTGCCTACAGTAGATTAAATAAACAGACTGACGACTCACATTTTTCACCTGCAACCATCTCCACAGATCTGTTCCCACTTTGTCCTGGCAGCATTCCCAACTTTCCTTGTTGCTTATGAGTCAATAAAAATGATATTTAAACTCACTCATTGTGTAATCTTAGATAATCATATTTATATAATTAAATCTTTGGAGACATTGTGAGACTCCATAATAGGCAACAGAAGTGTTCTGTGGGGGATTATTGGCCAGAAAGCCAGAAAGAAATTGATCAGAAAGGCCAGATGTTTTAAACACAAGCCAAGGTTAACTGAAAGCATTGTTGGTTTGCTTGTTAAAATGGTGATTAATTATACTCCATTGTGCTTCAGCTCTGTAGAGATGTAGATGTAGATATATTCCACTTCTAAACAACACAGAAGTCTTTTTTTAGGTCAACAGAATCCAGGACAGTTTTTCCTGAAATATGTGAAAGCAGCAGTTAAATGTGTCAGTGGTGGTTATTTTACTCTGTTATTGGTAAGTCTGTATTTTCCACTCTGCAGTCACAGGCAGGTGTCATTTAAAAAGAGAAAATGGTCTCAGTGGATGGTTTCATCTGGTCTGAATGTTGGCATTAAATTAACCGGTGTATATTTTCTTACTGAGGGTGGCTGGGTGCTGATCTTAGTCTCCCTGGCTGTCGTGTAAATCAGAAGCTGAAAGCAATATGAGAGATCCTTTAGCAGAATGACTGTATCAGATTGCTTTTCACTCAGTCTACTGTTAATAATGAAATGTCCCTTTTTCTTTCACTAACATGATAAAATGTATCTCGGCAGCTACTGGGTAGAGGCTGTGATACTTGCTAGAGGGACATGATTTGGAGATGTCAGCAGAGCAACACACCATTAATCACTTTTCAGTGTCAGTGCTGCTGTGTTTTATTTTTTCTTTAGCATCACCCTCAGGAAAAGCCTGATCCATACCCATGGTAAGGCTCTGGCTCTGAGACATCAGGGTCTCCCACAGTGTCGGTCCAACACTATTTATTGTGGAGTCCAAAAAACACGGCAGCCTCTAGGGGGCACTAGAAGGGCTTTTAGTGTTGTTATTCTTGGATATAATATTTACACAAGTTATTTATGCAGAGACTAGAGGTTATGTATTAATACACCCAATAATAGTATTATTGCATGCTCCATTGAAAACATAAAACATTACTCAGCATCATGAACTTATTGTCCAAACAGCTGAAAGGGGGTTAATTCATGCTTTGCTTCTCTTCTTTATATCAGGTGGTTGTAGAGGTGACGGATTCATACAGGAAATCAATAGAAGCCCTGATCAGGGGCACACAGTGATGCACTGTGGGATCCATTAGCATCATGTGTGAATGAAGCAGAGATAAAGAATGAAACCTGACTGTTCATTAAGGGTCCGGGGCCTCGTGTTTACACTGGTCAACACAAGCTACAGGGTGAAAATCCAGTTTTTGAGACTTTACGTTTCACCTTCAGTTACTGTGACTGACTGTGTCACTGTTATATGATGCTGCAGTATATATCAGTGATTTACAATAACTTATTTATTTTCAATACTTTACATATATTGCAATTTAACACTGACTTTAACTTGTGAAATGGACACTGAATGTAATCCTGTTTTCTTCAGTACATTCCCACACACATCAGTCACCTTTCCTCTCTGTCTGTTTCACCTCAGCGTGCTGTTAAACTCATTACCTGAGAATGTATGAACTGATCGACCCTGCTGCCGTGTTAGCTCGGTGTGAGGCTACTGAAGCCTGAAAACAGACAGATCAGTCCCCTGAGAATGGAATGGACGGTGTGATATTTTGAGAGATCTGATGACATTTTGGGAAATCGTTTGCCATTTCCCCCGGAGTTAAATGAGAAGATATAAGCTTCCTCTCTGTATGTCCTCTATAGAAATACATAGGAACTGGAAGTGTTCAGCACAGCTTAGCATGATGAATGGAAGCAGACTGCTAGCTTAGCTCCATTAAAAGAGAAACAGTATGCATTACTGGGGCTGCAGTTGATCTTGATGTTTTTGATTTTGTGCAAACTCATGTTGCCATATAACTGAATGAGTTGTTCTGTCATTTTATATCATGAGAAACCGTTCTCTGTGTCCACCAGCTGGGATGAAGATCGTCTGTGGAAATAAGCAGCAAGGGCGCAGAAAGAAAGAAAGAAAGAAAGAAAGAAAGGCTTTAAAAAACAAAACAAAAAAAACTCTGTATTCTCTTTTATTTTTCAGTTTTCTCTGTATTCTGCTTTTATCACACATCATGACTAGTTTTGAAAATAACTGCATCAGTAATCATGTGTAGAGGCCCTACATGATCACATTTCAGGTTTCACACAGGAGTTAATGAAGAATGTCATCTGAGTGTTCACATGTTGACATTGTTGTTAAAATGTTTTAATTGTGTGAATCTGAGAGGAATGTCTCCCAATCGTGATGGCAGCAATAAAATTATAGAAACTCTGTGGTGATTTTGTCTCAGTCAGTAACATGCAACTGCTAATGATACTGATAATAATGATTTGCTGATCCATAAATGGGTTCCACTGTTTGTTGCTGCTTTGTCTATAAATCAGTAAAATATCTTCATCTTTGGAGTTGGAAACACTTGAAAACAATCCCATTTAATTGCAGTTCTGGAACTTTCGGTTAAGTCGCATGATCTTCATCATCAGATAAAATTTTCCTTGTCATGGCATTAAAGATATTTACATTTTTCTTTCCACATTCTTTACTAAAAGTATATCAGCTCTGAAAACGCAATTTGAACAGTGCAAATTTGACATTGAACATGTTTCCATCGTGATGAAGTAGAGAGGTGACAGACTCAGGATCACATGGATCTGAATTCATGAAATCATTTCCGCAGTATTGCACCAATTAGATGACAACTGATGATTAAAAATGACACATAACTGTCATTATAACATGCTAAACACACAGTGATGATGCGTTATGACGCGCAGCGGAAGTGTGGGCGGGGCAAAGACAAGTACATGACAAAATGGCTGCGTCCATGAAGAACGTGGAAGAGATTCGGAATCGAGTAATACTTGGGGAATTTGGTGTGAAGAATGTAAGTCTGTGTTTAACGGAGGAGTTTGTAGTCACACGTTCTGCTGGTTGTCATGTTCAGGCTTCTCTTCGCTGCTGGACTGAACCGCACGTGCCCGTCCGCTCGTGCGTAAACTCGCTGTAACGTTACCTGTGTGTGACGAGAGCTGGGCTCACCTGTGCACCGTCAGGGTTCTGTATGAATACAGTCAGTGTTTCACAACGCGATCACAACCGTGTCAGCGTGGTGATGATGATGATGATGATGATACAGGCTTGGTGTAACATATATAATAATAATAATAATACCATGAGCAGTTAAAGTAAGCATAAGAACGTCCATCTTTGCTGCCACGCTGTTATTATAACTATTTTTATTTCTGTGTTTGTTGTTTTTTAGGTTCATACAACAGATTTCCCTCGAAACTATCCTGGATATGATGACACCTGGGACATGAAAAAATTTCAAGAGGTAAGTTTTCGTCATTGAACCCAGAAACTGGAGGCTGGTGATGGGTGAAGTGAGTTAGATCTGTCAGTGCCCGGTGTCTCAGACCTCTTATGGACAGAGCCTCCCCTGCACCTTTGGAAAAGATGGACCTGCTTTTCTTCGGATGACCAAACAGACTAATTTCCGACCCTCATAGGATTCTGGTCTCTCCTCCTTCCCTCATCACCCTCTGATTCCCTTCCTCCCTCTGAACGTGCTGCAGCATTCACACTCATTCACACACATTCGTACTTTGGGAAACTGGGGTTTGAGACCAAATACGTCACTGGGAGAAAGTTCAACGAAGTTCAAACATTTATTCTCCATCTTCATGAGGACGTTTGTAAATAAGAAAGTGTTCATGTGCATCTATAAGAAAAGAAGAACAGTCAGACTGAAACATTATTTCATATTTTATTCCCAAAAACAAAGAATTTACTGCTCTCTTTTATTTTCAGTCAAACTGAGTTAAAGGTATCATGAGTGTTTGACCCTGTGAGCACTGAATCAAACTGATGTATGAATTGAGTGTATGATAACACTGCTGTTAAATGAAGGTCTCCTGTGTGTTTGCAGAGCTTCAGAATTGATGTAATGCACCTGGATGAGAGCAGCATGGAGTTTGACATGGTGGGCATAGATGCAGCCATCGCCAACGCCTTCAGAAGGATCTTACTGGCAGAGGTGAGATTCCCACTCAGCCATGTGTTGTTATCAGTGGCCCCCAAACACACAGATACAGGAGAGAAAGCACAAATATAAAAGGGCACACACTCCAACTCCAGACATGTCCTTTAATGTCCTTATGGACCACCATAGTGTCATTAGTGTCTCATCCCTACACTACTTTGTCTGTAAGAAAGGAGTCTCGACGTTCGCTGTGAAAGCTTTGCTTTGTTTTTGCTCGTAGGTTCCCACAATGGCTATAGAGAAGGTGTTTATCTATAACAACACATCCATCGTCCAGGACGAAGTCTTGGCCCACAGATTAGGCCTCGTCCCCATCAAAGCTGACCCCCGACTGTTTGAGTACAGAAACGCTGGTAAAACAACACAGTGAACTCATCACTCTCACACGAAAAAAAAAAAAATATATATATATACACACACATATACATATATACACACAGAGACTGGATATAAATACACATGTTGTACGTATTTCTGTCACAGTGCTGTGGTGTAACATGAGTTTATAAGATGCACTCACCGGTGAACAGCAGGGTTTCACATGTCCTGTCACTCTTGGTTTGTTCCAGGTGAAGAGGCGACAGAGGAGGAGGGATCAGAAATAGACACGATTCAGCTGCAGCTGAAGATCAAATGCAGCAGGAACCCCAAAGCCAGCAAAGACTCCTCGGACCCACGAGAGCTGTATCTGAACCACATGGGTATGTATGATCGAAGTGTTGCTCATGTTGTCACAGCAACACGAGCAGCTGTGATCAGGGCTCACAAACAAATGGGTAATATAAGGTATAAAAAGATCCCTGGATAAGATCAGACATAATGTGATTATTTTATCTCCCTCTGTCCCTTTCTGTCTCGTCTCAGTTTATTCCAGGGACATAAAGTGGGTCCCCATTGGGAACCAAGCAGACGTGTTTGCAGACTCCAGCATTGGACCCGTACATGAGGACATCCTGATAGCTCAGCTACGACCAGGACAGGAGCTGGACATCATTATGCACTGCGTCAAAGGCATTGGTGAGAGCTTTAGAGTTTCTGGATCAAAGAGAAAGGAACAGAACAAAAGCATTTTATTAACATTTCTAATCAGTATGAGTTGTGTTGTACTGGACTATGTGTGTTTCAGAATCTAAAGAAGTTCATTCTTGACCTGAGATTTGTATGTGAGAAAATAAAAATAATAAATATATCTGTGAAAGTTATCAAACTCCTGCCTGATACTGAGGCGTGTTCTCTGTTCTGTGTCCAGGGAAGGACCATGCTAAGTTCTCTCCAGTGGCCACAGCCAGTTACCGCCTCCTGCCGGAGATCACCCTCCTGGAGCCGGTGGAGGGAGAGAAGGCCGAGCGCTTAAAACGCTGCTTCTCACGAGGAGTTATTGAACTGGAAGATGTAAACGGTTAGAAAGAACTAACCTCACTGATCTGTCATCAAATAGAAACCCACACTGTGTAGTTGAATTGAATATTTGAATGTGATCATCTGTGTCCTTGTGTTGTCCACCTTAGGGGAAAAGGTCGCCAAAGTAGTGAACAGTCGCCTGGATACGTGCAGCAGGGAAGTCCTCCGACATGACGACCTGAAGAACATGGTGAAACTCGGAAGAGTGCGAGACCATTTCATTTGTACGTTGGTATACATAGCATCTGTGTATTTTTGTGACTCCTTTTTAAAAATCTCTGTTGAAATGGGAATGTCTTAATTGCGTGTGCAGTGTGTATAACTTTACACTGCATATCAGCTCAGGGATCTTTTTTTCTCACGCAGTTTCTGTGGAGTCGACTGGCATCCTGCCTCCAGATGTCCTGGTCACGGAGGCTATCAAAGTCCTCATGGCCAAGTGTCAGAAGTTTCTCAGCGAACTGGACTCTACTGACATGGAGTGAAATGATGACAGTGCATGCTCAGACCCACAGCGGAGGATCTGGTGTTGAAATGTGCTGCAGCCAGTGGAATGTCTCTGTCTAAACTGGGCTGCACTGATTTAAAAAAAAAAAAAAAAAAAAAAAAAAAAAAACACCCCCGTCTTTTCAAAACGAGGTTCTTTTCATGGTTGGCAAAAGCCCGAAAGAACTCCGTGGAG
>JBBMJY010000003.1:21756213-21784860 GCA_037833715.1 Toxotes lorentzi
CACACACACACACACACACACACACACACACACACACACACACACACACACACACACACACACACACACAAAAGCACAACAACTGACAATTATCTTAATGCCCATATGTTTAATTGTGGGATTTCTAATTCCCAGAGCACCAAGCAGCTTCCAGCAGGGACTCACTGTTTTGGCACGAGATGGGCGTGCTTTATGTGTGTGTATGTGTGTGTGTGTGTGTGTGTGTGTGTGTGTGTGTGTGTGTGTTGCCAGCTTTCTTTCTGCATCCTGTAGTTCAGAAGAGTCCCTCTCTCTCACCCTCCTTTTCCTGAGCTTTGTTTTAGTTTGAACATATCAGCAAGACAGGTGCTGGATATGAATCATGACAGATCTGTGTACTGTAAATAGCGATGTGGTAAATAAATACTGTGTAAAAGTTCTGAACAATAGTAAGCTCAATGGCAGCAGGGACACTGTGCGGTGGGTCTTCGAAAGCGTGATAATCAGGCACAATTGCCATTTCATTTCAAGTCATTATTCAGCCTGACATCGTGCTCATGTTCGCTGTTCCGTTTGGTAGACGGGGTGGGGGTGTTGTTTTGCTCGAACCAATTAGCAGCGAGTGAGGTATCTGTTAAGCTGATGTCATTCAGCTGAAACAGAAGCTGCGGTAGTGGTTGCTAGGAGAGCATAGCTCAATGTTTGTCATGTCGATCAAATATTATTATTTCTGTAAATTGACTTAAAGCCACCTGTAAACAGACTGATGAGTTGGTGAGGTTCCCGCCTACACAGCTATCAATTGGCTAAATTTTCCATCTGGGGTATAAAGCCACCATCAAGGCCAACATCAGCTGAATAAAACTACCTGGCCCCAGGTTTTTGTCAGTTAAAGCAATTCAACTATGCACAACTTGATTTAGGTTGACTTTGGGGACTTTAAATCATATTTGTATCACATTTCAACAAAACAGGACAACAAGATCAGCTAGTGTAGAACCTGCCTTAGTCGATCTGTGTGCAAATTTCCTATCAAAACTGCAATTAATAACATTACTAAACCAACTGAGAGACACTAAGCCAGGGAATTTATTTGGGCCCTCGGGGGTCTAGGGCCCTTAGGCAGTTCCTTGATTTCCTAATCAGCCTTGGAAGGATATAAATATATATCACAGTTTGAGTGTAAAGGAAAAGAGGGTATCTTTTTTAAAATAATTTCAGGATTTTTAGTGCAACAATAGTCTAAAAACTATTGTTACTATTATTACTTTTAATTTTAGGACAAGCAAAGCTGGTGGTTTGTGAAAACAGAGATGGTCCGGATGTTATCAGTCTGCTCTGATCCATGGGGAAGACTCGTCTGTGTGGACTTGTAAATGATTTTATCCAACACTGGTGTCGCTCTGATAAAATCACCTCTTCACTGGATGAAAACTTAATGTTTAGTGTTGGTTTGAGAGGACATGTGTTCATGTGTACTTTTATGTCAGTCATGCATACTTTAAATGCCATATATAATGTATGGCTTCACTGTTTGATGTATTGTATGATCACCGTGGTGTAAAGGTGTTTCGAAAATCAAATCCCTCTGTCTGTTAATCCAGCTGGCTGACAGCGAGGTCTTGCCCACCACATGCTCTCGCTCCATGCAAATATCACAAAATGTCGACCTGTTTATCAGCGAGCATGTGTGTCTTTGTGTGTGTTTTTCAAACTGAGGGTCCTCAGTTTGTCCATACGTCCCTTTGTCCCCTTATTTATTATTTGCCTCTCGTCTTTCTTTACGTCTTTTCTTTCTGTCCTCTGCCGTTCATCACCGCTTGGATTCCCAAATGTAAAATGGCAGCCGAGAGGGAGACAAGAGAGGGTGGCGTACATTTTTAATGGAGAGCTTTTATATTTTAACGAGCCTTCCTTCTCTCTTCCTTAATTTAGTTCAATGAGGAGGGAAGACGAGGAGACAGACGGAGGAGAAAAATATAAATAAATTACACAGAAACTGATCCGCTGCTGTGTATCTCCAATATATGCCACGAATCGCTGCCACGCCCACTTCCCCCACCACCTCTCAGGTTCAAGGCGTCTGACTGGGAAACCTGATAAATCTGATTGATCCTGATTGTGCAACCAATAACAACATGGACTCATCAGAGAAATGCTTAGATTTTAATATCAACAAGTAATTTGTTGATTTTATTTTTTAGCTGTGGTCATGAAATACAGTTGAGAACTGCAGAAAAAGCTAGTAAGTGGACCTTGAGTTTAGATGATTTTGTCAAAGTGTTCACATTTGTTTTGGTTTGTTCTGATTTTTGTCAGAGCTGTGTTCAAGGACACTCTGACATCTGTGATTTAAGAGGAAAAAAGACACATGGTTTCTGTGAAAAGGATAAAGTAAATATTGTTTCTTTTCTTGCTTTAAAAGAGTTGTTGTTCAGCAGCCAGCTCTCAAAACTCCAATATCAGAGTGTCCTTGAATGCACCAACCAGTGAGAGTTTTCAAAACAGTCACAACAAACCCAACACATTACAGCAACACAACAAAATAAAAAGTGTTTGAAAAACTTTCCCTGTTGGTGCGTTCAAGGACCCTTCAAAATCCGACAGCTGGATGCTGACCACCACAATGACAATTCACGCGTTTTGCATGCTAAACGTGCTGACTCTATCACTGCAGAAAATGTTTAAATAAATACCAGAGAGCTTTTTTTTTCTCCTTTCATTTGTGTGTGTGCGTTTTAAGCCTTTGTACCATTTTCAATACATTAGTTTTGGGAATATAAACAGTATTTTTATACCAGAGTGCTCAGTGCATCAAAGAATTGTGCTTAAAGCTTATTTAAAAGCTGTATCTGTTTCCTTGTTCAGATCTTAGATCTCTCTCAGATCTCTTTTTAATTAGTGAATGATCATAAAATTCTGACCAAGCATTTGATGCCAACTTTGAGAACTTCTGATGCTTCATTCTACACACTGTACCAAAAAACTATTAATGTTCAATACCCAGCTGTAGGTAGAGAATTACTAGAATAAAAAGCGTTTATTTATTTTATGAGTCACTTTAAATGTTTCTAAGCAGATTTTATCACCACAGTCTACCTTTCTTTTCCATTTTCATGTTCTATTTTTCTTCTCTGTTTGGGTGGAACAGACATATATAAATGTTTTTTCAATAAAGTAGACAGAACAATCAGAACAAGCCAGAGCAAGAAGGGGAGGTGCTGAGTAACTGTCATCTGCAATGTTGTTGATCAGTGCAAAGTGTGTTCATTTAAAATGTGTGTGTGTGTGTGTGTGTGTGTGTGTGGGGGGGTGGGGGGGGAGAGGGGGAGGGGGGGGGGGGGGGGGGGGGGGGGAAAAAGAAAAAAAAAAAAAAAAAAAAAAAAAAAAAAAAAAAAAAAAAAAAAGCAATTCTGTATTTTCAGAATTAGGTTATTGTCATGGTTGGTAGACTCACTTGTAAGTATGTATATACTGTTGTCTCTAGTTTTTATACCAGTCTTGATTTGTTGAGCTCAGTGTTTAAGTAAACATGCTGAATTCAATAAAAACATCACCAATATATGAAGGTCCAGACTTACTGTACAGTGTTCTTTATGGATCTGTGCATAATATAATAAAACAAAAAAGAAATAAAAAATGATAATCAACCATAACAGAAAGCACAGGGTGAGTGTAGTATTGAGAGAATATATTTCTTTGGTATCATGTGTTCATATAGACCTGATGAATCAGTATCAGAGTGATCTCACCTCTCGGGCTGTCAGTGTGTCTGCTGCTAACTTCCTGTCAGATGTTCGTACATTAAAGCGCTGCTGAAATGACACTGTCATTTATCCTATTATTCCAGAGATGTATTTTCCTGTCATGTCATATCTTGGCCCACTCAGTATTTTATGGATCGTAACCAGGAATTGAGACGTACTGAGTCCAAGTCCCACCACCACATGTCTGTAAAATGTAAATTATTTGAGCTTCCCATCTTTTATTTATTCAAATAATTCAGAAATGCTTATTTGAAATGAGGATGTAAAGCATTGTTTGCACAGTGTGTGTGTGGATGTGTGTCTCTTCTTAAACAGCTGCATTCAAAAACAACTCCATTTCCACAGTAAGCTTAAATAAAGACACGGAAATGACAGCCAAGTCTTTATTTAGTGGCACAGGTGACAAAATAATAAAGCAGGACTCTTTAACGGGTTAAAAAGGAAGTGTGCTGGTGAGATGACATTAACCCAAATGGTTTTATGAAGGCTGTGATAAGGAAAAACAGATCCAAGATCCACATCAATGCATTTCATGATTTCTAACAGGTAAACATCTTAGGTGAAAACACATTTTGCACCAAGAACAATTAAAGGCTGAAGGTGAGAGTCTTCTGAAGCATGTGTGGTAAAGAAAGGCATAGATCATTGAGCAGATTGGTGCATATAGATGAATAAGGCACCGTGTGAGTAAGAAGTTAATCAGAATCAGTAGGCCTGGTGTGATCATGTTTAGTTGTCTGTAGTTTCTTTGAGGATGGACGCAGGTCAGTGAGTTTATAATAAACTGTCAAATAGCGTTATAAACAAATAAATGTTAGTAAATGGTTAATAAATGTTGGCACAGTTGTACCTGTCCCTAAGTTGTTAATAAGTGAATTCTGGTCAGAGTGCCCTGCAGCTCTTTCCTGAAGGTCAGAGGTCAAACAGTCCATCAGCAGGCTCTTCTTGATGAACTGCTACTAATTATTTTGTGAGAGGAGCAAACTGTCACAGGTTGTTTCAGCATCACTCTGGTATCAGCCCATGTTTTTAACATCATCCAGGTCTCTGTGGATAAACTCTACATTTGCTTTGCTCATTTGCTCTGCTCATGAAGAGAAACTGGGAAAAGACCTGAGTATGTAGAGCCTATTATAGTTTTCATTTTTAAAACTGTAAATATCCATGTTTATTTGTTTTCCCTGTTTTTTTTTCATATTTTCATCAGAAGCTGGTCTGAACAGTGTTTTCCTTCCTGATGTTTTTTCTTTTTCATTTTACACGACTTCGGGGGGGGGGGGGGTGGCACGCGAGCTTCCTTTTTAGACGTCACTTCCGCCTCCTCCTTAGCAAAGCAAGATGGCGGCTGTCGTAGAGAGAGTTGATGGATGTGTTGGGTCCTTGGACTCAGACGCAGTGTCACCGAGACAGTCCACCCCTCCACCGGACCAGCCGCACCAGAACAACCCGCTGTTAGGACTTCCCATTGTGGCCATCGAGACTATTCTCAATTTCCTGTCTTACGATGAAATCAGCCTGCTTCGCTCGGTAAGGAGAACAAAAACAAGCCAGCTAAAGGAGGGAACAAAGCTACAGCTAGCCTCATGCACCGCTTATCCTTGCATTCTAGCACAGTGAAATCTTGGTGGGGGCAGTGTTTAACTTACAGCCCGGGTTTCACCTCTGTGCGGCGGGCTAATTGCAGCCGCGGCCCCGCGGTGCTCGCTGTGATGTTATCTAATTAGCAGGACAGCCTAGCTGAGCAGAGGCAGCAAAACACGACACAGCACCAACACACCAGCACATACGCGCCGGGAAGAGGAGAGGCTGAGCTGAACTGAGCTGTCTGAAATCCGACTCTGGGTGTGTTTTCACTCCTCTGCACTGCAGACTCTGCCTGGCCCTTTGGGATGTG
Organism: Toxotes lorentzi; assembly: GCA_037833715.1. Taxonomy (NCBI): domain Eukaryota; kingdom Metazoa; phylum Chordata; class Actinopteri; family Toxotidae; genus Toxotes; species Toxotes lorentzi. The sequence goes on from JBBMJY010000003.1 coordinate 21,761,854, forward strand.
TAATTTGGTGTGGTTAGCTGGAAATCATTCATTGCTCTGTTGGCACACTGGCTGTGTTTTTCACTGCAGCTCCTCCCTCGTCCCTTCATTCGGCTGCACGCACAGTGTGGAGGTTTTGACAAGCCTTCGTAAAAACTCATGTGGACTGACTTTGTTGGAGCAGTTGTGTTTCATTTTACAGTTTAATTTCTCAGCCTCAGTTTGTGTCTTTCATGTAATCCTTGTTTTGTATGGGCGGATTAAGAGTAGGTGGATCCCTGAGCACAGACAGGTACTAGGCCCCCTCCTAACTACCAGCACACTCCTCCACATTGTTCACAGCTGTTTGCATGGCTTTGCCTGGCATTTCACAGGTTAATTTAAATGCTTAAGCTCCAACTGTTGCCATAAGCACTGTGAGCCCAGTGGGCCGTGCTGTGGCTATGGGTGTACTTCAGCAAGCTTGTGGTGGACAAAGGCTGTTAGAATGGTTATAACGTTAGCTGTTGTTGTAAGAGGCTGACTGCTCTTGCATCTCATTCAGTTTGTTAGAATTAGCAAAGACAGCGCTGTAAAGCCAGACGTGACATCAGGATTTGAAGCTTGTATTTCTATCAGATGTGATAGACAGGTTAACGGTGCACCTGAGGAGTTCAAGAGAAGGTTCACCACAGCGCTCACAAAGCTCAGGTTCATTGGTGCACATTAAAAACACAGCCTCGCTAATCAAAGCTATAACCATAGTCGTGATCATATCAACTGCAATGCCCATAGAAAAATCCACTTTAGAGCAGACAGTCTCACAAGACTGTCTAAATCAGGGGTAAAAAAAAGCCTTGTGACTTTAAGTCAGTCTTGCTTAGCTGCCACCCCCCGATCTCCTCAGGCCCCTGGGTCTGTGCTTAGTAAGCCTGTGGTTTTGCATGTGGGACTTTTGCATTGACAAGAAGAAAAGTTTTGAGAAACACAGCTATTAACAGAGTTTAATGTGTTTTTTGTTTTTTTTTTTGAGAACATGCATAATCCTCAAAGTCTCCCCCTCTTTTGTCCTCTGTTATTTGATCCAAACAAAGATGGTAGACGAGTCACTATAATTCTGAAGGAAACAGTTTTGCTCTGGGGCATTAGAGGAGGACACTATACATGAAAACACCATGGACATGTTTGTTAAAACAACATCCTCCAAGTGTAATCACAAAGGCCAAGGAGTTAATTATAAAAACTGATGATGCTAGCAACTAGAGGCACTGTCCTCTGTTCAAACTACTGGGACGAGAACCCTAAATAGGCAAAGACCTTCCCTCTGAAGTGACCTTGAAAATTCCAGCAGCTCCACAGGAAGCTCTCTGTTGCTGGAGGCTGAAGTACAACACTGTTTCTGCTCACTCAGCAGACAGCACCAATTGTTTACCTGTTCTCTCTCTTCTTCTTCTTCTGTCTGCTCCAGGTGTGTAAGCGCATGGACATGATCTGCCAGCGTGTCCTGAATCAGGGCTTCCTGAAGGTGGAGCGTTACCACAGTCTGTGCCAGAGACAAGTCAAAGCCCAGCTGCCCAGGTCAGTGTCACACCAGCACACGCTGTGCAGGAAAAAAAACAATGTCTTGCTGTTGATATTTAGCCACATGTGTGTAAAATTACATGGCTGCAATGGCATCATACATGGCTGTGGTGACATCGTACAGATGTGTCTTGAACTTGCCAGTTCCGGGTGTTTGGACCCCTGGTGGTTGGTGATGGTATAGCAGGGTTCAGTGGAAGACTTTTAAAAATTAATATGTAGATTCTTTAAGTGAGACGTGCACTATTGTATTGGTTTTCTTATTAAAATGATCATTCTTCAGTGCTCTCTACACTGGGTGTATTCAGCCACAGCACTGCTGTGAGCTCAGAGCATTGACTGTAAGTGCTTACAGCCCAATACAGTCATCAGAAGATAAATAGACCTGAAGCCTGAAAGGCTGCTTTGGGTCGCAGACAGGTAAAAGGGCGTATCTGTTGTCCACTGGATGTGGAGAGGAGGTGTCTCTCCTCCCTGAGCTCTGCATCCTCTTACAGCAGAAGTGAAGAACCACAAACAGCTGGCTGCTTAGTTAATATTCCAGATGTGTTCGACAGACTGTGCAGCTTGAATCTGTCTCTTCAAGCTCATCCCGAGGGGCTCAGCACTCGAAAAAGCTGAACCCCTCTGAAGCATCACTGGTGGTCAGTCCAACCTCAGCTCCAACCATCATTTTTCCACTTGGGTTTTCTGACTCCACTCAGCTGGCAGGACTGGCTTTGAGCAGTTAACTCCATTTGAGGATCTACAGAGACCTTCATGAATATTTTAATTCCGCATGAGTGAATTGTATAGAAATGAGATTTTTAATATCAGCGGTCTAAATGACAAGCCCCCAGAAAAATGGTACTGAGGAACTTTTAAAAGTCTTCTCATCAAACCCAGACTGTGTTTAAATGTCTTCTAGGATTTATAATTGTGCAGTAGCTTCAGTTCTGACAAATCAAGGTGAATCATTATTATTCATTGTTATTCAGCACACAGTTATAGTCCAGCATGGCTTTATAGTCAGGTGACAACACATATAACTCAACTCACATTTTGATCATCAAACCTTTTGGGAACCCTCTTTATTCTGACTGAAGTGATGCTGAATCATTATCCAGTGCATTTAATCATTTTCCCTGACTAATGAAACCTGATACAAAGCAGAGTTTCAAAACTGAAGTGATCAGTGAAGTTATGATGCACAGTTACATCATTTTATTAAAAAAACAAAAGTCCTCTTCACCAGTGTGTTTATCATGAATTGTCTCCAGGCGAGAGTCAGAGAGGAGAAACCATTCTCTGGCACGTCACGCCGACATCCTGGCTGCTGTGGAGACGCGCCTCTCTCTGCTCAACATGACCTTCATGAAATATGTCGACTCCAACCTCTGCTGCTTCATCCCTGGAAAGGTTAGCTCAGCCGACCGCGGTCCACAGAACGGCAGCAACAGCCGAGAGGATCAGAGGAAACGCTTCATTAAAAAGCTTCTTTTCAGTACAGAGGCAGACTCACATTAATCACAGCTTTCATTTATGCCACGATGTTATGTCTTAGTTATATTCACAGATTCTCCCCAAAGTTTTGGCCCTACATAGAGGACAGTAATGATTCTGTCCCCATGCTCTCTGTGTGGAGCTGTTAGCAGGAAGGAAATCGTATTTAACCAACAGATCCCACAGTGAGATGTGAACTGCACAACGTAGTGTTGAGTGAGGTTTTAGTTAGTTAACACACTTTGAATTCTGCATGTGTTGACTCTAAGACCGACAAGCATGTGGCATCTTAGTCTCAGAGACCCCAGCTTTTCATCTGCTCATACATTTCTTAAATGTTGTAATTACTGACTGCAGTTCTCAGACCTGACCAGCAGGGGGGCCACTGAGATTACCAGGGGTGTAAAACAAAAAAAGCTTTCAGTCCTGTTTCATTCACATCTGTTGTGTATTTTCTGCTTTCCCAGTCTTATTTTCGATGACTTGATCACGTGTGTTGTGTTTTATCAGGTGATAGATGAGATTTATCGCGTGTTACGCTATGTGAACTCCACCCGAGCCCCCCAGCGGGCTCACGAAGTTCTGCAGGAGCTGCGGGATATCTCGTCCATGGCCATGGAGTACTTTGATGAGAAGATCGTCCCCATTCTGAAGAAGAAGCTGCCGGGGGCCGACCTGTCCGGCCGCCTCATTGGTTCTGCACCAGGTAACAGACATGTTTTCTCTTGTTGTTGAAGATGTTACCTTTTGGCTCTGGGAAATTGGGTTGGGCGTTTGTCATTGGTTTTAATTCATTATTTGAAAAAATAATTCATAAATTAAAAAAAACTACAGTTAAGTAATGTTCTTCCTGTTCCCTCAGTGGCTGGTCCATCTACCTCCCTGACCACCATGTCCCTGCTGGCCAAGAACACGCCGTCGCGCTCTGAGATGACTAAGGTGCAGCAGCAGGTGAAGGTGAATGGAGCGTCGATGACAGTACTGCGGAGGGAGATGCAGGAAATTCGCGTCAAGCAGCTGGAGCAGCAGAAGCAGCTGCAGGACCAGGAGCAGAAGCTGCTGGAACAGACCCAGGTGATCGGTGAGCAGAACGCCCGCCTTGCGGAGCTGGAGCACAAGCTCCGCGAACTGATGGACAGTAGTGCCGCTGCTATGGGAGGACCCAGGCCCAGCACAGCTGTCCCCTCCACTTCCGGCGGTGCCGCTGTGTCTTCCACTGTTGCCAGCACGTCTGGTACTGTGTTGGCAAGCGGCAGCGTGGCTGCAGCCTCTATACCCATAGAGTCAGAGGGCGAGGGAGGGTCATCGCTCAAACGCACCAGGAAGAGCCCAGACCTTCCACGACAGTCCAAACGGCTGCGCAGCAAGAAATAAGAGACTCAGTGTGTCGTTTAGTTCAAGTTTTGTTTTTTTGGTTTCGAGGTCTGACTGATCACACCTCCCTCCCCATACCCCCCTGCGTCACCCCACCCCTCTCCACCAACACTCATCACCTGTACTGTCTGTTGGATGAGTCAGGAGTATCCCTCTATGCTTTAGCAATGTTCTCGCCCCCTCCCCCACAAACACGCACACACCATGATACAAAAACTTTTTTTTTTTTGGTGTTGGAGCCATTTAACAGTGTTAAATGGCTCGCTGCTGCCCACAGCTAAAACACTGAGCCCGGAACATCACCAGGATTTTGCACAACGTTGACAGGGTCAGCTTTGTTTGTCACTTACTGTTAAAAGTGTTTTGTTATTCTATATTTTTCGTATTCTCTGCAAATCCCATGCAAACACCCAAGCCAACAATATACAAGTATGTCTCTCAGTACTCCCTGACCTGCCCACCCTGTCTGTGGCTCTCAGCTCCAAGCTCATTGGTTCCTACTGAAGAAAAAGAATTGAAAAAGTGCTCAGTAATTTCCTAAAACAGCTGTGTGTACAGCATTCAGCAGCAGATTAATCCACATTTGGTGTTCTGATGAGTATTTGGGGGCAGCAGGAGGGTGTGTGTGGGACTGAGGCAAAAATAAACTACAGCGTGTGTGTGTGTTCATGGTGATGAGGGAACATGTCACCCAGTGCAACACTGTGGCTCACTGATGTTTTAAATATTTTTGGACAACAATGGAGCTTCATGGCACAGAGGAGGAACAGTTAGCAGGCTTTAATATACAAATACACATCACTTTGTCTGTAGGAGACATTCTGTGTTGGTGTGGGTCCTCACATGGGATTTGTCAGCAAGAAGAAAAATATAGAATGTCTCCAGACTACAAGGCTTCTTAGTCCCCTTAACTAAATCAGAGTGTAGGCAGGCGGGCTGCTGTTCACAGCAGAGGAGGCTGTTTATCGAAGGTTACATTACAGCGACTGTACAGCTTTTTAATATAGATGCTTTTCTAAGAGGCTCATGTGGGTTTGACAGAAATCTGGTGTCACAAAAGAGAAATTCTTCTGTGAATGTCGTTAATAAAAGAGTTCCTGTGATTAATGCAGCTTATGTTTCTGAAATAAAAGCAACAAAGATATTTTATTTTGGAAACATACACAACTTAAAGGATTTCACAGTAAAAATACAGCCATGACAGTCTTTATATTACAAGTTAAAATAATCAAAGTGAACTGAAGTTGCATGTTATTAGTAAACAGTTTCTACCTTTCCATTTTCACCTGGGTAGGAAGTCTAAATCCATTTAAAAAAATCATTTAATTCACATTTGCTGCTTCCTAACTTGGCTACGTGCAATAAAAATCATCTAAAAAAGTAATCAATTGAATTGAATTGATCAGTAATTTATGCTCTTCGCCATTAGCTTGGTTGTTCTACTCAAAATTGCTGCTCAGATCTGTTGTGTTCAGTGTGATCAGTTCTTGAATCACCATGAAGACGAAGGAATGGAGGTCTGAAAGAAGGAAAAGGGCAGTGTTCAGGGAGCTGTAGTCAAGGTGTCTCCTGTGGACTCTCGCCTTCCAGGGCCTAACATGGAGGTCGATGTTGTTTATAAAGAGATTTCAGTTCCACAGATATCAGTGTCCTCTGATCCTCAGAAATGCGGCAGCGATGACGGAGCCCGCGGCTCCGCTGTGTGTGAGAGGACCCTTTATAGCTCTGGTGTGCCTGAGAGCACCTGATGTTCACGCTTCACTTTTACATGAGAAGTCACTGTATGTGCTGGGCTGAAGAGGACAAAGAGACTGCATCATGTTTGGCATCTGTCCTTTAAGGACCATACCAGTGTTTTCATCCTACACAACATGTACCGCTCAATGCAGCCGAACATTTAACAAGCACACACAGAGAAACTGAATCATGTTTCATTTTAAACCAACATCCTCAGTTTAAATAGTTGTTCTTGAGACCTGAAAAATATGTTAACTTAAAGTCCACTTACTAGCTTGTTTTACAGCTTTCCTCCACACCCCCACAGTCTTCATCACTGGAAATAGCAGTTTGAAGGTTGTGAGTCAACCTTGAGTTAAGATGTTTTGTCAAATTGTACATAGTTTGACAAACTAATTTCAACCCCTTGTTACTTGCTGGCTTTTTCTGACCCTTTCAGCCATGGTAACAGACAACTGAGGAACCTCTTCCACTGATGAAGACCTTCAGATGTTGAAAGCTCTAAAAAAAACAAAACAAAAAAAAAAGAAGCTAGGACGTGAACCTTGATTTATTTTCACCAAACTTACATTTCCATTTTCACAAAATAATTATAACTTCTAAGCCACGTCCCAGCTTTTTAAATTTTTTTTAAATTAAAGTTTGAAAATGTACTGTATATGTACTGATATTTAAAAGGGGCCGTTCACCCAATTACAGATGTTCTCGCTTCCTCTCTGGTGTCGGTTTGTATTGTCCATGTTGAGTGATGATCTGTCTCAGACTTCTGCCTCCACTACAGAATAAGGAAAGCGAACAGCATTTAGTCTACATGCATGGATACATACCACCAGAGGGAAGTGAGAAAACGTATTTACGTGGTGTCATTTTTATATATTTTTTTTATTTTAATGTTGTAACACTGATTTTGAACCTGAAGGTTAAACTCAGACTATTGAGATCAGTGTAAAAGGAACTAGCAGAACTTGTGGCTGGTTTGCAGTGACAGTAGAGGACTGCTGAAAATCTTATGAGTCTGTGGTAAGAGGAGTTTCCCCGGCTGTTTTTAAAAAAAAAAAAAAGGAAAAGGCACCGTCTCAGCTCCCCCCTGTGCAGTGGCACTCTTTCCCTCTCCTGTACAAACCTGTCTCTTGCCTTGTGAGGCTAGTTTAGTTGTGAGCCCATATTGTGGCTGCACTTTTGTTTTCTTTTGTTTGAGCTTTTCTGTTGTTTGGGTGACCTGAACCACTCATGGCATGAACTTTTGGGAAAGTAACTTTGGAAATGCAGTTCACATCTCGGTGAACGCTTGGATGTATTATAATGACACTGGGCAGCAAAACACAAGAAGATGTAATCTAGTGGCTTAATTTGAGACTGCGTCTCAGTTTAGAAAATTGTACTGTAATCTTCATGTACTTTAAAGTGTAGATTGTGAATTATTTCATGTATGTATACCAAGAAAACTATCTTTTGCGTTGGCCAACTTGGGGCTAACTGTACGGTTATGTTGCACACATTACTGTTACAAATGTACAAATCAAACCTATTAAAACTCAACTTATCCACATATCTGTGTGTGTGTGTGTGTTTACACCCTTTACAGCTGTTTTTACAGATAATGTTCTGCATCCTCAGTCACTTCATGGGTTCATTTATATTGCATCGGTTCATTTAACCTTTCAGACCACGTGTGTTTAACATTTTCCACTAGTTTTGTAGTGGTATTCCAGTGATTTAGCTTTGCACCTCAGTAAAGTTGGTGGACCTAGGAGCTGCATATTAATACAAGACTAACAGTCCGAACCCCCGTCATTAGCTCAGTGAGGCTGACGGTGCTTTGAGCTAAATGTGATGCAAAACAGCTAGCTGAAAAGCCAGAGGTGCCTGTTCCACATTTTATAGTCATCCATCCTCATAATCCTCAGATGTGCTGTAGCCTTTCCACCCCAACCATTCACTGAGTCCACAGCGTCTGCATTCCAGGGAGAGGTCACCCTGCACAATGTTCCATGACGTACATTTAGTGTTTCAGGAAGAGCCGTGTTGGATAAAAGGCAGTGTTTCATGCTTTGTATCTGTTATCAACACTTTCTCATTCCCTCACCTTCCTTTGGAACAAAACAGGAAATTTCCCATTGTTTTTCTGTTCTCCAGCAGCAGCAGCTTTTTTTAATGGCTGTCCAGCCTGAGGTGTGTGTGAGTGTGTGTGTGTGTGTGTGTGTGTGTGTGTGTGTGTGTGTGTGTGTGTGTGGTAGACAGTTACATAAATTCGCACAAACTGTAATTAATTAATTCTTCATTAATTTCTTCTGAATGTTTGTCATTTCAGAGTCATTTCTTTTGGACATAAAACATTTGCATATATGCCTTAGTTCGTTATTTATGAGTTGCATCTTTACTTGTTGTTTATACTCTTTATTGTTGCCCACACAGTTTACATTTTCACAGTAGTTTAGTGAAGAGAGCCCTGCCCACTCTACAGACCGTTTTTTCTTTTTTCTTTTTTTTTTTTTTTAATGAAAGTTCAATAGTGAGAGCCTAAGAAGTGAAATGAATAGAATAAATCAAAGTAGCACACATAGATGTTCCATCACTATGCTTTGGTTTAATTCGGCTGTTGTCCATCTTTTTATCCTCACACAGATTAATCCATTATTTTATCCGTCGTTATTTGGATTTGGAACCACTGTAACAAACTGACATTAAACATGAGCCTTTAACTGTTAATTCTTTTTACTGCATCAACTTACATTTTTCAAAAGAAATTAAACTGTGGGCACTCTACTGAGTCAGTACTTAGTAACACCTCTTTGATAGAGATCACAGCAGATCACTTCAAGTTCTAAGATAATTGTTAGGCTTAAACACACACACACACACACACACACACACACACACACACACACACACACACACAGCAGCTTTAAGATTTACCCTCAGATGTTCGGTGATGGTCAGGTCAGCGGACTGTGAGGGCCTCTTCCAAAAGCCTCAGTTTGTGTTTGTTGAAGTACTTCATTGTGCATTTTGAGTTCTACTTCACTTTCCTGACTGACTGCAGGACTGACTGAATTTTATGATATTTAGTGGTTTCCTGTGCCCTTCTGTTCCCTCACACCCAAAGGTGCTTTTTTTTTTCATCAAAAGCTGCTCCTCTTTTCTCCACACACACACAACTTGGTGGTGGTTGTGGCCTCAGTGTGAACTTCTTCTGTCCACAGCTCCACAGCTTCATTCTCAGGTCCTCACTCAGTTGCTTAGAGGAGCTGATGGTTTGAAGAGTCAGAGAATTTACCATCAGCTGAAAATTCCTCATGACAGTTCCTGACCTGCCTTACAAGTCGTAACAAGTCAAACAAGGCCTCAAGAGTAAATGAAGTTCAGGGTGTTTACAAGTAGAAGGCTGTGTTTTCAACACAGCACAATTACTGCTTCATTTTTTTATTCTATTTTTTTAAGTTGATGAAATAAAAAGTGATAGTGCATCAACATTTAATGTTCACATCCAGGGGTGCCCAAAACTTTTGCATTCATCTTTTCCCATCAGGAATAAAACCAGGGATGTTGCACATGCACAGTTTCAGAGCTATTTTCTGGCTGTGATAGTGAACTATGTTGTGGCATTCTCTCCACCTTTAATAGAGTTTTGCTTTATAGAACATGAAAGTAAAAAGTAATCATAATCTAAATTGTTATAGTGCTAAAAATAACACAAATGAACCCACCTACCTTCATTTTCTGGGACCCTCCACACCACGGGACTTGAGAGGTGTGAAGATGATGAATTTCTGGAACTGTGGAACAGTGAATTCCTTTGACAGTAATCGTCTTTGCTTACACACTCCCAGTTGTGCCAGTAAGGCTTGATGAAATCCTTCTGGGCCTTATTTGGAGAGACAGTAACCTCCTTTGTTGAACACACAGCTCTGGTGTTGGTGAGGAATATTCTCAGGCCGTTGTGTATCACTCTCACTCTGGTCAGTAGGGGACTCATGACTGACACTTACAGCCTCTGTGTGTTAACAAGCATGCACATTAGTGTCCCTGTAGCTTTGAAATAAAATGTATGTTTAGAAACTGACCTTGAAAATTGGTTTAATTCCTTCATTTAGGTTTTACATACAGGCATATTCATACACACCCAGGGACTGTAGCTACCACGGAGCACACTGAGGTCATGTCCCCTGTGCTGTCTTTGGACATTTGTAGATTTAAAGGACTTTAAAGAGGAGGTATAACATTACAGAGAGTAGTTTGGAGCGTTTTAATGGAGCTATAGGTGGACAAAGCAGCATCTTGGGGTGATTTGAATTAAGGCCCTTACTCCTTGAAGAGGACCCGGCGCTGGCTGACATCTGGAGCAACGGTGCTTACTTGAAGGGGTGATAATAAAAAGGAGGACGGGGTGAGTGAGGATAGGCGCTGTTTCATCACTGTAACTGAACGCGCTGCAGAGCTCGGCCTGCTGGTGGGAGGAGCTGCGCACTGTGGGCTGAGCTGGCTGATGTCCGGGCAGGTCAGCAAGGCGGGCCCGGTCTGATGAGAGTGGAGAGGAGGAGGATCAGTGAGGAGGGGAGAAAAGAGAAGCTGTGCTTTTTTTGAAAAAAAAAAAAAACAAAAAACAAAAAAAAAACCGACCTTGTGATTTTTTTAAAGATACTTATTTCTCTCCGTAAGTTGTTCAAAAGCCTTAATCCTAAAGATGGGGAACCGGGTTGCCCGCGAGGACTACGAATGGGTGTACACGGACCAGCCGCATGCCGACAGGAGAAAAGAGATTCTAGGTGAGCTAGCTTATCCGTTAGCAAGTTTTTGATAACCCAATAGTTAACCTAGATATAACGATATTAACTTATACGAGTGGCTACTTTGACATTATCGTTAGTTAAACGTGTAATGAGTATATACCACCTCATTGGTAGTTAGCTTACCGGGTTTGCTAACGTAACTAAGCTAACGGTTCTATATCCGCCTGGGTATTTGTCACAAGTCACAGCTAACTGACCTAGGTTAGGCTAAACGCTAGTCACTAGTTTACCCCCCCTTTTCACCAATGAAATCCAGCTCCTTGGCTGTTGTAAAAAAAAAAAAAACATATATATTTGCACGAGTTTGTGGCAGCTAGTTAGCTTAATTTAAGATATAAAACATTAGCAGTTCACTGCCACTCCCTTAAATGACATAAGCCGAGCCGCTCACACGAAAGTTGCAGTAGCGGCTCACGTCCTGTCAGAGATGAACCCACACTAACACAAGCGTTTGATAGCTGTACCATGAACTGGAAAAGTCCACGCTAAGTGTTCAGGGCTAAATAAACACATTAGAATAAAGTTAACATATATATAATTTTAAAGCGATGTCAGTATGTAAACTCCTCCTGTATATGTATATTTACACAAGCAGGCTTAGCTCGTTAGATACTGTGAACACATTCTGATAAAAGTGCATAGGTTGGGTGTAGCTTACTCTAAATTACATTCAGCTGTCTGTGAGCATTCAAATACGAGACCAAATGATTAATCGATTCATCTAGAAAACGACTTGATAACAATTAATCAGCGCATAAATTGATATAGAAAATAATCCTGAGTTGCAGCCCTAAAAATTACATTGCTTTTTGTTAATGTTCAGCCCAGCATCTTTGCTATCTGTAGGGATCTCCACTGTAAGCTGTAGGAAATGAAAAATATTGTGCATTTAATGGTGGAACTGAGACACTGATGTGACTGTGACAGCTGAGTCATTAAATTTAAGCCTCATGTGCAATGCTCTTTTTATTGAGGCGAACACAAAAGGCCTCCTTTGTGTCAAAGTGCCCTTTTATGAAAACCAGGTGGTCTGCTTCAGTGTCCCCTGGGTCCAGGACTTGGTTTTGGATGACTGAGGATTTATGAGTTTTACCTTTTGAGTCTCTGCAGTCTGTTCAGTGTTAACATAACAGATACTTAAGTTAATTAGTAAACTCAAAGGACTGCTGTTGTGTTGAGAGAGAGAGAGACCAGAGCTGATTCATGGGTTGAATTATTCATGTTAATACGTGCAGCAGTAAAAGGAGACTCTCAGGCTACTGCTACCCTACTGATTAGTAGGTGTGCTGTGAATGTGTTACCACAGAGGCAGTGGACATGGTGTCTGAAGAGCTGTACAGACACTTGTGTTTTGGAAGCTGTTACTACACTGCTCATCTTTAACTTCCAGAACTTTTTTATGAAAGTCCACAAGCTGTATTTCTCAATACTCCTCATTACTTAAGAGCTGGGCTGTATAGAGTCACATGCCTTAGGCCACTCCCACTGAGGGGCAGCGCAGCCTTGTAAGGGCGGGTGGGGGTGGGCATGTGAATCACACCAGATGTGGGGATTGCAGAGACTTGTCTTTGAGCTGGAACCTCCTACTTCTTAGGCAGGTAGAAGACATTTATGTAGCCTGGAGCTCTTCTCTTTCTCTCTGTGCATCTCTTTGAAAACAAATGGATTTTAAATGGCTGATCAACTAAAGCTTTGTGTGACTTCTGTCATGGACAGATATGGTATTCACTATTCAGCATTATTTTTCATTTTATCATATTTGGCCTTTTTCATTGTTAACCTTGCAGAGCTAAGTGAGGGCAGTGTGAGCAGTGTGGACTGAATACACAGTTTCTAGATAAACTCAGTGTTTGGAATGCAGCTAAAACAATGCTGCTCTATTTTCACAGATATTTACTGGCAGCATATGAGATCTGTACGTAACCCAGTAGCTTCAGGTGGTTTCATTCCCTTTGAGCATCTGTGTGATACTGGTTACCACTGGGAATCAGTGATGGGCAGCCTGGCAGTTGTTCAGCAGTTTCCTTTTGAGTGATGGGATTCATAATATCATAAATGACCCTTGTGTTTCCCCGTCAGCCCCCCTTCAGCTTCATGTTAATGGTAGATTAACTTCAGTCCAGTGTAAAGGTCAGCAATGTGGCCATGTTCAGCCACTTGTTAAACACATCAGTTGGCTTATCAACACCTGGCTGTTTGCACAGCCAGCCACAGTTCGCACACTGCTTGACATGATTTACCATAAACGAAAGTGTAGCTGGATTCCACCTGGGCCCCCAGAATGCCTTTTACCAGCCAGTCTTTTGTCTTCGCAAGTAGAGGAATTTAAACACAATTTAAACATCGTAGTTGATAAAACAGTGTCAATGCAAGGTCCGTTTAGTAGCTGTTGGATCCCATCACACAATCCATGACATCTACAGCTCCAGGAAAAACTCCACCTGCTGTGGAAGATCATGTGACATGATCGAAAGCTCCAGAACTGTGACTAAGTGGGACATCCGGCAAGATTGTTTTATCAACTATCAAATAAGTGGATTAAAAAAAATCCACTTATAAAAATGGCTTATAAAAATGTGTACATCACAGTTTAAAACACCCTGGTAGAGGACAAGTCACATAAAAATGAATCGGAGATGGATTTCAGTATCATGTGAAAAAGTTCCAGTGGAGATTAGAGCTCTGATAAGACGTTTGTGAAGTTTGAGCTAAAAACTGATGAATGGCCTGTATGGAGTTTAAAGAAGGGTCAGGTCTGGAATTGGTGAATGGCTGGTGCAGAGTGTCTAACACAAAGAGAGATGTGGAAGATATGTGGCAAGGCAGCTGTTTACTCCCAGCTTCTGAGTGGTGTCTGCTTCCAGGGTGACTTGCTTCATTAAAACAAACACACTGGCTCACAGATTGCTTGGTTTGACTGGTATATGGGAGCAAAGCATTGCAACAGCTATGTCTTACAATAGGGAAAGAGATAAAACATGGCTGCTGCTACTGCTGCTGGAAATGTTTGATGGAATTCTCATGAATCATGGTTGAACCACTGACCCGACATGTGAAACAAAGTTTTCCCACAATAAAACTGTATAACTGGCAGTCAGGTGGTTATAGTTTTAATGTTGTCCCCCTCTGCTTACATCATGATGTAAGGACAAGGTACCGGACACTGGGTTTGTAATAATTTTCAGAGGCTAGTCAAACTTTTACTGCACCGGTTTGGTGGATTACTGCTCTAACTCTTTAAGTGTAATACCTCAACACATGGAAGAGCCCTGTAGCTGTACTTCTTCCTCAAGTCACCTGAAATGCCCCACATTTACAGTCTCCCATTGGTGATTAAGATAACAGATTTGATAAAAGGATTTACTGCAGTTACAGCCAGTGTTACCATTACTGCCCCAGATAGAGGTGAGAACCTAAAGTCACAGTGTATCAGCTGTTTTCCAGCAGCCTGACATCACTGATTAAACTGACGAAGGCCGCATCTACGTCAGCATGGTCCAACATATCTGTGTATCTGAAGGCTTAATATGACATGTTAATTACAAGTGGATTGAAACAGGATGGTATTGTTTATGTAAGCTGTCCAAGAAGTTTCTAAGAAACCTTACCTCATTAAAATACCAACTCGTTTGAGAGAGGAATTTTGGCATTTGAGAGAACCAAACCTTTTCCATGTTTCGGAAACACTACTAAACTCTTTAACACTAATACCTTACACACTTGTACCAGGCATTACTCTTAGGTGATATCTTACAAAACCAGAAGTCTTGCATTACCATCTCCTGGTGGTCTAGACTTGGAGCACCAGTGCCTCTACATGAAAACATGTAGGAACATAGATGAAGATGAAGAAGCACAGTCATTTCTATAAAAGAATATCATGAATATAATTGTTATTTTAGATTAAACATGAATTAAACATACGGGCTCCCTGACACAGGGGCAAAGTGACCTAACTAGGCGAATACTAAAGAACATGAGATGCATTTGGGACCTAACAACAGGACAGGGATGTCATGTGCTTCATTACTATGTCCCTTCTCTAACAGCACAGAATCTACAAACTCTTCTCAGCTCTCAGCTTATTTAATCAGAACCCTTTCAGAGCTGCAGGATGTTTAGTCTTCAACTTTAGAATGTAACTAAGATTACAAATAACCAGAATTCAAAAGATCCAGTTGAAATGTGTTTGAATTCCTGCCTGAACTGAACTCACCTTGAAAGAAATATTTGTGCCACAGATAAATATACACAGCAGAAATAACAGCTGCCTGTTGACTTTGGCACACCTTGTTTTATAAAGGCTACTAGCTCTAAAAACTGAAACTAAAAGTTTATCTAATGTGAGTTTAATCTGATAGGAATTCACTTTTAACCATGAGATTCTGACTCATGAGACCAGCATGAGATCAGGTGACAGCTGGGGTAGTGGGAATTAACCTTTTTCTGTGTTGTTTTCCTTCCACAGCCAAATATCCAGAAATCAAGTCGTTGATGGGTCCTGACCCGAGGCTCAAATGGATTGTGTGCATGATGGTGATGATACAGTTTTTAGCTTTCTACCTGGTCAAAGACTTGGACTGGAAGTGGGTTTTGTTTTGGACCTATGCCTTTGGCAGCTGTATCAACCACTCAATGACCCTTGCTATTCACGAGATCTCCCACAACACGGCCTTCGGAAACAACAAGGCCATGTGGAACCGCTACTTTGCCATGTTTGCCAACCTGCCCATTGGCCTGCCTTACTCTGCCTCCTTCAAACGCTATCACCTGGACCATCATCGCTACCTGGGCGGCGACGGTGTCGACGTAGACATTCCCACCGAGTTCGAAGGCTGGTTCTTCTGCACACGCTTCCGGAAGTTCGTGTGGATCATTCTGCAGCCGCTGTTCTACGCCATCCGTCCCCTCTGCATCAACCCCAAACCCATCTCTCAGCTGGAGTTGACCAACGTGGCCCTCCAGCTCACCTTTGACATCCTGCTCTACTGGCTGTGGGGGGCCAAACCTGTGGTCTACATGCTGGCTGGCTCCATGCTGGGGATGGGCTTGCACCCTATCTCCGGTCACTTCATAGCTGAGCACTATATGTTCCTCAAGGGCCATGAGACCTACTCCTACTATGGCTCCCTCAACCTGCTCACCTTCAACGTGGGATACCACAATGAGCACCATGACTTCCCCAGCATCCCGGGACGCAGGCTGCCCATGGTTAGTACACCTGGGTGATTACTACACTACAATACACTTTTCAGTCATACCACACAGTCAGCTGCTTTTCAGTGAGGCTAGAAAAGAAGAAATGGCAAAAACAGTATATGCAACCATTGAGAAAATACTAATCAAATCAGTATCTTGAGGAATTGTTCTAAAAAAACAGGACTTGATTTCTCAGCATGGCCCCTCTCACTTTCTTTTGATGTGTAGAAAATGGTTGTAAAATAAACCCCTGAGCCATGGCTGAGATTTTTTCCTCATATTTGCCAGGCAGTTGTCTTACTTAATAAGTAAGCAGAAAATTAAAATCTTCAGCAGTAAAGATAAGACAGGTCATAAAACAGCAATTAGAAATGACTAACAAGAGCCGTAAAGGCACCATGCTGTTTGTGAAACACGTCAGAATAAGGCTGTAAAAGTGTCCTGCTCATGGTTTTTGTTGGTAGGAGTTAGGTACAAACTCAAAGCATGTGCATCTGGTAATGCTTTATCAAAATGGTCAGTACTTTACTGACTCTCTAGGTTACACCAGAAGTTGGAAGTGAACCAGGTGATCACTCTCTCTGTTTTCTCATGTAAGAGTCCTTTTTCAAAACATTTCGAGTAAATGATGTGGAAGTCAGAGACCTGTAAGAGGAAGTGATGTCATGTGTTGGATGTGAATTTATTTACTAGTTGAAGCTTTAAAACATACAACACACTCTAATGAAATTGGTACATGTGGAGAGAAGAACCATACAGCCACTACACAGAGTTCTGCAGTAGCTGCATTATAAAATTAATGATATGATGTTTGCTGTATCAGCTCAGTCAGAGCCACGTCAGCAGCACACACGCCTGCCTTTTACATCTGTTCACAAACAAAAGTGAAACTTGAATGAAAGCAGTTTATAGGCTGTGTAAACTGAATCTAAAGGCAGCACTGAACAGTGTTGTTGTGTTTGGTTTCCAGGTGAAGAAAATAGCAGCCGAGTATTACGACGACCTGCCTCAGTACACCTCCTGGGTGAAGGTCCTGTACGACTTCATCATGGACGATACTCTGAGCCCGTACTCTCGAATAAAGAGGAAACTGAAGGGAGATGTCAAACAGGAGTAACTTTACTGAAAGCTTCCCTGGAACAAAGCTGCAGCATCCACACCATGACAGCAGCCCGGCTCCCCATCCTATAAACATAACGGCTTCTGCAGATTAATACACTGGATGTGTGAAATAAGGGTCGAGTTTGTGTATGTGTGTCTTGAAGTGTGCTTCACCTCCACAGGAAGAGAAAGTAGTTTGAGATATTTGTTATCCTGGTGAGGAAATACCAAGACAAAGTGGTGTGAGATTAAAACCATGGAGTTTGCTGATGTGATTATAGGTGTTAGTTGGGACTGGCTGTACAGAGACTTTGGCTCAGATCAAACAAATTTGTAGTGTATTCTGAATGAAATAAGCCATGGGGGGTTATAACATATCCCTCAGCTTCAAGTGTACTTTGCATGGTAAGTGTATTAGCCAGTGACCATAGGAAGCAGTAACATAAAATATGTTACTGGATCTTAAAAACCTTCTCATTACTGACTGCATCCCAGTAAGAAAACACTTGTCAGCAGCTGCTCTGGAACAGTAAGAACAAAACAAGACTGGCCTGAGGTCTCTGTGCAGCCAGCCCCAGACACCGTCACTCAGACAGCTGTGCAGCAAGCTGAAAGTAAAGCCACGCATGGACGACATTTGTGTCCTGCCACAGAGATTAAAACTCCCTTCAAGACACGATTTAAAGTGTGTATAAAATACTCGGCTACATTAATATTTTCTTTAACATGCTTTTCCCACATAAAAAGAAAAAAAAACTAACTTAAAGGATCTTTAGTACATTTACACTTAACCATCACACATCAACCACCACTCACTACCATCACTTGTGTGAAGCTGACCAGTGAAAGAAAAGTATGTGTCAAGTTAGCTACCGTTCGCTTTAATGGAGAGAATGAGCCATACGTGTTCAAGCCTCAGTCAAACCCCAGACTCAGACGAGGAGTCTGTTACGCATCAGAATTGGCGACAGGCAGACTGGTTAGAGTAGTTTGCATATTTTATTATATGTTATTTGTTGATTTGTAACTAGCAGCGGCTAACACAGCGTCACCTGTTATGTTAAAGCATTGTCTCGCTACACTGACAACCAAAGGTTTCAGCTTTCTTCAGCCACACTCTGCAAGTTGAGTGGTTCCTTACATTTGACGTATATGTCATCGGTCAGTTGCAAGTGGAGGTAGCCATGGCGTTGACTGCTACTATTTTACTCATGACGTGTCTTGTATCTTGTAAAGAAAACACCATATGACCGTGTTAACAAGGTTGAACACTTTTCATTCCCAGTTTGGATTTGACAGCCTGTGTGTGTGTGTTGAAGTGGACCAAAGTTGCACTCTGAGTGAATCCACTCATAAAGATCCTTCCATATGAACTGAATTGTTGCAACACGTTGCTGACATGTCTGTTTGACATCACATGTATTGAGTTTAAGGGGAGGCTTGCTTTGCTTTGTATTCTAAACGTAGAGTTTTGCCTCTTCTGGCCCATGACCCTTATTGTTTTTCAACTGCTCTGCTTTTTAAACATGTGACACTTTAATGTACTGTGACGTTATACAACCTGTTGTCATGCCTGCATCCAGCCTGAGAGTGTAACCCTCAGGAGGAGAGTCAGTTCGAGTGTTTAGTGTGTTACTCGTTAGTGCCTCAGAGCTTCATTTTCAGTTCTGCCTTCATGGTTAATTTAAATTTTATGAATTTATTTGAATTTGTGTTGATGAGAAGCTGTGTGCCCTCACTTCCTCCAGCTTTAGGTTGTAGAGGCAGAGCTGCAGCTACACATGAAGTCATGTCCTCTGTGTTCTATGTTTGAAATGAGCACATGTAGCAACCTGGAACCACATGACATATGGTTGCTGTTGAATTGGCTGATTCCACATCGAGTCATTGTTTTTTAAAATGCTTTTATCCAAAGCAACTTCTAAGTGACTACAACTTTCAACTTAGGGTTCAGAGCCTTGCCCAAGGACGCTCCGGTAAGTGGACAGGACCAAACCTGCATTCCATTGGACAACCCGCTCCACCACCTGACCCACAGCCGCCTGCCTGACTGTATTCAGTATGGTCAACTTTGACTACTGTAAACCACAGTGAAACCACACCACTGAGAGAAGTTCGATTAAAATAACAGCTTCTTTGATCATAAACACAACGCGTCGGACTCTTGCCTGTTTATTTACGGTGTCGCAGCCAATAATAAAATAACACGTCTCCTCTTCACGGTCATCCTGCTGAGAGGGACTGCAGTGAGCTGAAACTCATGGGACTGGATGTCAGTGCCTGGATGAAGACCATCTGGTCTGATGAATCCCAGTTCAACGGCACTGCTGTGACAGTGGACTGTGTACCAGAAACATTAAAGTGAGAGAGTCTGAAGTCATCTAGACTGTGACCACTTAGTCTGTAATAGACTACAGACCCAGATGATCTTGACATAGCAGCAGACCACTGGGATGATGGGTATATGTAAGAACATATCACAGAGGGTCAGACACATGTATGTGCTGCGGTGTATTACATAAGACACACTGTAGAACCTGTGACACACCTGTAATACAGTCATTTAACCCTTCCTAAGGGAACAGCATCTGTCTCCTCTGCTGAATATCTCAGGACAGGTTTCAGATGCTCACAGGTGTGATGCCAAAACATCTGCCTGCATCTGTTGGGACATTAAAGAAATAACAGCAGAATCCTCCTGTGCAGCTGTTGTTGTCATGGACTGGTTACATGCTCCACCAGAGAGCCCTGGCAGATGCCTGTTGATAAAGATAAACTGAGCAGAAACAAACTGCCTGATAAGTGTATGATAAAGAACAGCACTAAAATGCAGTGAGTATACACACAGCTATCAGCCACGTGTGTGTGCAGTCAAACAGTGACTGACACGTTTCCACACACACTTTTTATTATAAACACAGGAGCCAGTATCACAATTCAACCATAATAAAAATGTATATACATACGTGACATTTAATTATCAAGTAGTAAAAGGTGAACTGGTGCTGGAGGGTCAGTGGTTCTGGTCTTGAACGTTATCTGCTGAGGGACTCTCTGAGCTGCTCGTACGTCCTCTGGTCCTGTGTGGGGAACACAAAGGCACAGTCACTGTGTGCGTGTGGATTTCACACACACACAAAAGCTGAGCAGCTTCAAAAGGATCTAAAGAAGGACGTCAGCCCTGAAACTCCTATTACACCTCAGAGCACACAAGAGCTGACTGGCTGACAGAGACTCAGTGTCTTTCAGCAGTCCACGCTCATATTGTGTCTTTAAATCTTGTCCCCGTGGCTTAAACAATTATTTCCTGACAGTGTGGAGGAATGCTGAGTAGAGCGGCGAAACAGTTTTGATGCTGCCGTGTTCAGTGTCGGACAAGTCAGACTGGTTCTCCTGGCTACTTGATAGCAGGGAGGTGATGGGGACACTCATCTGATAGACGGTGTAGCACAGATCTGTCTGCAGTGCCACAGATAGAATACAGTTAATTATCTGTGGCCTGATCAACCTGCCTGATTTAGCGCATGATTCAAACAGGAGTGAATGAAACAATAAAACTAAATGTCAAACAAAATAACCATTGAGTCTTAATGTGATGTCACATTGTGATGAAACAGGTGCACTTGACGTACAACAAACTGATCAGACATTAGAAACCAAACGAAACTGAAAACATTTCTGTGGATCAGGTGTAAAACCTGATCCACAGAAATGTGGTGCTGTTTGAACCTTCTTACCTTTTTGGACACAGATGGACGAACCTTCTTGAAGGCATCCTCAAAGTTCTGTTTGCTGACTCTGATGTCGGCGACAGAGCCGGAGGAGCCCACCTGACCTGTGTGTAACAATGAACACAATCAGAACCAACAGCATGAGACACCATCCTGTCATGTCATGGAAATGTTTCTGAGTCTTGACTCAGACTCCAGGGCTTAATGTGGACTCGGCCTTGACTGGACCTTGAGTGGTCTTGACCACAGCCCTGATCCTTATTTGTTAAAAACATTATTGCACCTCTTTCATTAACATGAAAATCAAAGGTAGGATCAGAGCTGAACGTAACATCTCTGACTCCAGGTTTCATCTGTGAAACTAGAACCACCAGAGCTCAACAGTAAAGTGAAACCGTGGGAACCTTTGCTGACACTACTTCCAGTCCCATAGGGCATCACAGTTCCATTTTTAAATAAGTACTGTACAGGTATGTGAAAGTGGGAGTCAGGTTACCAGAAGAAGAAGCTGGGGAATTGTGGGACTTGAGGTAGGCCCTCAGGGCGTTAACAGACGCTTCCCTCACTAACGCAGTCAGGTCAGCTCCACTGGATCAAACACACAACATCAACACATATTTACACTCAGTCTGGATCTGATTCCATGCTGTTCATCAGATTTATGGTTTTTCAGAATAAAAGCAGGACAAGCAGTATGAGTATAATAAGTAAGTGTCTGAGGACAGCTGGAGAGTCCAGCTGGGGACTTACGTGAAACAGTCACAGCGCTCATCACAGGCGATCTCCTCCAGACTGACATCCGGCTCCAGCTGAGGCTTTGTCCCCCCCTGTAACAATCATCAGTATCTATCAGTCTCAGGTCACTTGAAAGGGTCAGCGGTCGTTTCCTGTCTCTGCAGCCAGAGGTGCTCTGAGATGTGGTTAGCCTAGCTTAGCACAAAGACCGGAAACAAAGGGAAACTGCTAGCCTAGCCTTTTCAAGAGTGAAAACATGCCAAAGCAACAGCTTCCCTCTTACACAACAAGGAGGAAAGAAGCTGGAATACAAAACATCATGTGATGTTCCACTGGGAGCTGTAACAGGTGACAGTGAAACGAGTGAGTGTCTAAAAAAAGAGACAGACATCACTTAGGACTTGTTTTAAAAGGAACAGCTACAAAGAACCTGCCTGACAGACTGATCTCATGCAGTTCATCTCTGGAATGTGATGAGACTAACCTAACAATGAGAAATAAATCCAGCTGAATAAGATGACATTACTGACACTAATGTCTCTGGTTAACACGTACTTTAGTAATGGTGAGCAGGATGGCATGGCGGTCTGCTGGAGGTGGCAGACCCACATACAGGGTTTTATCTAGACGGCCCGGCCTCAGTATGGCGGGGTCAATGATATCTGGTAAGAGACGAGACAGTGACAGTCGTTAAATGTTCTGAAGGACAACAAATAATGAACTTAGTGAAATAAAATCTTCAATACAGGTTGAAAAACAACAGTTCTTAGAAAAAAAAAATTACAAGTAAACATCCTGCAACAAATTGTACGCAAGTAAAAATCCTTCAGGATTTTCACCAAATTCACACTCAAAGAATTAAAAGTGAAAATACAGAAAAACATCCCCAGCAACTGATTTTATACATTCTCCTATTCTGAAGAACCATCTCAGCCTGGTCCAGGCTTCAGCAGGTCTCTACCTGGCCTGTTGGTTGCAGCCATGATGAAGACCTGTCGTCGAGTCTCTAAGCCGTCCATCTCTGTGAGCAGCTGGTTGACCACCCGCACACTGGCTCCTGACTGAACACACACACACACACACACACTGTTCAGACACACACACTGTACATCAGCTGAACAGAGGAAGCCATGAAATCATACGAGTGGTTTGCTCTTAAAGCTGCAGGACGAGATCTGGAAATACAGTTTTTTACATTCAGATAATGTTCAGCCTCTGTTGAAAAGCAGCCTGCTATGCTGACATGGCAACAGTCTAAAGTCTGCAGATTTAGTACATTAAAAACACGGATACAGCAGTTCATTAAAAAAAAAGAAAAA